>CM024764.1:608150-1085511 GCA_014218235.1 Colocasia esculenta | reverse complement strand
CACGCTATAGGAGAGGTCTTCGTCGTAGTTACCAGCGGGAGCTTTTTAGGGGAGATGTTTGTGACCCTAAAGCAAGCCTACTAGGTTGCGCTTGAGGCAGAGCAGTTGAGATAGATCAGGCTTCCCCCACCTCGCTCTAGGTCACCCGTTGCACCCTTGGACCCCACTTTAGAGGACCGTCCGTTAGGTTCAAGAGCCGATTCACCAGAACCCATCATCCCTGGACCCCTGTCCTTCATATGCCCCTGTTGTACCACAAAGTTCCCTAACTCACCTTTTCCTTTTCCTACCCCAAGAGGGCCGACTCTTCCTCTTCCAACTCCAAGAGGACCAACCCTTCCCCTTCTTGCTCCCCCTATTCGTCTTCCCTTGCCAGCCCCAACTAGTCGAGGGGAGGATAGGGGAAAGGCCCCCATGACCAGCGGGCCACCTAACCAGGGAGCTAGGGTAGAGTGTTTTAAGTGTCATGGGATTGGATACTATGCTAGCTCATGCCCGACCATGGCTTTAATTGCCCACCTTACTAAGAGTGAGGATCCACACGTAGGCTTTGAAGAGGAGCACCATGTTGGAGATGATCTTGCCGCAGAGTTCCAAGCGGAGAGTGACTTTGTAGGCTGCATTCAGAGTGATTCCGCCTATGATGAGGGGATGACCCTAGATAGGCCTAGGATAGGAGCAGTTTGGTGTGTGCTGACCCAGCCCGAGGAGAGTGACGACTAGCGTCGGACGACGATCTTCCACACCATCTACAGACATGGGGAGAGGGTGTGCAAAGTCGTCATCGATAGTGGGAGTTGCATCAACGCTATCTCCCCCAGCACCGTCACTCGCCTTGGCCTTGTTCCCGTTAACCACCTTAGTACGTACAAGGTATCTTGGGTTGATTTGACCTCTCTCCCCATTCGGAGAGATGTCGTTTCCCCTTCATTTCAGACCTACCACGATCGCATTGGTGTGATGTGTTACCCATGGAGGTTGGGAGCATCATTCTTGGGCGTTGTCGTGGCTATTTGATTTGGACGTGACCCATCACGGGCGATCCAACACCTATTCCTATGTTCACAGCGGCCGTTGGATCATTTTGCATCCCGCCCAACCTCAAGCACCCCTTAGGCCCGAGTCGCCTCCAGCTGCCATCTCCTTGCAACCCTCCTTCTCCACCATCTACCCAGGGCACCTTGGCGCAGTCTGCGCCCCGTAGTGTTTCTCAACGAGTCCAGCCCTCTAGGTGCTCCTACTGCTACCCTACCTCGGGAAACTCCTAGCTTACCTTCCCCTCGAGATGTTCTACATCCTCCTACTTCCCTCCCACATTCCCCAACAAACCCACCCTATGCCCGAGGGCGAAGAGTTTGGAGAACTGCCCCCCGAGTCGTCTATTTCTAATCAGTGCTTCTGAGTTTGAGCGTGAGTGCTTCGGCAACCTTCTTGCCCTTGTGGTCCGAGAGGTCGTTGAGGAGGTTTCGGACAAACCTCCCCTGAGATTGTTGCTTTCTTAGAGGAGTTTTCAGGATGTCTTCCCGAGGACATTCCAGATGTCTCCCATCCCTGCGCGACATTCAACACGCAATGACTTAGTTCAGTCAACCTTACTAACTTTCCGCGCATTACCGTATGAACCCTGCGGAATATGTGAGTTGCAACATCAGGTGGAGAAACGTCTCAAAAGGGCTCGGTGAGGGACAACATGAGCCCATGTGCCGTCCCCGCGCTCCTAGCCCCGAAGAAGGATGGCACCTGGCAGATGTGTATAGACAGCCGCGCCATCAATCGAATCACCGTGATGTAATTGTTTTCCCCCTTCCCCGCCTAGATGACATGCTGGATCAAATGGCGGGAGCCACAATCTCTCCAAGATTGACTCAAAAGTGGCTACCACCAGGTGAGGATTCGACCTGTGATGATGGAAGACAACTTTCAAGACGAAGGATGGGCTTTATGAGTGGTTGTGATGCCCTTCCTTCGGTTGTCCATGCCCCAGTACCTTCATGAGGTTGATGACCCAGGTCTTGCGCCCATTCTTAGCAGTCTTTGTTGTCGTCTACTTCGACGACTTCCTCGTCTACAGTCGCTCTTTGAGTAGATCATTTGGACCACCTGCGTCAGGTGTGTCTAGTCCTTAGAAAGGAAGCTTGTATGGGAATCTTGAGAAGTGCACTTTCATGACCGATCAAGTTGTCTTCTTAGGGTTTGTGGTTTCTAGTAGCGACGTTTCAGCTGACCCGGAAAAAGTGCGAGCTATCCTAGAGTGGCCTGAGCCTAAGAGTATTCATGGTGTTCGAAGTTTTCAAGGCTTGGCTGCCTTCTACCGCCGTTTTATCTGAGGGTTTAGTACTATCATGGCCTTGATTGCAGACTGCATCCGTCAGGGGGCATTTGAGTGGACCAAAGCCAGGCGATTAAGGAAAAGATGACCCAAGCACCTGTTCTTCGCTTGCCCGACTTCTCTTAAGGTGTTTGAGGTTTGTTGTAATGCCTCTGGAGTAGGCATTGGTGGGGTTTTGAGCCAAGAAGGTCATTCGGTTGCGTTCTTCAGTGAGAAGCTCAATGACACTAAGCTCAGGTACTCCACGTATGATAAAGAATTCTACGCGGTAGTTCAAGCCTTGCGTTACTGACGACATTACCTCCTACCCCAGGAGTTTGTCCTTTTCTCTGACCATGAGGCCCTTCGATATCTCCACGCCCAGAAGAGGCTCAATGCTCGACACAACCGTTGGGTTGAGTTTCTTCAGGCCTACACTTTTGTTCTTAAGTATAAGGCGGATGTGGAGAACCACGTAGCTAATGCCCTGAACCGACGTGTGGTCCCTTTTTGGCGACTGTAAGCGTCTCAGTTTCGGGCTTGAGCATTTTCGTGAGGAATATGAGAGCTGCCCAGACTTTGGCCCCGCCTATTCTGCCCTTAAGGCTAGCCAGTCCCGCAAGTTTAGTGAGTATATCCTTCAGGACAGATATTTATTTCGCGGTGACCGCCTCAGTGTTCCCCCTACCTCTATCAGGGATTTCTTAGCTTGGGAGTTGCACGCTAGAGGTCTTGCCGGCCACTTTGGCCGAAACAAGACTATTGAGTTGGTTGAGCTCCGCTTCTTCTGGCCTAGCTTAAAGCGCGATGTAGCTTGCATCGTCTCTCATTGTCGCACATGTGCTTTAGCTAAGCAAAGAAAGCAAAACACTGGTCTGTATACCCCTCTCCCCATGCCTGATTGCCCCCGGCAGGATATTAGTATGGATTTCGTCTTGGGCCTGCCAAGGACGGGCCTGCCAAGGACGGTTCATAGGCACGATTCCATCATGGTTGTGGTGGACCGCTTCTCGAAGATGGCCCACTTTATCCCCTGCGCTAAGACGTCCGATGCCTCCAAAGTGGCCAGTTTATTCTTTTCTGAGGTTGTTCGCCTACATGGTCTCCCCAAAACCATTGTCACTGATAGGATGTGAGTTTGTGACCTATTTCTGGAAAACTTTATGGTTTATGATGGGCACCCAACTGAAATTTTCCTCCACCTATCACCCTCAAACCGACGACCAAACTAAGGTTGTCACTAGAAGCCTAGGTGATCTCTTGCGATGTCTTGTTGGCGAGCATACTTGAAATTGGGATCTGATACTCCCACTCGCCGAATTTGCCTACAATGATTCTGTCAACCATACCACTGGCAAGACTCCTTTCGAGATTGTGACTGGGTATCGCCCTAAGAGACCTGTCGACCGCACCCCTCTACCTAGACAAGCCCGTGTCCCTGAGTCAGCTGAGTCTCTAGATGAGCATATTAGGAGTCTCCATGAAAGCATTCGCCGTCGCATAGAGATCAGCAACGAACATTACAAGAAATTGGCAGATGCGCACAGGCGGACAATGGAGTTTAGTGAGGGCGATTATGTCATGATCAGGGTTAGACCTGAGCAGTTTCTCTCAGGAGCCGTGAGAAGCTGCAATCCAGGGAGCTGGTCCCTTTCGATTGGTCAAACGAGTGGGGCCAAACGCGTACGTTGTGGACCTACCGCCGGACTACGGCATTAGCACTACCTTCAACATCTCAAAATTGGTGCCATATCGGAAGCCGACAGTGATACTAAGTAAGCTTTTCGAGCCGAATCCCTCTTTTGAGAGTGACCCCCCAGCCGAGTGTCCACCTCCAGGCCTTATTGTGAACTGGCGTGAGCAAATTGACTGTATACTAGAAGAGCAGATCATTGCTTCCAGGGATGGGTCGTACCAGCGTTACTTGGTTCGTTGGAGAGGACGCCCGGCTACCGAGGACACCTGGGTCTCGCGAGAGGAGCTACAACATCTTGACCCAGACCTTTTGGAGCTCTACCAGAGCGGCGACCCCCTGTACTTGACGGGGTCGAGTTCCTCCCACCCGGGGGGGATTGGTGGGGACACGAGGGCCTGAGCCCATTTTGACCCCGCGTACGTGTACCGCTGTCGAGGCATGGCCCCAGTCCCGTCCGTTTCGTTATGGCTGGGCGAGGAGGCCCTTGATATTAGTTAGTTTTCACTTTGGGCCACACTTTTGGACTATTTAGGCCTATTTAGGCGATGTACATATTTTTTATTTTTTATGGTCCATTGGACCAACCTTAGGGGAGAGGTCTAGCTCCCTCTTGTTAGACCATTGGGCTCCCATCCCCTATATATATGGGATGGACACCCCCTCCACTCTATGAAATAACAAGAATTTTGAAAGAAAAAGAGAAAATTGCCTTGTTCCCGGATTTCCTCTCTCCCATTGTTCTTCTTCCTCCTTCCTCCCGACCCTGTCTCTCCTCTGTTCTCCCTCTCTCTCCCTCCCTGCATCTCGCTCCCCCGTCCCGCGCTGCTACTTCCCCCACTCTATCTCTCTCTTTCTCCCTCTCCCGCACTTCTTCTCCCCCCCCCCCGTGGCGCCCTCTCTCTCTCCTCTGTCACGCCCCCCCCCACTCTCTCCCTCGCGCCGTCTTCTCCATCTCCCTCCTGCTGCTTCCCTCTTGACTGCGCGCACTGTCCCCCCCTCCCCCCCCCCCCCCCCGCGCTCGCCTCCCCCCCCCAACGCCACCCACCGCTGCCTCCGCCTTTCCCCCCTCTGCCTGCTGCGGCCGCCGCCTTCCCCCTGCTTGTGTCGCTTTTCTCACCTCCGTCGCCCCTCTCTGTCTCTCTCTCCACGCCTTCTCCCTGTCACTCTTTCTCTCTCCCGATGCCACTCTCTCTCGCACCCGACTCCCCCTCCCTGCGGGCTGCGGGTTGCCACTCTCTCTCAGCCAACTGCCTCCCTCTCACAGTGACCCCCCCTGCCGTGACACCTCAGCAAGGGCCGCGCCCCCACTGCTGCCGTTCTTCACGTGACACCATTGCCCCGCCGGCGCAGATGAACGTGTCCAAAGTAGACGCCCAAAACGAAGTAGCACGTGTGTACCTCTACTCGCCGTTCTACCCCCACTAGTTCCTATAGCCATGCGGCCCGCGGACGGCACCTTGCCAGCTGCCACGCCGACTAGTTGTCTCGCCCCAACGTCGTCGCCCCGTGGAGTCCATAGTCACCAAGTTCGCAGCGATGACGTTGGTGTCGACGGACGACGACGGATGCCGCCACAGTTAGCTAGTTGTGACTACCACGTCGTGCACATACGGGCCCGCCACTCGACCAAGTGCCTCCTCGAGTTCCCTTAGTGCCCCTTACCCCTCTGCGAAGGGTGGCCCTTCTGTTGTACCTCCCTCTTCTTCCGCCCCATAGGACTCGGTCGCCCGAACGTTCTTCTCCCACACAGTCGCGTGGTGGTACGTGCTCACCCCTCTCCCCTGTTTGCCTCTTTTTGTATTAGTTATATTTGCCGCCGGTGTCAGGTAGGACATCCTAGCCCGTGACATTCGTCACTGTCGGGCAATGTGTGTGAGGACCAGATTCCGACGGCTCCCTCCTGCGAGCTGTTGGTAGCCTACAACCCTAGACAGTGGTAGTTCTACAACTACCCACGGTCCTTCGTTCCCGCTGCAAAGGGACGGACCTCGGACGTAGCTTCTGTTTAGGACGTGTCACCTTCACTCTACTCTGTACGTTTGTGTGCGCTCATGTCGTCTAGTTATGTTCGTCGCTGATCTCTCTGTTAGGTCGTGTTGTTTGTGTCACCCGTAGATCCGTCCCGCATCAGATGAGATCCAAGAATCTATCAATTTACTTCATTTGCTGAGACTTTTCAGTTAACATTCTGCAGTAAGAGATTCAATGTATTGGTTAAATCACTTTATCAGCTCAAGGATTTAGCATGTCAACTCCCTTACATTTTGGAAGAACCCGGAACATGAAGGCTCCCTCAAAAGTGAAAGCTTTTGTTTAGCTCCTCTCTCAACACAAGCTCGTAATGAGGGTGTAGTAAATGGGCAGTTAGTAGCAAGGTTTGTCATATCAGATTTCGGCTTTGTCGAGGGGGGGTGTCAAAGAGAGGAGATCTTGGTAAACCTCTAGATCGGGATAGCATTAAAAAAAGATATGCACAAACATAGAGATCTCGAAGCTTGGGAGCTGTAGCACTGCTTAGGGAGGGCCGTCAAGGGAGTGAGCAGCGGGCAAGAGAGGTGGGGGGTGTGGGAATCGGGATTTTGGATGTGCATAGGGTTTTAATTTAAGCATAAAAAATATTTATTTAACATTAATGGGGTCCACGATGGGACCCTTCACTTAAAAAAACCGAGACAGCGGTGACCCTGCCTGGGGAAGTCACTGGCCGAAATTTTGGTGCCAAAGGGCACGACCATAGCGCTCAGGTTTTCACTAGGTGTTTAGGCCCATGGTATGCAATCTCGCGAGAATATCGGTCTCGGCCCCTTCCCGAGAAACGAGAAGGCCGAGATGTCTCTTCAGTCAAGGGTTGTCAGGACTCAGGGTCCTCTTTAGATGGAGTTGTCAGGATCTCCTTATTTACCTGAATCATTTAAGTAAATATTAACATTTACTTAAGATATTACATGTAAATAAGGAAATACCCCCCATTTGAATCTAATAAAAATATCAAAAAAATCATATCTCTTACAAATAAAAAGTCAACTCTCTCATCCAAGAAAAAAATCACGATTTCGGTGGTTCCATCAAAATAGCGACTTTTTAATCTTTCATATTTGACATATTTAAAAATTTCATAATTCAAAGAAACCAAATAGAATACTAAAAATCTAAGGTCCGATAAAAAAGTCAACGTGCATATGCCTTCTTCAATGGAGCCACTCTCCTACTGACAACACTTAATCTGTTTGAGACCTCTCAGGATTTGGTCAAACCAAAGATATCATCACCTAAACTCATGAAATTTTTCACTTGAGAATGTATGCAATTATCTATGTTCCTTATGGAATTATCTATGTGAACCTATGTAATCCACACTTTTATGTTATCCTGATCTCCCGAGATATCTCTGAGATCTCTCCGAGATCTCTCCTCTTTGACCCTCCCGAGTCGAAGCCGAGATCCGATATGGCAAACCTTGTTTAGGCCTCCTCGTTTCTCGGGGACTCTCCGAGACTGAGATTCTCACAAGAATCTCGTGAGATTGCATTCCATGGTTAATATTGAAACTCATTGCTTCTGCTCACCGACCTATAGTTTTCTCTTCATCCTTTGGAGGAAATGTAGACATTCTTCAAACATCTGAAGCATCAGCAGATTCTTGGTGAAACCTTGTTGAACGGTAAAAGTGTGACACGTTTATATCAGCGGAAATTATGGAATCCATCAGATAATGGTCCAGCACTTGGCTATTTGAAGCCTATTTTTGGCGGACAATCGTTCAAGTAATTCATATGATGAAAAGGGTCGTTGAGCCATGAAGATTAAATGCCGGTTATCAACGGGTCTTGTTACAACATATTATCAACAAGCCTGCTCAGAGGCCAAATAAGTTGTGATTTAAAATGACCCCAAGGTTATTTAAGTTACAAACTTATCCTGGGATTCTTCCCCAAAGTTCAGCAGAGGAGTTTCCGGCCCTTAAAATGGCGCCCGATTCCCGGTTAAATTGAAAGTACAAGGAGAACATTCTCCGTCCAGAGTACAAAGCGGAAGAAATCCGGCAGCACAAGTCTATAGACCGAGTACGAAGGGCAAGTACAAAGAACAAGCTCGAGGAAGAACTCCGAGGCTTGCAAAGGCACCCTCCGATCGGGCAAAACTCCGAGAAGTCGAGCAGAACTCCAAGAGAGAAAGAAAAACTCCAGCACCTCCGGCAAGGATGGCCTTGTAAATGAGGGTGTGGGGGGGTATTTATAGACAAAAACCCCCTCCCCTCCCTCTCTTTCCATCGGTTAGGAAACCCCTAACCGATGGTGACCTCAAGATCCCCTTACCGATGGTGACCTCATCTTGGGTCACCATCGATTAGGAGACCCCAACCGATGGTGACCTCATGTGAGGTCACCATCGGTTAAGGGACAGTCCCCTTGACCGATGGTGATTCACCATCGGTTGGCCACCCACCGATGGTGACCTCATCATTAAGGTCACCATCGTTTAGGGGTGATGGCCCCTTAACCGATGGTGAGTCACCATCGGTTGGGGGAGGCCAACCGATGGTGACCTCATGTGAATCACCATCGGTTGGGGGAGGGGTTCTCTCCTCACTCTCCCGCATGTAAAGGGTAAAACCCCTATAATACCCCCCCTATTCCAAGGGAAAGGGGGGTCTTCCAATTGCTCCTCAAAAGCCCTGTCAAAAAAAAATTAGAAAGAAATAGAGAAAAGCATTTGCTCATTCCCCCTCTCATTCTCCAATCCCCCTTGCTTGGTGTGTGAAGGTACAAATCCCCTTCTTTAACCCGATAGGCCAGGCGCGGAGAGGAGAGTTGTCGGCGCAATCGTCATCGACATTCCTTCTTAACCTCCATCCCCCACATCGAGCAAGTCTCTGTGGGGTGATATTCTCCGGGGTTTAAATACCGTCCATATCGAGCAAGTCTCTATGGACACATGGTATTTAAATACCCATGTTCTCCCCGCCCATCGAGCAAGTCTCTGGGATGGTGGATTTTGTGGTTATATGTATATGTTTTCTTGAGGAGACTCTGCCCAAGCGGAGGTTCTGCTCAAGAACATATTCGTATATTCACAAATTTGTGTTCTTATATATGTGTTTCTTAAGACGAAACTCTGCCTAAGTGGAGATACCGTCCAAGAACATATATATAAAGATCGCAAATTTGTAATTATACAAATATGTTCCTTGAGGAGAATCTCGCCTAGGCAAAAATCTCTCTTAGGGGACGTATCCATATGAATACAAACTCGTGTTATATGTGTATGTTTCTTAGAGGAAACTCTGCCCAAGCGGAGGTTCTGCCCAAGAACATATTCGTATATTCACAAATTTATGTTCTTATGTATATGTTTCTTAGGGGAAACTCTGCCCAAATGGAGACTCCCCCTAAGAATATATCCATAGAATCACAAATTTGTGCCTATACGCGTATGTCTCTTAGGAGGAATCCTGCCCGGGCAAAAGTTCCCTTTAAATTCATATCCATATAATCACAAACTTCATGTTTATATAAATATGTTTCTTAGTGGAACCTCTGCTCAAATAGAGACTCCGCCCGAGAACATACCTATATAATCACAAATATGCCCCATTGTGTATATGTTTCTCAAAAGGAATTCCGTTCATACGGGGCACCTTTCTATCGGATACTCTGCTCAAATAGAGATGCCGTTTGAGAATATATTCACAAAAGTGCAAATTTGTGTTTATACACATATACCTTCTTAGGGCAAAATCCCTTCGGGTAAAGTTTCTCCCGAGAACACATGGATATGAGCATACGCCCACGTAACCCCATGAGGACACTCTGCCTAAGCAGAAGACTCGCTGGAACATACCCACACATACAGGAAGATTGTGATAATATACACACATCCAAAGAAAAAGGAATAAGACAAGAACTGTGCTTAGGTACTCCAAATGGGGGCACGGATGCACCTCTATGAGAACTATGCCCGTGGAAATGGACTTCGGACGGGAATCACAATCTGACAAGAACCTCCATGTAAATACATTCATATGATCTCCGGAAATCATATCCGCAAGAGTGAAAAATGAGGAGAAAAGAAACTCTACCTCAAATTCGGACTTTGCTCAAAAAGGGCACTGTAAAAGAACCTCATATAAAAATTGACACAGGAATCCTTCTAATACGGAAGTGTCACTCTGGGTCATAATATCCCCAAGCTCAGAATCAAAATCCACGGGTATATACCCGTTCACAATAGCAATCCCCATGTTTTCCAAAAAATAAAAAAATTTCTAACCAACCCTCCGCAAAAAGAAGAAAGACCTCAAATAGGTCCACGGGTATATACCCGTCCCCTTCTTAAAATCACACTTTAGACTCCAAAAAGGCAGTCATTTCAAAAATGAAATACTCAAAGCAAATGCATTCCAAAACAACCCAAAGAAAGGAAAACATGTCATGATCAGGATTTTTTTTTTTAAAGCAGCATACATATCTTTCTCGTCCTTTACTATGAATGGTATTCGGGTTAAAAATCGGTGTTAAAAAATACCGAGAATTTTAACTCGATGTAAATGTAACATCGATTCCGGTCGATGGAGACAGAGGTCCAGCACATGCTACCCTAATCGCCTGATGACAATAGACATGGGACTCAAGGAGTTCAGATAAAAAACGACGCACCCGTCCGTGTTACGGACACCACACCTGTCCATTCCACGGACACCAAAATTCCTCTTCCGCATTGCGCGGACTCTTTCTTTTGTCTGCTAGACAGGCTGGCACGCCCCGCAAATACAAAAGAATCCAAAGCATGTGAAATAAATGAATACCCTAATGGAATGAGATGAACGACCAAAAATCGATGATCGATGACGATAAAATTTCCCCCGTGTCAACAAACCTTCAAACTTTTGTCTTTGTTGCTGCATGCCATCTGAAGCATATGGAAACAGAGAACACTATCAATTTTCAGGGGAGTCATTTTTGTTTAGAAAATATTTGTCTGCAGCCTTTATGTTATCTCTTTTTTCGGTCTAGATTCCTTCTTAGAGTTAGTCTGCAGTCTTGGGAAAGGGTCCGTCCTTATTTTTAACTAACTGTGCTTTTCTTCTTTAGGTGGTTGAGGAACCTCTCCTTTTCACCAACTGGTTGCAGGTAAAATCACTACTTCCTACACCATTTATAACAAGATGGATAGTCAGTTCTGAGAGGAAAGCAATAGCTTATCATGAAATCCTCTCTACATTCACTAATCATCAAACATGTGCATGAAAATTCCTCATTGGGCAATAAAGCTTTGGTACTGAAAATAGCAGGAAGCATGCAAAAAGAGTACATAGGTCTGATTTCTGAAAATGCGTTATGCCTGTATCTCTCAATGCTGATGTTTCCAAAACACTCAACAAGGACATGACAAATTGCATACAAAAGCTTAATACCAAGGAATACCAGAAAAACCAATTTTACTTTCAACACATATGAACGAAATATTATCAACCAGGAAAAAACAACATTCCAACAGTGTCATGATTGTGCGCATAAATGGCAAGAAATTAAAAAGGCACTTACATTGCGAGAAATGATTGTGCGCATAAATCGAACAGCAGCAACCACTAGATATTTCTCTCTCCTGTGGGTTAGGAGGAGGACTTTCTCTATGATATTGTTCAGAATAAAACTGCATCTGAAAAGTAAGAGCAAGATGTGATAAGCTGCAAGAACGGGCAAGTAATCGTTTATCAAATATGGAGCTCATAAGATTGGTAACAGTTCCAAAGATATCTCCTAATATTCTGTACAAGAATTAACCCAGCCAAGGAAAAGGGAGTTACTTTATCCTGTAGGGATGGTGGAGGACACAAAAGCACAGCAGATCACATATGTTTGATAGAATTTCAGGCTTAGTCTGGACATGAGACCCCATTCTTCCAGCAGAAGCAACTGAGGCTGCTCTAGTTTTTAGGATACTCTTCATTGGACATGACGATGTTATAACATCTATTAGCTGATCCAAATATTTCTCATAAAAAATGTCTAGAAGTGCATCACTCTGCATCAACCAAAACAAGTATTAATGCATGATGCTACAAAAAGCTGTAGTATGAACATAAGCTTCAACATACCATCGTAAACCAATTAGTACAATTCTTCCAATGTACCAGAGAAGAAACCAGAGATGATAATCAAATGCAATATACATATTGAGGGAAGTAGGCTCTACAAATTAAGAAGATTTATCCACAACATCAATGTTGACACCCATTTTTTACCTTAAGTTGTGCCCATTTTCCTATTCTTTTGATAATGCCCCAAGTTGGACCTTATTGCTAAGTCTATCCTGGCCCATTATGATCCTTTCACTTCTTAAGTTCATAACAGGCCCATTTCTTGCCCAAGTCTTGCAAATTTTAGCACCATTGCGTAGTTTTCTGAGTCTAGAATCGAACACAATAAACAGCTTGTCAATCTGACACCCGTAGGAGGAGATATCATCATACGAATGAACCTTTCAAGCTGATTGGGAAGACTGAAGAGGCATCCTGCCCTTCTGACGCCTTCATTCCAGAACATGCCCAGTCACCCTGACACATTCAGAAGGCATCCGGCCGGGATGATGCGTCTTCCTTTCTGCATGGATAATCATCCAGGACAGATCCCTATCACGATGGGAAGCCTTATCCTCCCATGAAACCGATCATTTGATGTGTTTGTACTCTTAGGATCAATCCTAAATGCTTCCATACCATCTTGAGGCCTTACAATAAAATAGGATCAAATGCAATATACATTATTTGATGTATTTGTGCCCTCCTACGTCCCCATGCATCACAGAGCACCTCTTCTCCTTCTCTTTTAGTCTTTCTCTCTCCTCTATTCTCTTACTTTCATGCATATTAGATAGGCCATACATTACATTTTCTCCACTAGCATTGTTTTCAACTCACATAGCACAAATCCATACTCATCTTTTCCCTAAACAGTTTAAACCCTTCCTGGTCAGTTCCCTCCCTTATTTTCATGATTATTCTTATTTCTGGATAGATGCTACACATGCATGTTTTCTAATGGGTTTCTACTTGTTTTGATCTTCTTGGCAGGTAATAAGAGCAAGCATAGCATGAGACAGCTGAGGAACAAAGAAAGAAGAAATCTCCATCTCGTGCAATTATAGGCAGAAGCCACACATAAAAGGCGGAAGCATTTAGGAGGGGTCCATCTAGGAGGAAGCGTTCAACAACCAGATTTGCCTTCTGTCATTTTCTTTCAATTTCCAGAGTAATTAGTTTTAATTCATCTCTTTTTCCTCCTGTAATTACTCTGATGGCAATCATGATCTTTATTTATTATTTCCTTTATATTTTGGGGTTCAATTTCCTGTCTACAATCAGCTCTGTAACATAGTACACCTCAGACAGTACATGACCAATGATTCTTATCACTGAAGAAAGGTTACAGATAAAATTGCAGACTAAACAATACCTGGAAGCCAGCAAGTTCAGATTATGAAAGCAAAGATACAAGAGATGATACTACATTAATAGTGAAGTAAATACATTGTGCCCTGCAGGTATGACTTTCTATGCATGAATTTATTAAGTCAAATTCAAATTGCATAATGCAGTTTTTATACATAAAATTTTTGTCCAGTCGACAACCCCGACATCTAAAACATTTCAGGTGGCATAGATGGTAGTTGGATATTGAATTTCAGTTGGCAGTAGAGGTAGTTGGATCTTGAATTTCAGGTGGCAGTAGAGAGTTCTTTTTATCCCATAATCTCTTGTGGTACGAGACCAAAGTAAGAGGATATCCGTGAAACAATTTGCTTCTCATAGAGATCACATGTACGCAGTACCCCTGGAGTCCTGGACCCAGTCAAAGTCTTTAATACACATGTTTAACACACTGAAGGGAATAGAACCAGATAAAACCCAATCAAACAAACAGCACAAAGGTGCAACCACCATTTTGCGACGATCCAACTTCAAATCCAAGGGTAGCATCATCCTGGACTGTAACATTTATCCTTCTTTCTGAAATTTATTGGTAACACATCACCTTGTTCATCTGACAAATTGAGGGGCATAGACATGTAAAAACATGTATTTTTTGTCATCCCAAGGAGTGGACATCTATTAACATTTATCTGAGTATTAAATTTGAATGTTGCAACATTTAATATTACACATAACTGCACCACGAAGGCAAACATCTAATCTTTGGATAGTTTATAATGTTTGTAAAAGTATGCTATTAACGAAAACTTTTTAGGCAAAGATAAAATTAATCTCTTGCCTACTTTTTGCAGCTAGAGGATTATATCGAAGGCTCTTACTTTCTGCAGACTGCATAAAAGCAGTAGAAATTGAACATCCACCCTTCTACTAGAGGATTCTAGTGCCTCTCACTAGTACCACACTACCACTAGGTGACTGGATTCGCACATTTATTTACACAAATTATGTTTGACATAAATGGTCCCAAAAAATCCATTATTGACTAGTGGTTCCATATAATAAATATTTAGATGCATTATCATAAACCTATGCTCAAGGCACACAAACAAACAAAGGCAAAAACCATCCATATCATAGTTCAAAGCAGTTAAAAAGTAAAAGCTGTGATAGATCTCATACATCTCAGAGAATAAAACAACTAGAAACAATGTTATAGTAGTCAAAAACACCTGTGCACCAGATGATGTATATGACTCCAACAATATGCGAAGTATTTCAAGAAACTGACAATGCATATCATCCCCAAAATCCATTATCATTCCTTTAACCTGAAAACAAAAACAAAATGTAACAATGTCCTCAGAACAATGAGCAGTTTTTTTTGAAACAAGAATAGTACCCACATATTATATTGATAGAACGAAAGGATATACAAGTGTAAAGGTACAACCAACAAAAACCCCTATACAATTAAAAGCCCACACTGAGAAGGTGAAATCACCTTAACTCCCCAGAAGCAAAAAGAGCAATGAGTTGGAGCCCTCCACAGCACACAAATGTTTAGCCCAAAAAGAAACTTTATCTCTGACAAAAGCATAAAGATTGTCCTCTACCTGTGCTTCCTTTCTGAAAAGTCTACTATTCTTTTCATCCATGGAGCCCGAAGAGTGGCATGCAAGATGAGTCACCAAACTAAATTATCTCCCTTGAGGGTACAACACCGATGAAATTTAAGAAGAAGTTTCTGAACCCCCACAAAATGTGATAAAGACTGCTGAAGAAAATGTCCAATCCTCGACTATAGACCCTTAGCAAAGGGGCAACCAGTAAATAAGTGGTCCAAATTCTCCTCTTCATTCCCACATAAACAGCACGAGGTAGGTATGTGCGGTAAGAAGTTCACCTTGAGAGGGCTCTTGGGATCCCAAATATGAGATGAGAAGGAATGCCGTACCCCCCCCCCCCCCCCCCCCCCACGAGCCAGGTGTCCTGGTGATCGGGTTAAAGTCCAGTAGGAAGGAAAGAGCTGTTCAAGCTGGTCAGTTTCTTCGGATGTTAGATTCCTGAGGAAGGTGGACGCCCAAATACCACCGGACAGTTGTGCCTCAAATACTTGGGCCACTGAGGCGCCCAAAAGACTTGAAATAGCAAACAAAGCAGGGAAGGACTCCGCCAGTGAGAAGTCACCGCACCACTCGTCCTGCCAGAACAAAGAGGACTCTCCACCCATACTAACCCTAATGCTAGCTCTGATGAAGTCTATACATTGTAGGACACCCCTCCAGATCGGAGAGACATTATATAACAGAGACGAAAATAAGTCCCATCTCTAGAAGAGGTGTAGTATTTCTGTCTGATGATTTACTGCCACAAACCCCCAAGTTCTGTCCCAATCCTCCACATCCATTTGCACAATAGAGTTAGGTTGAAACACTTAATGTTCTTGATGCCCAGACCACCAGCTTCATTACTGTAACACACTCTGGCCCAAGAGATATCATGCCACCTCTGTCTGGATTACCACTACCGTGCCAAAAAATGTAGCTTGAATTAACTCCAATCTCTTCGCCACCGTCTTTGGAATTCTGAGAATGGACAAGTAAATATATTGGCAGTCTATCGAACACTGATCTACATAGGACCAAATGACCATCATAAGAGAATACCCGTGCCTTCCATCCTGCCAACCTGTTCTCATATCTCTACACCATCCCGTTCTAGTCTCTGCACCTGAGCGGCCCAGGAGATAAAATCAGTCCCAGATAAGAGAAAGGGAACCTCCTTATGTGGCAACCAAAGAGGTTATCTGCTCTCCTGATTTCCGGTTCGTTCAGGTTGATCCCCGCCATTAGGCTCTTTCTAAAATTCACCTTTAGCCTAGTGATATCCTAAACCACCTCAAGCATCAGTCTGGTATCCACAAGCCACTGCTCCTCATCAGCTAAAAGAAGAATAGTGTCATCAACATATTGTAGGTGGGTCACAGTGATAGGGGACTGCACTATTGAAAAGCCAGAAATGATCCCTGCCATCTCAGCTCTTAGCCAAAGCCTACTAAGAATCTGTCCTACCAGGACAAACAATAAAGGAGAGGGGACTTCCCTGACGGAGACCTCTTCCACTAGAGAAAGAGGAGGATGGCTGACCATTAATGAGCACAACAAAGGAAGCTAATGTGATACACTCCCTAATCCAAGAAATCCAAGTCTGGTGGAAGTCCATCTTAGACAGCACTTGGAGGAGGCAGCCCCAACCAACTCTGTCATATGCTTTCTTGGAATCTAGCTTGAGCACCAGACCCCTCTTCCTCCGTTGCTTGCAGGCAAAGAGACATTCATGAGCCACCAAAAAATTTTCTTGAATGTGCCTTCCCTTAATGAAATCTCCCTGATCCTCATTGATCAGTCCATCCACAACACTATCAAGTCTGTTGGCCAGAACTTTAGAAATTATTTTGAAAATGCTGTTCAACATGCTGATTGGGCGGAAATCTGTCAGATGTATTCCTCCCTGCTTCTTAGGAATGAGGACTAAGAGAGTCTTATTAACACCCCTCAAATGAGGCCTTCCCTCATGAAATTCTCTAATAGCAGCAAAGAGGTGCACTTTGATGATCTCCCAATAGCGCTGGAAAAAAAAACACACAGGAAATCCATCTGGACCTGTGGCCATGGATGGCAAAATCGACCAATTCGGGTCGGAATCAGCCAATTCAAGTCGGAATCGCCCTATGGCGATCCGATTTGGGGGGTAAATGTCGACCCACCCACGATGTAAGGTGGAATCAGGTGGATCGAGCAGAATTGGATGGGATCGGGCCAATGCGGTCCGATTCCACACGATCCACCTCGATTCTATGTGAAGTAGACCGATTCCCTCAGCTTACCTTAATTACACCTGATTCCCTCCACTTACCTTATTTACCTAAACATCATTTAGGTAATTTCATTTACTTAAGATATTACATGTAAATAAGAAGTACCCCCATTTGAATCTAATAAAATATCAAGAAAATCTTATATCTTACCAATAAAAAGTCAACTCTCCCATCCAAGAAGGAAATCTCGATTTCGGTGGTTCCATCAAAATAGCGACTTTCTAATCTCTCATAATTTGATATATCTAAAAATTTCATAATTCAAATAAACTCAATAGAATACTAAAAATCTAAAGTCCGGTAAAAAATGTCAAACGTGCATATGACTTCTCTAAAAAAACTACTTTCCTACTGATAGCACTTAGTCTGCTTGAGACCTCTCAGGATTCTATTGAGTTTATTTGATTTATGAAATTTTTAGATATGTCAAATTATGAGAGATTAGAAAGTTATTATTTTGATGGAACCACCAAAATCATGATTTTCTTCTTGGATGAGAGAGTTGACTTTTTATTTGTAAGAGATGATTTTTCTGATATTTTTATTAGATTCAAATGGGAGGTACTTCCTTATTTACATGTAATATCTTAAGTAAATGAACTACAAGGTAAATAAGATATCATAACTAACATTACTCTGTATTGTAATGTAAAAATATGTGCAACTAGACTATGGATATACCAAATATGTGCAGTTATACTATGTGATTTCCCCCCTCATTTTTCCTGATTTTTTCCTTGATTTCCACAATTTTCCTAATGTTTTTGTTTAATTGGTCGATCCTAGATCGGCCAGGTTCCCCGAGAATCAGTCAGATCCTCTGATCCGATCCGACTCGGATCGGAATCGACTGGGTCCGATCCAACAGCCCAATCTGATTCTACCATCCATGCCTGAGGCCTTATCACCTGCAGAGAGAAAACCACATACTTTATGTCCTCAAGAAACAGACTCACAAGAGCATCAGTTTGTGCCTGGGAAAGACGGGGAAACAAGTCATCTCCAAAATCCGGCCTATCTGCCTAGTCCTCTGAGAAGAGAGTAGCATAGAATTCTTTGGCAAATTCCCTAATGTCTTTATCCTTCTGCAATAACAGATCCCTATCCTATAAGGTTTGTACTCTTTCTTCTTGAAGTAATCCTGTGAAAGTAGCTTGTGTTCATATTCCCTTCCTTGATCCATTTCTCTTCTGATCTTTGCCTCCAAAAAGTTCCTCCCTCAAAAGATCTCATCAAATTGTGCCTGCAGTGCAGCCTTGCTCTGTCAAACCTGCCTCCTCCAACTGGTCTAACACCTATATCATCATCATTATCATTAGATCCTTAATACCTATATATGGAGCAAAATCGTGTCCTCCTGCTTGCCTAGTATCCTCTTGCTATCACCCCACCTCCTCAACACTTGTGTAAAACGCTTCAACTTAAAGATCAATGTAGCCATAGAAGATCCCTAATGTCCCTGACTATCCCACGCAGACTTGACAGTGTCTAAGAAATCTACCTCCCTAAGCCAATACTTCTCCAATTTGAAAGGCTATGTCCTCACATGACACCGGATGGATATCAATAGAATAGGCTTATGGTCAGAGGTCAGCCTAGGCAAAGAAAAGGCCCAAACATGTGGGAAATGATCCTCCCAATCAATTGAGACCAAAAACCTATCCAACTTAGAACAAGAGATTCTCCCTCAAATTAGACCAGGTGAACTAAGAATTCGCCAGGCCAATTTCAATAAGGGCAGCCTGATGGATGAAGTTATAGAAGTCTTCAAATTCCCCCAAATGAAAATGAGCACCTATCCTCTGATGCTACTGAATTGAAGTCTCCAACCAAACACCAAGGATGACTTGAGGCAATATGATGACCAAGCAGCTATTGCCATAATTCTCTTTTACCTTCTCTAGACTGAGGATAATAAACCCCTGAGAGGTTCCAAGAAAATCCATCTGCTAGGCACTGGAAGTGAATGGAGGTCGCCTACCTCTCGATCTGCCTATAATCCTCCACCTTGAGTGAGTTCCATAGAATCATACCCCCCCCCCCCCCCCAAAAAAAAATGCCCCTCACATTCTAAGAGACAATCCTCATGAAGGTTGATGAATAATCCTATCACCACTCCCCTCACCACCCTCAAAACTCACCACTCCTCCCTTCACCACCCTACTGTCTCCCCAAGCTTATTGTTGGTCTTGTCTTCCTTCACTGCCCTGGCTAGTGCTACTAACCATCTTTTCTCAATGAGGTTAAGAGACCCGCTTATCCCTTTTCCACTCCCGCATAGTAGACCCCCAACTTACCCTCCAACTCCCTCAGATTGTCTTCAATGATTCTCTCCACCAACCCCATTAGCTCCTTCCCCTCGTCTTCCCCTGGAATCTCCCCTCCCTCTGCCTCCACATCAGACATAGCTCCCTCAAAGATGGGGTTCTCGAAATATCTTCTCCCTCGATGACTGCTACACTATCTTTTTTCATACAGTCAACCTGTCGAGCCAAACAGGGAGTTGGGGGCTCACCCTATGGAATCCTATGTTATCAAAGGCGATTAAGGTCATCGCCTAGGCCATGAGGCTAGGCGAGGCGACCTCAGATCACCTCGCCCCAGCGCATTTCCCCTCGGTGACCCTTAGGCCGAGTCCAAGCCGATTTCAGGATCCCTTAGGCAAGTCTAAGTCGATTCCAAGATTTTCCATTATTTACCTAAATATCATTTAAGTAAATGTTCATTTACTTAAGATATTACATGTAAATAAGAAAATACCCCCCGTTTGAATCTAATAAAAATATTTAAAAAATCATATATCTTATCAATAAAAGTAAATTCTCCCATCCAAGAAGAAAATTACAATTTTGATGATTCTATCAAAATAACGACTTTCTAATCCTTCATAATTTAGACTATCTAAAAATTTCATAACTCAAATAAATCTATTAGAACACTAAAATTCAAAGTCCAGTGAAAAAATCAAACGTACATGTGACTTCTCCAAGAGAGTCACTCTCCTACTGACAATACTTGGTCAACTTTCAATACTTAATCAATTGTCAGTACGAGGGTGAGTTCCTACTTAGGTGATACATATACATGATATAACATATTTTGATGAAATACACTAATTTTAATGCACCTATTTAGGTGATATTTATAGATATATTCATATTTTTTAACTATATATATTATTTTAATAATATATTGCCTCAGTCACCTAGGCCTTTAAGGCTGAGGCCACCCTTTCGTCGCCTCAATCGCCTCACGCCTCTGACTACATCGATGGAATCCTTATCTGTTCCTCCTATTGGTCGCCCAGAAAGTGAAGAAGTTGACCCTGGCCCTTACAGGCAAAAATGAGGTTCCCCCTAAAGTCTGGGCGTACGAGCACTCCTAACATAGGAGTCTGGGACTGGCTAGTTGGTAGACAGGACAAATGACCTACACGAGATTGCGAAGCCATAGCAACAAGCGAAGGAGGGGCAACAACAAACCACCTTTCTCAGCCTAAACCTCTCCTTCGACCACCGTAGAACACATCCTGCAGCGGAATTCCTCAACCTAAACTTTAGAACAATAAGCAATTAAAAACTACATAGAACAAACTACTGAAGTAAAGAGAAAAAATGTGGTATTCCCGACATTTCGGATCTTGGTTGGCAGGTTTCGAAGTTAACCTGATCTTCAAAGGGATTGGGGTTGCCATCCAAACCTTACCATGAGCATTTTTTTTAGTTTTCGGGCGTTTCCGACTTTTCTTCTTGAACATGGCATCCTTGGCAACCTCGTTATGAACACGGTTGGGGTTGAGGAACAATTTTGGATTTGGCATTTTTCGGTCGTGATTGGGAAACATACCACAATCCAGGGTTTGACAAGGCGGGGCGAATCGGCCCGATTCGCCCGAAGCAGAGTGAATCAGGGCCGGCCCGATGCGTGATCCGCATGGATCCGCCACCCGGCCGCGAACCGGGTGAATCGACTGGGTTCGATTCAATCCAGCCCGATTCGCCGGATCCGCCACGATCCGCTTTGCCCCGGCCCTTAGGTTCGCCCGACGCATGGAATGCCATCTCGCGAGATCTCGCGAGATTCTCAGTCTCGGCGGTAGCCCGAGAAGCGAGAGCGCCGAGACAACAGGGCGCGCGCGAGTCACGGGCGGGCGGGGTCACGGGCGAGAACGGTACGGCGCACGAGCGGGCGGAGTCACAGGCGGGCGGGTCAAGGGCGACGCGGTACGGCGGGCGGGTCACGGGCGGGTTGTCACGATTCGTCCCATTTTTTTTTTATATTTTTTAACATGTATAAAGTAAACCCCCTCGAGGGGTCACGTTCACCATTCGTCCCCCCCCCCTTCTCGCGGCGATCTCCTCTCTCCCTCCCGACTCGAGTCCTCTCCAGTCTCCACCCTCACCCCCCTTGCCAGTCTGCCCTCTCCTCTCCCTCCTAACTCGGTTCCAGCTGCTCCACCGCGGTCCCCCCCCCCCTCCACCGTTGTCTCTGCTTCCCTCCCCCATCCTCACACCACCCCTTCTCTCACTCACACCGGGTTGCGGCCTACTCCGACGTGGCGAGCGACACCTCCGAGCGGTCTTCCTCGCCCCCGTCGGTCAGGTGAGTGCCCTACTCCCCTCCACTGTCATCTCCCTCCCCCCCCGACCTCCACGTGGTCACCCCCCCCCCCCCCCCCCCCCGTCTCTCACCCTCACACCACCACCGTCGCCCCCTCCACGATGGTCCCCCCCCCCAACACCCCCGATCCCCCACTGTCTCCACGCCCCCCCCCCTCCATTGTCTCCACTCCACCCTAACCACCTCCACTGGTCCCCCCCCCCCCCCCCCCCCCCGTTCCGACCTCCACTGGTTTCCCCCCCCCCCCCCCAGACCTCCACTGTCCCCCCCAATCCAAACACCCCCACTGTCTCAATGTCTCCACGCCCCCCTCACTGTCTCTACTCCCCCGAACCCCCCCTCCACTGTCTCCACCCCCCAACCCCCCCTCCACTGTCTCCACTCCCCCCCCCTCCACGGTGGTCTCCCCCCCCCCTCCACGATGGTCTCCCCCCCGTCCCCGACCTCCATTGGTTCCCCCCCCCCCACCCCCCAGACCTCCATTGTCCCCCCCCAACCCAAACACCCCCACTGTCTCCACGCCCCCCCCTCCCCCCCCCTCACTGTCTCCACTCTCCCGAACCCCCCCTCCACTGTCTCCACTCCCCCCCAACATCCCCACTGTCTCCACTCCCCCCCCCAACACCCCCACTGGTCCCCCTCCACTGTCTCCACTGGTCCCCCCCCCCCCCCCCGAGTCTCGACCTCCACTGGTTCCCCCCCCAGACCTCCACTGTCCCCCCCCCCCCCCCCAACCCAACACCCCCACTGTCTCAGTGTCTCCACGCCCCCGAACCCCCCCTCCACTGTCTCCACGCCCCCAACCCCCCTCCACTGTCTCCACGGTGGTCCCCCCCCCTCCACGGTGGTCCCCCCCCCCAGTCCCCGACCTCCACTGATTCCCCCCCCCCCCACCCCCCAGACCTCCACTGTCCCCCCCCAAAACCCCCCCCCCCCCCCCAACGCCCCCCCCCCCCACTGTCTCCCCCCCCCCCCCCCCCCCCACTCTCTATAATTTATTTTCATTACCTGTATTTTTGTACAATTTGTTCCTTTTTATGGGAGTTTACATAAGCATGTATTTTTTATTTATTCTTTGAGCTGAATTTATTTACATTTTTAGTTATTATTTGAGCTGAGTTTGTGTACATTTTTTATTTATTCTTTGAGTTAGATTCTTTTCTCTATAATTTATTTTCATTACCTGTATTTGTGTACATTATGTTCCATTTTTTGGGAGTTTGCATAAGCATGTATTTTTTATTTATTATTTGAGCTGAATTTAGTTACATTTTTTAGTTATGATATTACTGAATTTATGTACATGTTTTATTTATTATTTGATTTGATTCCTTTCTCCATAATTTAGTCTCTTTACCTATATTTGTGTACATTTTGTTCCATTTTCATGGGAGTTTGTAGAAGCATGTATTTTTTAATTATTATTTGAACTGAATTTGTGTACATTTTTTATTTATTCTTTGATCTCATTCTTTTCTCTATAATTTAGTCTCTTTACCTGTATTTGTGTACATTTTGTTCCATTTTTATGGGAGTTTGTAGAAGCATGTATTTTTTATTTATTCTTTGAACTGAATTTATTTACATTTTTAATTATTATTTGAGCTGAATTTGTGTAGATTTTTTATTTATTCTTGGAGCTGATTCTTTTCTCTATAGTTTCTTCTCTTTACCTATATTTATGTACATTTTGTTCTATTTTTATGGGATTTGCAGAAGCATGTCTTCTTCTGATATTGGTTGGCAATATGGAACACCCGAGGGCAAAGGGTCAAAATGTAAGTTTTGTGGAAAAGTGATGAAAGCTAGTGGTGTTACAAGGTTGAAAAATCATTTAATTGGGGAAAGTGGACAAGATGTGAGTAAGTGTCTACTTTGCCCACCAGAAGTGAGGAAACAATTGAAAGAAATCAAACAACAAAAGACTTTAGAATCCATGAAGGCAAAAGCAACAAAAGAAAGAGTCATGGAAGAGTTGCGTGATATGGGAGGTAATTCTGATGATAAGGATGAGGAAGGGGAAGAAGCTTATCAACATCGCCACAGTGCAGTGTCTTCTGCAGTAGATCGACGGAATATTGATGAAATAGAACGTAATAGAATTCAAGTTGAAGCAACAGAAGTTAGTGGAAGTGGTTCTGGGAAGAAGTCAAAACGAACTATAACAGATTTTATGAGGCGTAGCTCTAGTGTAAAGATATATGGATCAGCAACCGAGGCAAGATTGTACAAGTCTGATGATGCAAGACAACCAAGAATTTCATCTATGTTGACTAAAGGACCATTAAGAGAATCTCTAGGTAAAATGGTGTCGAAATTCTTCATTTTTAATCACATTCCTGCAAATGCTGCTGGAGATCATCATTTTAAGAATATGATAGTTGAGGCACAAAATCTTGGTCGCGCAGTCCTCCCACCAACTCCTAAAGAAATTCTTGGTAAATATTTAGATGAGCTGGTGGCCGAGATAGAAGGTGATGTGAAAAATTAGAGCTACATTGGGATACACATGGTTGTTCTATTTTATGTGATGGATGGACTGGACCTACTAGAATGTCCATTATTAATTTCATGGTTTATAGTGTAGGAAATGTTATATTTTTAGACTCTGTTAATGCAACAGGTAAAGAGAAGAACCATGAGTATATCATGCAATTGATGGAAGAGAAGATAAAAAAAATTGGAGAAAAAGAGTAGTGCAGATTGTCACAGATAATGCAAGTAGCTACAAAAAGGCAGGTACTTTGTTATCAAAAAAGTACAATCTTTTTTGAACTCCTTGTACTGCTCATTGTATAGATTTGATGTTTGAACATGTGGCTAAACATAGTATGGTCAAGAAGACTGTGGACATGGGCCGAATTGTCACTAGATTTATATATAATCATGATTGGGTTGTTGATCGAGTTCGAAAATCTTGTGGACGAGATCTCGTTCGACCTGGAGCAACTCGATTTGCAACGAATTACTTAGCTCTCCAAAGTTTGTTGCGTGAAAGAGACGGTTTGCGAAACTTTTTCCTTAGTTCCGAATGGTCAAATTCCAATTTTAGGAACACTCCAATAGGGAAGAATGTGGAGCAAATCATATGCACTCCTATGTTTTGGGATTATGCACGAGATTCTGTGAAGATTATGGATCCCATGTATCATATGTTGAGAGTTATGGATGCAGATAAATATCCTAGCATGGGTTCTGTTTATCATGCTATGACCATTATGAAAGAGGAATTAAAGTATCATCTCCAAGAAATTATCTTTGGGTGCATAAGATAATTGATGAAAGGTGGTTGAAATCAATGAATTGTCGTACTTATGTATATAGGAATTCTATTTCTCACTACTATTAATTGCGATTTTTTTAAGGTGAATGGTGGAAAATGTAGGAAATGATGCACCAGTGTTGAGACAACTTGCAGTTCGAGTTTTGTCACAAACAGCATCAACTTCACCTTGTGAAAGAAATTGGAGCACATTTGCCTTGATACACACAAAGCCAAGAAACAGATTATCTTATTTGAAGTTAAAGAAGCTTGTATATTGTCATTACAATATGAAGCTGAAGGTCAAGAGAATGGAGGTTGAGCATGGACGAGGGGGTGAACCTGAGGATGATCCACTTGATTATTTTACATTATTGGGTGAAAATGACATAGATGATCGAGAGAATCCATATGCTGAATGGATTGCAAGTAACACTTTAGATGAAGAAGATGGTAGACCATCACAAGAGATTTCTGATGCAGCACGAGAGGCGGGCATTGATGTGGATGCAATTACACATCAAATTTGCGAATCATCTTCTGAGTCTACCCATCGTCATGATGATGACCCTGCTTCTGATGTGGATTTATCTGAAGATTCTGAGCATGACATTGATAATGAATCATCTGATGGAACTCATGGAAGTGATGGTGACAATGATGATCATAGAGGGAGTGGAGAGGAAGGTGATGGGGAGAGTGTTGAGGGAAGGCATGGAAATAATGAAGGATATGTTCATGATGGAGGACATACTCATGTGATAGGAGATGATCAATCTTCACACCTTCCTATTGCCTCAAGAGCATATGAACGTCGAAGAAAGAATCATCAAGATCGAAGATTGCAACATGATGATGAAGCAGAACTTTCTCACACATTTAGTTCGATGGACGTTTCTGGTGGGAGTCATGAAACATATGGAGGAATTCAAGATGCATCATCTTTGTCATATGGTTATGGATCTTATGGTTATGGATATATTCCACAACAGGAGTCCTCTAGCTCATCTTATGGTTATGGATATGGATCATATAACATGCCATATGCATATCCACATCCTTTACCAATGGCAGTGCCAACTGTGTCATATTCTTATCATTTATACCCCCGCATTGGGACCTTGATTAATCTTTCTGCTGATGAGTATGATACATATGTGAGAGAGTACATGCATATGTATCAACAAAGAATGACATGGGAGCAATATTGTACTAATGTTCAAAATTATTATTCTGGACAATATTAAAGTGAAGTGAATGAAGTGTTGACCAGTTGGCCACTATTTGTAATTTTGTATCATAGATCTATATTGACTTTCTTTTATGTACTTTTGTTATGAGATGGACATATGTTAGTTTATATGCAGTTGTGCACCATTATTTTATTTATATGGACTGATGTTGGTGTGAAATTGTGTTATATATTGTTGAAAATATATGTAATTATCTATGTTATCTATGAATCAATTTTATTGGTGTCATCATATATGAATTTTCTCGAGATCCCGAGATCTGATCTCCCGAGATTTTACCGAGATCTCTCCGATATCTCTTCTCTTTGACCCTTCCGAGACGAAGCCGAGATCCGATATGGCAAACCTTCCCAATGCCATGCGAATCGAGACTGTGCAGTCCCGATTCGCAGGAGTCTCGCCGCCAGCCCCTTTCTCCCCCATTTTTCCTCCTTCTCCCTCAAGGAAACCCCAGATCTACACTCTAGGAGACCCAAGGAGGCTTCCTACATGGATTTGAAGGTGCTGGGAGGCGTTCTTGGGCTTCTCTCATCCCTCTCTTCATCCATTTCACTGTTTTGAAGGTAACCCTCCATGTATCTTCCATTTTTTGCTGTTTTTGTTGATGTATGGGAAGTATATTGTTTGGAAATTATATTGCAAGTGATTAGTGTTCACTTGCAACCATTTCCCTTTGAATCTTCCATTTTTTCATATAGATTTGCCCATTTTCTTCCAATTTCAAATTTCGGAAATTATTTAAAAAAAAACAAAAAATTTCAAACATGATGGCCAAGTGTTTAGTGTTCACTTTCCACCATTTCTCCCTTTGATTCTACATTTTTTACACATACATTTGGTCATGTTCTTCCATTTTTTATTTTATGAAATTATTAAAAAAATAGGGATTGCAATGAAATTATTTTTTAAAAAATCAGAATTTGCAACCATGATGTTGCAAGTGATTAATGTTCACTTGCAACTATTTCTCCCTTGAATCTACAAAATTTTCATATAGATTTGATCATTTTCTACAATTTCTATATTTTGAAAATTATTAAAAAAAATTACATAAATTGGAACCATGATGTTCCAAGTGTTTAGTGTTCACTAACAATGTCTAATGTGTTGTTAGAAATTGATCGTAGGTGAAACCAACATAAAATTTTTTTTTTCCTAAAAGTTAATGAATATTTATTTTATGTAGATGGCACCGAAGAAAGCTACTAGTGAGGACATTGGGTGGCAGCATGGGACTCCAATGGGCAGTAGGCACAATTACAAGTGCAACTACTGCGGCCATACGGGACAAGGAGGTGGCGTGTCTCTTCTAAAGAAGCACCTTGCAGGTGGGCGGCTTGCAGGGTACCGTGATGTCCAAGGTTGTAAATCGGTGCCTGCTGAAGTGAAGCGGCTCATGATTGAACACTTGAAGGGTGTTCGGGCCAAGTCGCAAAGAAGGAAGGCGGACAGGGAGATGCAGGAGAGGATCATCTCGGGAAGGCAACGAGATGAAGACGACGATGATGAGCCACAAACTCATGCAGAGTATGTGCCTGATGTCCCTGAGCAGAGAGGGAGTTTTGAGGTTGGCAGTGGTAGTGGAGGCAATGTGTCCAGAGTTGGGGCGAGGCGCAGTCCCGTCGGTTTTCCAATGTGGGTGATTACTTCACTCATATTCCAACCGACATCCCAATCCCAAACCAACATGAAGGGCAAAGGAAGAGATCCACAGGTGTAACCTTAGAAGAGGTGGATCCTAATATATATTCTCGGGAGTATGGAAAGCAAACCAGAATTGATGATGCATACAACCAGCAAGGGCCTAGATATAAAGTGGGTCGTGCAGTGGCAAAATGGTGGCATCATTCGGGCATTTCATTCAATACAGCTAACAGCCCATATTACAAATCTATGATCCAGGAGGTACAACAACAAGGGCTTCATATGCAACCACCCTCCTCAAGAGACTTGGCAGGGAGATATCTAGATGAAGATGTGCAGGAGATCAAGTCATATATCCAAAGCTTCAAAAAAAAGTAGGAGAAATATGGTTGCACATTGATGTGTGATGGTTGGTCGGGTACCAACAGGAGCAACCTTATAAACTTCTTTGTTTATTGTGATAAACAGGTGTTCTACCACAAATCTGTTGATGCATCCGATAGAGTGCACAATGCTGAGTACATTTTGAGTTTGATGCAGGAGGTTGTGGATGAGATAGGATAGCAATATATTGTGCAGGTGGTGACCGATAATGGCTCTGCATACAAGAAGGCAGGGGAGGAGTTGACGTTTCTTTATCCCCATCTTTACTGGACTCCTTGTGCAGCACACTGTGTAGATTTGATGTTGAAAGAGATTGGCATATTGCAACCTGTCAGGACTATGGTGGAGGCTGGGCAGAAAATCACAAGGTACATTTATAATCATCATGTTGTGTTGGCGTGGATGAGAGAGTCCACAGGTGAAGAGTTGTTGCGGCCGGCTATCACCCGCTTTGCAACTAATTTCATTGCTTTACAAAGTCTCCTAAAGCACAAAGATGGTCTAAAACGCATGTTTAGGACAGACAGATGGATGCACAGCACTTTTGCAGGGACTTCTGATGGTAAAGAGGTAGAAGGGATCGTCTGCAGCGCTAATTTCTGGGACTGAGTCTTCAAGCTGGTGCAAATCATTGAACCTCTTTATGAGGTTTTGAGGGTGGTTGATGGGGATAGGAGACCAACCATAGGGTTGGTTTATTCAAAAATTGAAGCTGCGAAGAACAAGATCCGTGCAGTGTCCCCTCGCTATGCACACTTGGGTCCTGTTTGGTATCGGGACAGGGCGGGAATAGCGGGGTCCTATCCCTATTATTTGTTTGGCATCGTTACTATTCACAGGATTAAGGGGGGGTAAGGGGAATGGGATTACCAACTTAACCCGGTTTAAAACCGGGGATACGCCATTCCATGGGGACCCCTGGAATGGCGTATCCCCAAAACCCCAACCCCAATTCTCCTCCCGAGGCGCTGTCCCATCGGCTCCCACCCACGACCTTGCCCCTTCCTGCGTTCGTCTCGATGCTCCTCCCATTTGCACGCGACAGGGTTCCGCTCTTCGTCTTCCTCCCCGCGGCGACTGGTCTGGCGAACGACGGCGACGCGCGGATGATCCGGCGATCTCCTCATCACAGCGACTATTCCTCTTCGGCGTCAGAAATACATTGACGGCTGTGGTCGCTCTCGTGTACCACGGCGAGCGCCTCCTCCACTCTTTACGAACGCACGATCAGCGGACGTTGTGAGCTCCTTCCCTCTTCCATCTGCTTCTTCCTTCCTCTCTTCAAAATGCTTACGAGGAATCGTCGTCGCCGGCTCCTTCCCTCTTCCATGTCCCCCTTACGTGCTCTCTTGAACGACGGCGAGCACGGGTGGTCATCGTCAGCTCCTTCCCTCAAGCTACCTTCGCTCCTTCCCGGCCGTTGTGTTCCTGTACTAGGGCACGCACAAGGTCTTTTTACTCTTCGTCTAAGTTCCCCTCTTTCATCGTCTTCTTCCTCTGTCTACAAAAAGCCTTCAACGGCTACATGCCGTCGAACGTTGTTTTAACGCCTTCCCCTTTACTTGGAGTGGTTTGCCCATTGTCCTCGACTCTTCGGCACGGACAACACTGTGTACTTGAGGTTGTGAATGTATGGTTTCGTTATTGTTTGATGATATACCTACCATGATTGTGCATTTCTCTACGGTTTCATGTTTAAAATCTGCTACCCTCCTCTGTGTACAAAACACCTTCAACGGCTACATGCCACAGAAGGTTGTCGCTTACTCCTTCCCCTTCAGTTGGAGTGGTTAGGCCATTGTCTTGGGCACGGATTGTGCATTTTATCTCAGATTCTGAATGTATGCTTCCGGAAGAACAAGTATACCTACCATGTTTGTGCATGTCTATCTACGGTTTCATGTATAAATGTGCTACCCTCCTTTGTGTCATCTTTTGACGTCTTTCCTGATTTTCACTCTTGTTTGTTACATATTACATATTCCTTCTTTACTTTAATTATGGTAGGTCTTCCCTCACTTACTTTTTCCTCACAAAAGAATGGCCACACAAACAAAGGGACGGGTCCCTAATTGGAGAGAGGATGGTGATCAAGTCCTCGTCGACATCTTAGTTGACCACAAAGTCCAACATGATGGGTTTGTAAATGGAACATTTACAAAAGAGGCTTGGAGGTTGGCACTGCGGCAGTTCAATGACAAAACACATTTGTCGTACACATTGTCGAACTTGAAAAACAGGTTCAAGAATCTGAAAAAATGGTATGCTATGTACGTTAATCTTAAGAGTAGGTCTGGTTGGGGTTGGGATGATGAAAGAAACATGCCAGTGCCACCTTCGGAAGATGCCTGGGATGAAATGATCGCGGTATGTGTATAGCATACATTAGTTTGGTCATATTAATTATGCCTACTCCATTGACATGTCAGAAATTCTTATTTTTTCAGATTAATAAAGATTACAAGACTGTGAAAGGAAAGTCCTTTAATTTTATGGACCAAATGCATATTATTACTGCCACTTCAATGGCAAGGGGTGACCTAGGTGCAGGGGACCTTGGCAACTCTTACTTGGACCAACTTGATGAACCTAACATGGATGATGATGACCTTTTCTTACACATGAATGATAATGATGGTGACCCTAATCCTCCAGACAACCAGCAGCCCACTGTCACTGAAGACATCCCCCCACAAGCTACTGAGCATGCCCCCACCCCCAACAGCACACCACACAACACTGCTACTGTAACTCAGACATCAAATAGGAAAAAAAGACGTTTCTCTGATTCATGTAATGATTCACTTGAAAAGATTGCGAGATTAGGAGAGGAGAGGCTAGCCATTCAAAAAGAGGCCCTGGAGCTCCAGAAGAGTGTGGCTCCACCAGTTTCTTCTGCATTAGACCAATTAATGAAAGTGGATGGCATACCGGATCATCTGTTATACAAGGCCATAGATCTGATGAAGGGATTGGATGACCGATGCATCTTTCTTGGCCTTCCAGTACATCTTCGGCTTGGTTGGATTCTAAGCCGACTTGGTTACATGTGATGCCCACCATATCCTTTTGTGGTTTGGTGTAATCAAAAGTTAGTTACTTCCTTAAATTTGTTGCACACACTTCATGCACATTTCTGTTTTATCATGTTGTAGTTTGCTCAGGTACCATGAATTTCATACATGTAATGTCAACTTACTTTCTTAATTTTGTTGCACACAGTTTTCTTCTTATTTCTGTGTAACCGTGTTGTCATCTGTGAAGTTCTTATGGATTAATGTGGTGTAATGTCAACTTAGTTGGTCCTTCATTTTGTGGCATACAGAACCAACAGAATCAGTTTTGTCATGTGCTCATCTGTGAATTACATATTCGTTTATATAATGTAATGTAAACTTACCTGGTCCTTCATGTTATGGCATACAGAACCTACCTATTTCTGTTCTCTCATGTGCTAATCTGTGAAGTACATATGCATTTATATCATTACATGTAAACTTAGTTGGTCCTTCATTTTTGGCATACAGTACATGCTTCATTATATTTATATGACAGTGTCATGTGGGCTGTAAATTCTATTTATACGGTAAGATTCTTGCCATATATGTCATTAATTATTGTGTCTTACAAGAAACTGCTTATTTCTCCTACCCGAAGGTGTGCTGACTCATTTCCGCTATCATATTAATTGGAATTCCCTTCAATGTCAGTTCTTACATTGAAGATGTACTCATTGTTCATTGTATTCATGTTTTATTAGTAGGTTTCCCTCGGTTTAATGGATCTTAATACTGGGACCTCTGGTCAAATTCTACAAATTGTCATGGACGAGGAAGACTACTGGGAGGAGGTGGATGAGACATTAATCCTTTTGCATAGCACCCCCATATGTAGTCCAGCAACAGGTAGGCCAATGCATACTAATGAGGGTCAAGGTCATAGATGGGTTAAAGAGGTTATGTCTGGGCATGTAGGTAGATCATACTCATCTTTCCGCATCCATCCAATCATGTTTGTGAAATTGAGGGACAAACTAATTGAGAAGGGTGTCTTACAAGACACAAAAAATATGTCTTCCACCGAACAGTTGGCCATCTTCTTGTTAGAGGTCGGCCATGGGATTGGTAATAGGTTGTTGAGGGAATGGTTTCAACATTCTAGTGAGACCATCAGTAGGCATTTTAATAATGTCCTAATGGGAGTGCTAGCAATACGACGTGATTACATAAAGATGCCCACCGAAGATAGCCTTGTGCATCGGAAGATTCGTCATGATCCAAAGTTCTACCCTTTCTTCAAGGTGAAGGCATGATTCAAGTTTCAGTTATAACAAAATGCAGAAATATACCTGTGTGGGATCATATTTGTTTTGTGATGCGTAGAATGCTGTTGGTGCAATTGATGGGACTCATATCTCCGCTAAAGTTCCTTTGCTTGACCAACCTCGATACCGAAATCGAAAAGGTGAAACATCACAAAATGTGATGGATGTGTAGATTTTGATATGATCTTCAGAAGTGTGGTGGTTGGATGGGAGGGCTCCGCAGCTGATATGCGCGTGTTGAGGTGGGCACTTGAAAGTGGAGGTTTCAAGGTACCAGAAGGTAATATCTGCAAACATAAATTGTTAATATATGAAATGCATGACTTATTTTCTGAATCCAAAATACCACTTGGTTGGGTAGGTAAATATTTCTTGGTGGATGCTGGTTATGCCAACACTCCCGAATTCCTAGCACCATATCGTGGCATCAGGTACCATCTCTCCGAGTACAAATCCACTAGGCGCACTCGACTTCGATATAGGAGTAAGAAAGACATATTCAACCACAGACATGCACAACTTCGTAATGTTGTTGAACGTGCATTTGGAGTTCTCAAAGCACGTTTTACCATTTTGGTAAAACGTCGGAACTACCCAATTAAGACACAAGCGAGAATTGCTATGGCATGTTGTGTCCTCCATAATTTCATACGCATGGAAGGAGGTTTGACTATATTTTTCGTCGAGGACAATGCGATGAAATGGTGGAAGGAGATGAGGATGTCAAGAAGAGGACCACGTGCCTCGAAGTGAAGCTGCCCGGGGGGACAGATTCCGAAATGAATTGGCCACCCGCTTATGGATACAACACAATACTCGAGGGTATTTGCTGAACACAATCACTTGTAGCAATAGAGTTGGTTTTATGCATCGATACTTACATAGTGACATATCATGGGCATATTTGCAGGGCACATGCACACGAACAAAGTAGGGATTTACAAGACGATGCTACCACGAACAATAGTTCTGTATAAATTACTGTTTAATTACATTGCTACATGTTATTAGTTTCAGTTATGAGATGATTGTGTGTTTTGCGTGGTTTGCAACATTTTAATATGTCGTTGGCATGTAAGTTATTACTATGTTTATTTCATACTTATGGATGCTTACATTGTATATGGTGATGAGCATGTGATGTCATTTATGTGATAAACGAAATGCTCTACTTTTCACAGATTTAGAGCTGTTTTGATACCTTAACTACTATGCAGATATGAGCAGGTCATTTTTGGCATGAATGTCATGCATATATGTTAACAGTGGTATGCACAGGTAATGTTGTCGCATTAGGGCGAACACATGTTTCATACACATTTATTTTGTGGCGGCAGGTCAGCCTTGGTTTGTATGTTATGGTAATGAGAAAGATACAATGGTATGGTCAGTTGTAGTGGTGGCAGTAGGGCCAGGCTGTGGCTCATGTTGATAGGTGTCACATCTGCAGGTAAGAAGCGTTTGTTATGCTTTACATTATGTAGGAGTTGTCTGCCCACTTTTTGTTGTGGCATGAGGGCCAGGCTGCGGGTAATGGTTAAAAAAGTTGGTGATGCAGGTCAGCCTTGGGTTTCAAAGTACTTTCTTCCTGATACAATGCGACAGTTGTGTTGGATATTATTTCTGTACATGTTTGATAAACTGATGGCAGCTGATACTGTGTTGACATGTTATTATAGCTGTTTGTGATTACATTTTAGTTATTGCTATGTTTAACTCTCTATGCAGGTTGATGGTCATATGGGCAATGATGATGGGAAGGAGCAAATATGAGAAGAATGTTTAATTAGGAGGTATGACACAAGTAACCCCAACCATGGTGTTACTCTCTACCATATGTAGGATGGCCAACATGTTATGGCAACCACTATGGTAATTGAATAATATTCGTTGGTTGGTTAGGATGCTTGTGGCTTACTTCCAGGCATTTCTTTTATGTTATACATCATACCCAACTGAGCCCATTTCTTCAATATACAACATTGCACATGTTAATTAAGGTCTCCACCTTGTACCTTGTGATGTTATCTAGGAAATCTTCATCTATGGCAACACCACTGGAAGTTGTGGATACAAGCGAGAAAGGTATTGTTTGTGAGTGTGGAGCAGGATGGTGCATTACTCGTGTCTCACATAGTAGTGCAAATCCACAACGTCTGTACTACTGTTGTCCACTGTTGGTGAGTTCATTCTTCATCCAATTAAGTACTACTCGGTTGCTGCCATACATAAGTTATGACTGGTTTCAGGTAAAATTGGGAATCCTTGTAAATTTTTATGTGGGTTGATGAGGTGTTACAATGTCCTTGTGGGAAGGGACACTGTCGGAAGCGCACTTCCAAGACTTCCAAGTCTTATGGTAGGAGTTTTTACGTTTGTCCTCAATCTACGGTAAGTATTTCATATGCGTTAAATTTTTATATATCTATATTTTTAATACAGTTTGAACACTGAATAATTGATGTACTTGGTAGGCTGATGATCATGGGTTAGGATGTGGCTTCTTTCAATGGGTATCGGACAAAAGTAGGGGTCCTGAAGTTCGCGGAGAAGAAAGCGGCAAGCACCCCGTCCAAGAGATTCAGAGTTTGCTTGAGAAAGAGATGTTTGCAGCTGACAGTAAGAAGGAATTGTGCGAACGTTTGTTAGATTCATTCAAAAACTTAAAGATGTAATGAAGAGACATGTCATGTCTGTACATCTATAAGTTTGTAGTTGTAGTACTTTTGTTCTTGACAGAACTATGTGTGACAGTTGAACTTTGTGTGACAGTTGAGTCAGTTTTCAGTTTCCACTATTGTATTATGTCGAACATGATGTTTTGTGTTATATATGCAATGAGAAGAACAAGTGGTGTTGCAGTAGCATTTCTATGGCCTACTCAGCTACTCTTTCATTGGTGGCACTACTTGGTAGGTCTTAGTTTCAGTTATATTTCCTTTGGTTAGAATTATGAGCATGAAATCTTAATTCGAAACTTGTCTTTGTACTTCACCAATTTGGGCAATGTATTTTCTTACATGTTTTGTATATATCTGCACCTTTCAGTTTTTTGTGCTCAAATGGACAATCTTGTATGCTGTGATGTGTTGCTCTGAAATGTGTACATCAAATTTCAAACTCAATTTTGAAATGCAAAAGTCAGTACTTCTATCATCTATGTATACCAAATTTGAAAGATTTTTTGAACATGCATCAAAATAGCACTTCACTGTGTAAGATAAAGGTATACCATATACATATATCACTACAGTTATGTAAAGAAATTACGTATTTTATGTAAGATAAAGGTATACCCATATACATATATCGTTACAGTTATCTACAAAAAAATATGTACAAACATATGTACGAGTGTTATTAAATTTGAAGTTCGAATTAAAATATTTGAATATTTATAATGTGCAACGTAAGTCATAACATTCATAAAGAAAGAATGGCAATATCTGTTTTCAAATATTGTCCAACTCCACAAAACATTTCTTAACTCCTCATTATGTATATATGAAATTTAGTTTTTGTTTGATTTATGTGCTCAAGGTCTTTCAAATAATTCATACTTAAAATTAATAATTAATTATGACCATGTACATAAATTGAGTTTTTTATATTTGTTTAATTTGTTTCGTAGTAGGGGATTCATAAATTTACTAAATCCACAAACTTTCATTTTATTTTTCACCGTATACATAAATATTTATGCTGATGTTTGATTAATCCATCGCAACAGTTTGAACATAAAAATGAAGTCCACATCGTTATTATTCAATTTCTATCATATACATGCATACTAATTCATGTTAGTTTAATGCGCCCTAGATCCTCCAAAATTTTTCCAACTTGACAAATTGTAACTTGAACATATCATTATGTAGATAAAAATAATATTTTATATTCTTTTAATCCACGTAAGAAGCGTTTATTACGTTTATTGAAAAACTATTCTCATTCTTCACTTCACCGTTACCAAACATAGAATGGTGGATGGGGATAGTGAGGGTAATATGGTCCCAAAAAAATGGTTTATTCCCGTTGCCATCCATGTTTTAACCAAACGGAGAACACAATCAAAAATCGATTTAAGTCAATATATACCAAACGATATAAGAATAGAGAATAAGTATAACTTATTCCAGAACGAGTTACACCTATTCCGCCCCACATTTAACCCGATACCAAACATCACCTTGGTGTTGGACGTTGTTGAGGATCGGTGGGACCGACAAATGAGTCGAGATCTACATATGGCGGGTGAGAAAAATTACTTCAAGTTGGTTTTGATTTTAGTACAATCATTTAATTTATTTTATACCCTCCATGCAACTTACTATCTCCATCCTGCTTACCATTATGCGATAGAGCTATTGTACGATAATGACTTGACGGCCGCCTTTACGCGGGTTATTGTAAGACTGTCAAGGAGTCCATTGGATGCAGCAGATGCTATTGATCAGGCGAGCATTAATCTCCCTACAATATGTCAAATTGTCAATTACAAGTTTAAATTTTTTGCTAATGAACTTCATTGTGGCAGATGAAGAGCTTTCGAGAAGGGGTTGGGAGTTTTGCGGAGCCATCTGCCATTGCTAGTCGGGACCGCATTGACGGCGGTAATGTGCTTTCCCTTTCCTAATTAGATATTAGTAAACTCAACGATTGACTATTTGAGTAACACTAATTTTTTTTACAGCTGATTGGTGGTTCAACTTTGGGCACTCGACACCCATATTGAGGAAAATTGCAGTGAAGATCATGTCGCAGACCTCCTCGTCCAGTGGGTGTGAGAGAAACTGGAGCACATTTGCATTGATACACACCAAAGTCCGGAACAGGTTGTCACATAGGCGGTTGGACAATTTGGTGTATGTGCACTACAACATGAGGTTGAGGGTGAAACATTTAACAGAGGATCCAAAGAGGGGGGAGGTGGAGGATGATCCGGTTGACATTGGGTTTCTACGAGATGATGAAGACCCAATGGTTGCATGGGTTGCACGAGCGACCACAGAGCGGGGAGAGTACGAGTTAGATGAGGAGACAGATGATCCTGAAGATTCACCTCGTCTAAACACATTTCTAACTAGGGCTATAGAAGCTGCAGAAGAGGAGAGACAACATGGAGATGTGGGCGGAGGGAGACAACCACATTCATCTCAATTTCGGCCCGAAGAAGAAGATGAGGTGGATCTTCTTGGCAACTTACGAATGGAACGTGCCATGCCCTCTGCAGGTGAGACAGTAATTATCATTTGTTAAAGATGTTCATTCATTATTTTGTGTTTGTCCATACCATAATTTGTGATGTTGGGGACTATTGCAGGTGGTGCAAACGTTGATGATGATGATGTGCAATTTGAAAGATTGATGTTAGGCCCTACAGCCCGCTCACAGTCCATGAGAGAAGCACCTGCAATTGCTTTCTCACAACCAAGAAGGAAGGGGTCACATACACAATCTGTTGCTCCATCCCAAGCTGCAAAAGGAAAGGCGGTGCCGACATCCCAACCGACAAAAGGAAAGGGGAAGGACATAGGTCAAGCAGGTGCCCCAGCCAAAGGCATTGTTATACGAGAGCCAACCGCCCCAACACAAAAGAAGAAGAGTTGGTTCTCCTGGGGATCTAAGAAAGGGAAGAAAACAGCTGCCCCTGTTTTGGATCCACTTGATATTGCAGATTTAGAAACCTTGGATCCAAATGCAGAAGAAACACCTCCCGAGGATTCGCCTCGATTACCCAGCAGCCGCTCCCATGACTCCATGACTACTGGTTCACCGGGTGGGTCTGTAGGGGGAGGTGATGGAGATGGGGGAGGGGACGGTGGTAATGATGGAGATGGGAGAGGGGGTGGGGGTGGTGGGATAGATTTCACAGCGGAGCAGGATTTTGGTGGCCATTGCACCCAAGATACCGATCATGGCGGCCCAGTGCAGTACAATAGAAGGCGGAAGTTTAGGGAAGGTGGTCGTGCAGAAGGTTCAGCAGTGGATAGTGATAGCTATAACACTATGATATCTGATTTTGAAAGAATGAGCACACATGAGTCTGTGGGATCCTATGGCTATGGGGGACATAGTTATCAGCCAGAGTCTGACACAGGCTACTCCAGTGGCTATAGTGGCTACGCCACCATAGGCTACCCTACACCATATTTTCATCCAGGTCCGTCTATTCATGTTCATGTTCCTGTTCAGTAGATTTATGCTCCTGCAGAGGATGTACAAATGGCGAGTTTGAGGATAGTCCGTCCTGGATGCGAGGTGTGGGAGCACTTTGTGAGGGAGTTTCAGACCAGATACAACACCATGATGATTTGGGATGAGTTTCGTACATTTGTGTCTCAAACCAAAAGTTATCATCTTATTGGGGAGCTTCCCTCAGAGTCAGATGAGTCTGTCCAGCCACAGTCGGGTACATATGATCCATAACAACAGGGATATTGGGGCTACTAGACTCATTGTATTTTGTATTTGGATTTGAGTTTGATGTTTGTACTTTTACGAGTCTCATTGTATTTTTCATTTAGAATTGAGTGCCATGTTTGTACTTTGTACTTTGTATTCAATTTCAAATAAAATTGAATGACAATGGATGTTTGTGTGGTATTACATGGCATAAATATCATCAATTTTACATGAAATTCTTCACAGGAGGTTTTAAACTGAGAATCAGCCAAAGAAACATCAAATCCATGCGAATCTGGCCAAACCTGGGGCTGTAGGGCAGAACCAACAATGCTCGGGCCGGATCCACCCGAATCGACCCGATTCGATTCGATTCGGGCCGAATCGGATCGCATCAGGGCGAATCCAATTCGCCCCGAATCGGCGCTCCAGCAAACCATGGCACAATCTAGGGTCCTTGGTTTCCTGCCAGGCGTCCCTTGGTGTCGGTACTTGAACACGGTTGGGTTGGCTATTACATTCTAAATGTAATGGGATAGGAGGATGCATTCTTCTGTGGTAGCGATCAAGGAGAGAACAACATTCTCGTTAGCGGTTGCAACGCACTTAACCCCTCCAACTGTTTCTCCTCTCATTTCTCACCTCCAAGACGGCCAGAGCTCGTCTTTCTCTCCCTCTTCTTCTCCTCCGACGATCGATGGTGGGAGACTAATGTGGCTTTAACGGCGTATTGTTCGAGATCAGATTGGTGGTGACAACATGAGGTGGAAATTAAGAGGAGGTGATAACCAAACAACGTGAAGGCCCCTATGAATTGTTTCGTCATTTTGGAGGTAGGGTAATTGTAGCATCCTGGCATGTCGGATCTAGTTTAATGGATCTTGAATCGTGGTATGGTATTTGTATGGCGTTATGTGAGCCTTCGGTTGGATTTTTGGATTCTTTACCAAGGTTTGACAACTTGATTGTTGTCGCGGCCTAGGAGTTTGATGCATTTGTAAGGCGTCCCTAAAGGCTAACACGACAATGTTCAGTCAGTTCTTGCATGTCCGAGACACGTGCCACTGTTTTAGTGGACGCAGCTACTGGCTCCGATGCATTATTAAGGCGTGCAGACGATTTGATGTGTTCACTGCTCCGGTCAGGTTTTAAGCTTCTCCCCTTGCAAAACAGGGTTTCACCATGTTCCCGCCAAAGAAGACTCCGCCAAGCAATTTTGCGCCCTAAGGAGGGTTTCAGTGGGTTGGAAATGTTTTTCAAGATTGGTCTTAGCAAGAGGAGGTGGCCAAATCACAAAAAGGCCCCAATGGTTGCTCTTGTTCTAGTAGGAATATTTCCCCTTTCTTCGCATTACACAACATGTTTATGGTATTTCATGTTAGATAGATGTTTAGATTAGCTTGGGATTGATGTTCAACACGAGTTCCCTAAGTTTGATGGTGAGTTTTCATATTTTTATATCAATTAGAGAGATTTCTACGAAGCATGTATGAAAAGTTTGTGGTGTTTACTCGGTAGGAACATGCTTTTATGGGTTTCAATGATTTCAGTCGTCTGATTGGACATGTGTGGCTGGTTGTGGGGTGCTCTGTGTGAGACCCGTGAAGAAGTGTGTTCTGTCTGATATCATGTCGTGTTGGTGGGACGCCTTATTAAGACATCTTATTTCTTGGACGCGTTAGCTATTACTGATGAGGTGTCCTCGGTTGATGCCTTGGTGTCACGAAAGAGGGCCTTGGCACGTTTGTCTGAGTCTTGCATTCATACGATGGGACGCCTCCTTAAGGTTTGCCAAAGTATTTTATGTTGGAATAATTATATGGTTTATTTATAGTATTATTATTAAAGTTAGTCTTATAAAGGGAGTGTAACACAGTAAAGCTTTATTGGGTCTTCAATTAACGGTGCTTAAAGTTGGGTTAGTTGGTAATCATGGTTTCACAGATTTTGTCTAGAATCTCCAAATTCTTATAAAAGTGAGTTAACGATTCTGTACCGAGTTTGGTGTAAATAGATGCAGGGATGATTGTAAGTAGTTATGATAGAAAGTTGTAAATATGAATGCCTGGGTTCAATAGTTGTGATGCTTGTTCTTGAAAACATCTCCAGTCGAGTATCCCAGGTTCCTTGGTAAGTCAAGCACGTGTGCTCAAGGTTAGTCTCGATATGGTGGTATTGTCAAGGTCTTTTTGTCTTCCTTGACTCCATTACTCCATTGCGGTGAGTTGTCGTCCGACTAAGGAAAAGACGACATTGGGGCAGTGACTAGTTTTGTTGTGGGTGATTTACTATCAGTTGCTTGTAGCGCGCTCGTGATTGAGGGAATGGACACCAATAGACATGTTGGACCCCAGCAAGTCCCTTGTTCCCACTTACCTCACTCTATAGGCCCCGAAACTTTTAGAGGTGTGTCAGACGTGGGGCTACAATCCTGTCAGACTGCAGTGATTGGTGTGAGTTAGTCTCCACTATTCTTTGATCTTAAGAAGTTTTGAGGTGGAGTCGCTGTTGGACCTTTCATCCTTGACAACGAGATTGAGAGGTGTTTTTTGTGTGATTTCTTCGAGTCAAAGTCTGACGACATGAACCAACATTTATGACCCGAGTATTAGCATTGTGCTTTCTAAAACGGACTTTTATTAATCAACATGTAGACCAACAATAGAAATAGTTTAATTACTCCTATGAACTACACCTCGTGTTTTGGTGGTAGCAGGTTTCCTTTAATTTTTGAATAATTTTGGTGTTAATGTTTTAGTTCTGAATTCCTATTTGGGTTGTGGGGTTTTGGAGGAATTTGATGGAGCTGGTGACTTGTAAGACTCATGCCCCTTGCTACCTTTTATTTTAGTTGCCAATTTGGACGAGTTACAGTTATAGTGAGAGAAGCCGAATCACATGTTGGTTTCACTCGATCTGTTCCCAATGACGTAAGACATAGAGTTGTGAGTTGAATTGTGTAAAGGTTTACTGCTCAAATCGTTAAATAGTGAACGATATTGGTTTATGTACTTAGTTGTTCCATAGGAAATGTAATGTGAACCGTTCCTCTTTTTACACTGTGTTTTATAGGATCTCTACTGGGCCTATGACTATTAGATGCTCATTCCCTACACCATTCAGGTCACATGATGGAGTAGTATTGTTGTTGCCGTGAGATTTGGGAGACAATCTGTGTGGTGCCTTTCGCATACCAACAGTTGACTTTAAGGCTCTATTGGGGTTCTACCCCTACAGGTGTGTACTTGAGTTACAAATTAGGAATGCCTTATTTATTATTGTCGATTGTTATCTATTTTTAAGTATTGTAGTTGCTTGTTTACCTCTCTAGACCCACTAGTATCCCTTCTAAATTTGAACTCATGGGAGGCGGATCTGGATACGAAGTCTTATCGAGAATAAGCATCTAGAGCCGCTACAATGACGATCCACCTTTCTCTAATCCTGATTTTTTGTGAGATATACCGTAGAAATGTATGATTAGGAAAGATATCATGCGGTTTATTGTGTTTTTGGGGAAGAAGCTTCATACGAAGGGTTTGTGAGGTATTTTTTGTGTTCTTGTTGAGTTAGATCACGATTAAGGAAGTTTCTACAGTGATTGTGATCGGAGGATTGATTTCCTCTTCTTCCTCTCTGAGTTTTGAGTCCTCTTTTCGCGGTTTTTGGGCCAAATTGGCCATTCTGGCATAGTCTGGGTGGACTCAGGACACTACGTGTGAACATGTCACACACAATGATCGCGCCCTAAATGCAGTCGTGCAACACGACACATTTAGGGCGTAAATACAGTCGAGGAGACTGCCACGTTATGAACTAGCGGGGGTACGCAACACGTTCTGGGTTTCTTCTCTAAGCTGATCGCAATTAACGTAGCAGGCTTGGGAATCGTGTTCTCCGTCAGGTCTGTCGTTTGGGTTGATCTAAGGCCCAGTTGTGGGAGTTGGACACTCGAACTTGGTGTGTGCGTGACTAGGTAAGGTGTTTCTTCATTTTGCGTGTCGATGTTTGGTAGCAGTTTGGTGAATAATCGTTCAATCAATGTTAGGCTGAGGTATTCTTGGCATGAAATTTGGGTGTGTTGTGCTTGGCACATTGTTCAAGGTTATTACTAGTGATCCACGACCTTTTGTCCGTGCAAGCCAACTTCGATGTTCTTGCGGTTGTGGTCTTAGGCGCATCAAGGATGCGTTCGTGATAGGGACGTGTGCTTGTGATGGTTGCAGTTCCTGTGGTCACCGCATTCTGAGGCAATGTGTTGTGATTCTGCTTTCTTGTGGTTTCTTGTGAACCGTGAGTTTGGCGACTATCAGTGCTACTGTCCTAGCGTGACACCCACCCATTAATTTGTTTCCCCAATACCAATTGTACTCTGTGCTATGCGTAATGACGAGGTTTGATCTTTGCATTGGTTGCATTGTAAAGGTCTGGTGCTATCTTCCCGAACCCCACTTTGGGTGAGCCTAGTCCAAGTAGGGGAAAAGATGGCTAGGGGTAACGTGTTGTCGTCTGCTTAAATGCACTCATGGTTGGGGGTGGACACCTTGCGAGTTTCATCCTATGCTTGGTACCCAACTAGACCCTTTCTTTCTTGCTTGCTTCATCTTGAGAGGTTCCAGAGCCAAGTAGGGGCGGAGGTGTGAGGGTTGTAGCGTGGCCAGCTACGTTTTGCCAGTTATGTGGCGTAGCTTCATTAGCCTTACCTGAGAGTAGGGTCGTTAGGCATGGAGCAGTAGTCAGGAGTTGCGACGCTAGTGGGAGCCCTAACTACGAGATTGGTGATTTTCTACTTGTCGCTATTGCTAATGTATTGTGTCTGGAAATAGAAGTCAGTTTGCGTAGTAGACTTGTCTGAGTATGTGTGCGTGGCACTGAGTAGTCTATCTCTCGCAATTGTTGGCTTATGTGGTGCCTATGTGTGTGATTGTGTCCATGTCAATAGTTGGTAGCCAAACATGGTAGTCATGATAGTTCCCACTTCTGGTTACGAGATAGCTAATGTGGTTTATTAGTTGTTAATGGAGCAACAGGTTTTCTAGTACCTTCTTGGCTACTTTGTAGCAACGTCACGTGTGGTTCTTCTAACCTTCATTATAGTTGTTTATTGTACTTTAGTATTTAATAAATTGAGCTTATTGTGGTTTGGCCAAACATGGGATCGGGAGATCCCTACTGAGCTTGTGACTTTGTGAGGATCATCCCCTACTTTTTAGGCGTGAGCTCGTGGTGGTAGCTCTGCCTTGACCCAACCATTATGTGTGGAGGCTTTTTGTGAACCAGTAGCTAGTTTTCCTTTCTTTTGTACTACCCCGGGATATGTCCCTTAAAATGATGAACTTTAATTCTGTATTTGTATTGTAAATAGGGACATCGTACCAATGATAGTGAAACTTTACTTTTTGCTATAGTTACTTTAGTTAATTGTTTATCTCTTTAGACCACGTGCATACCCCTCCGAGTTTTGAGACTCGTGGGTGGTGATGCAGGTTTCAGGTCCCTTCTAGGGTAAGGATCCCAAGATCGTCACAAAAAAGTGTTCTGGAAACCGAGGAACCACATAGGATCAGGCCAGAATGATTGACCAAAATGATTAGACAGATCCAGCCTTGACCAGTATTGGCCCTATTTCTAGCTTGGTAACACTAAAAAGAAGAAGAAGAAGAAGAAATATGTGAAAAATAGAAGGAAAAGAAAGTGGAAAAGCATGAAAAATATTTGGCAGTTAAAAAATTTTAAATTATGTATGAGAAACAGAGATTGAAAATAAACATAATCCAAAAATTCACTTTTGTCATAGGCTTACATGTGCTATGCACATCATGTAATCCATCCATGAATGATGTATGAGAATTTGTTGGTATTCCATTAGTTATCGCTGACTGTGATAGGCATCTGATTAAAGATTTTTGACAGCTGGTTAGACCTCATTGATTTCTGAGACTCAGAGGATGTATCCAAGTATTGGGTTTTACCAGAATACCCCATTTTAAGTAGCTATAGTCATCCAAATATGCAGAGGAGAAAGGAGAGGGGCCTTGGAAGTTAGGTCAGCTCTATCCAAGCTGAGCTGCTGAACCAGCCAAAATCCTGGACAACAGGTCAAGAAAGGTGGGCTGAGATTGGATCAGCCTGCCAACATCTCAGGACTGATCTGGTGCCGAATTTCTGATGTTTTTCAGAAACCGGCGATGCTAAGAAAGCTAAAAGAGCACAAACTACAATCTCTTCGGACGAACATCAGGAATCAGAAATAAGATTTGCAAAAGTAGGAAAAAGAAACCTGCATACCAGAAGTCTGAAAAGTGTATTGCCTTCTTGTTGAATGACGAAGTTTCTGAGAAGGTTTGGATCTTGATTGAGGAAGACAATAAGAATGTCTGTCCTGCATTTCCAGCAAAGAATCATAATATTCTATTAAATTAAATTAATGAATAAACAAAAAAAGTTACACAGATGAGGCAAAAGCAAGGATTAATAGTTACCCTGTCAATGTAAGCCTTTTATCCTGACTTTGTAATGCATCAGTAACAATCTCAAATATGCCCTCATTTGCGAGTTCACTGAAGGACGAGTATCATCAATAATGACAAGAGCATAAGTATACAATTAGATGAAACTAACAAAAGAACACAAGACCAAATAATAGCTCTAAGAATGCTAAAAAAAATTGCAAAATTATAATTATGCCAATTGCAACCAACAGATCAGAACTAATAAGATGAAAGAAATCATTGGTCCATAGTTGTCAAGGTAGCCACCTATGAGGACCCAATTGAGGGCTAAGCAAGGGTCCACCTTATGAGGACCAAAAAAAGTGCCCTAACGTGATGCCTTAGCCCGCTTGGGCACCTTGGGGTGGCCTAGACCCTACGAGGCCTTGGGTCGATCCGCATGTGCGTATCCGCACATTGGAGAATCAGGACCTCAAGCACCATATTCCAACAATGTTCACAATCATTAGATTGTGAACAATGTAACAATCATTAAATGTTAAAAAAAAATCCTAATTGTTCAAGAACAATGTGAATGTATTATGCTTTTAATATTTTTAGTGAACAATATGCTCTAATTTTAATTATAACACCATATAAACATTTTTATTGCATAATTGCATTTTGATTATCCATACATTATGTACCTTTACATATTTAAATTCCATATAGCAAGAAGATATCACATTGGACACCGCCACCTAGGCAGGTGCCTAAACGCTCAGGCGCTAAAAAACCCCAAGAATGCCTTGACACCTTGACAACTATGCATCAATCAAAACTCAAAAGAATGTTTTGTAATACTTTGCATAAAGGAATAGAACAAGCCAAAACAAGATATGAAAGAGAACAGACTGTTGATGCAACCAAAAGACGAGGTAAAAGATCAAAGGCATGGTATAAAATACCTACCGAAATAGTCGTAATTGCTGTGCTAGCTGTAAGCTCTTGCTTAAACTACAGAATTCTTGCAGGAATAAGACCTGGTACAATCATATATTATTGCAACAATGTCATCAATCACCCAAAAGAAAACATTATGCAAATGAATCATATATTATTGCATCAAAGAACAGATATTCCCGAAGCTTCCATAATCATTATGGAATGCTACAAGGTCTAATGTAAATTGTTTTGAGGGTTGTCATAGCTTTGGTACCAAGGAATTAGCAAGCAAGGCAGGCTCCCCCAACCTGCTTTTCCCAGGGATTGTTTGAGGTGGGATCGGAATGGCGGTATCACGCTGGGCTGATTTCTATCCAACCCTGACCTCGGGTTTGTTTGAATCATGAAAGGTGAATCGGATCGGATCAGGAATCGCCCTTGGCCGAGGAATTTTTTGGGGAAACCATTCACTAAATATCATAACAAAAGTGGAAAAACAAAAGGTGGCAAAAGAAGGAAATGAATGAAAAAAGAGCCCTTTCCCCATGATCCCCCCCCCATGTATGAATAAAGAAAAAGAAGTTAAAAAAAATGAACACTTTCCCATGCGAACCCCCCTTTCCCCATAACAAGGGGGCATGCGAAGAGAAAGAAAAAAGGGGAAAGGGGGCACGCTCTTCCCCATGTGCCCTCTCCCTAACATGGGGAATGGAAAGAGGGGGGAGTATTAAAGGCACATAAACATGTATCGGGGCAGCTTGGCCTGTATCGGACCAAATCCATACCCATATCAGCCGATCTTGCACGATATGGGCGGAATTCATCCAATACAGTCCGATCCTGACTGAAAAGAAAAACTTTCATTGGTGTAAATCAGATCCTCCCTTCCCACAATGGAATCAGATCGCCATGGGGTGATCCCACCAAGAATCATCTGATCCCGATTCCGCATTCCATGGTTTGAATAAGGTTTCCTATGAATTCCCAACTCAGAGGTCTTATTCTTTCTTCTGATGTTAGAAACTGTGTCTAAATACAAAAGTCTCTGTTGCATGAGAAAAAAGAGTAACATAGTTGGCTCTAAATAACTCATTTTCCTTTCCCTACCTTTTCTAGTTTCTACACCTCCAACAAACTGAGCTTTGAAAGGTTTTCAAATACCAACATGAAAAGTTTCATGGCCATGGCAATTTGATGAAAGAAACTAGAATTGCTACATAAGACAATCTCAACATCATTGGGATGAGACCATGGCTTGACAACTTGGTTTGTGCTCATGGTTGGCAGTTTTGGGCGATCCAAAACCAGACCTGCTCACTGTAGCAGGTCCGAAACTTAAAAGAAAATAATATTTTATTAGGTTTTGGGCATTTCAGCCCGATAGGTCTGAAACCAGGCCAAACCAGATGTGAACCCCCCCTCTTCACCCCTCAGATCTGAGACCAAAACCGAAGCTGAAACTGAAACTGCCATCCTTGTTTGTGCTTCCAAACTTTCCAAGTCTCAATTCAGCTCATCGACTAAAATCCAGCCATATTATGAGTGCTTAAGATTGTAAAGATGACTTTACAAGCCCTACAAATATGTCCAAGTTGCAATATTATCTGGTCTGAATTAGACTTTGCATAAGTCGGATATATTAAAGTTCTGCGTCATACCATGATACTGATACAGCAAACCTTGAACAAAAAGCTTCACAATGGTCCTCCAGAAGAACCACTTCAAGAAGCCTTGTTGGAAGGAGCAACCCAACCTTTTTTTTTTTGCTAATGAACATATCTTCATGCAGAAAAAACTTTCAAAGTTCTGGAATATTTAGGCAAGAACTGTGCTCTAAGCCAAGGTTTGACGTATCGCCGATTCGGGGCGAATCGGATTCGCCCTAATGCGATCCGATTCGCATATGATTATTATATATATTATATTTATGTATGTGTGTCAGGCATGGTTGTCAGGAGTCCGGGCTCAGGATCCTCTTCAGGCAGGGTTGTCAGGATCCCCTTATTTACCTGAATATCAATGTTATAATTTATTGTTTCATTTACTTAAGATATTACATGTAAATTATTTACCTGAATATCAATGTTATAATTTATTGTTTCATTTACTTAAGATATTACATGTAAATAAGGAAGTACCCCCCATTTGAATCCAATAAAAATATCAAAAAAATCATATCTCTTACCAATAAAAAGTCAACTCTCCCACCGAAGAAGAAAATAGCGATTTCGATGATTTTGGCGAAATGTTAACTTTTTAATCTCTCATAATTTGGTCTATCTAAAAATTTGATAATTCAAATAAACCATATGGAACACTAAAAATCCAAAGTCCGGTAAAAAAATCAAATGTGCATGTGACTTCTCCAAGGGAGTCGCTCTCCTACTGACAGTACTTAGTCTGTTTGAGACCTCTTAAGATTTGGTCAAACCTAAACTATCATCACTCAAACTCATGAGAATTGTCACTTTCTAGTTTCTTTTCAATTAGAAAGTGAAAAATCTCATGAGTTTAGGTGATGATAGCTTAAGTTTGACCAAATCCTAAGATGCCTCGAGCAGACTAAGTGCTGTCAGTAGGAGAGCGGCTCCCTTGGAGAAGTCACATGCACGTTTGACTTTTTTACCGAACTTTGAATTTTTAGTGTTCCATATGGTTTATTTGAATTATCAAATTTTTAAATAGACCAAATTATGAGAGATTAAAAAGTTAGCATTTCGCTAAAATCATCGAAATCGCGATTTTCTTCTTCGGTGGGAGAGTTGACTTTTTATTAGTAAGAGATATGATTTTTTTGATATTTTTATTGAATTCAAATGGGGGGTACTTCCTTATTTACATGTAATATCTTAAGTAAATGAAAATTGTTTCATTTACTTAAATGATATTCAGATAAATAAGGGGATCTTGACAACCCTGCCTGAAGAGGATCCTGAACCATGACTCCTGACAAGTGACAACCCTGCCTGAAGAGGTATCAGACGAATCGGGGCGAATCAGGGATCAGATCGTGGCGGATCTGCGAATCGGATCGGATCGCATCGGATCCACTCAATTCGCGGCCAGGCGGCGGATCCATGCGGATCACAACTCGGCCCGCCCCTGATCCGCTCCGATTCGGGGGAATCGGGCCGATTCGCCCCGCCATGACAAAGCATGCTCTAAGCATCGAAGAGAATTGAATCTCTTGATGCTAACAAAGCTCCATTTTCAAGCTTCCAACCAAAACCAGTGATGGGCTAAAGAAATGAATTTATACTGCCATTCAGCAATAGAGGTACCCTCCAAGTTTGAACTACACGATCTCTAGCAAATGGTACTGAGTCACGGCCACCCCAGAATAAAAATAGTACAATAAAAAGCATTAGTAAAAGAACAAAGCCATCACTATCATTACCAAATTCCTCTTGGATTCTATTGAGATCTTTGGTGATCTCATCTTTGTAAACAGTTCTTGGATAAAAGAGGTATCATCCTTCAGCACAGATATGACCTACAAAAAAGCAGACAGATTAAAAATAGGACAAAGAAGACAGGCGATAAACTTCATAGGTACAATGTTCAGATCCAAACCGTAGCATTATTTGAATGTATAATAGAATTGAGACTTGCAACGGTCCCCTCATCCAAGACTTTTGGTAAGATGACATCCTACAATTTGTGATAATAATAAGTGTCTGAACATGTAACCAATAGATTAGCATGGTATCCAGTTGAAATCAGACAAACCTTTATGTAACCAATTCTATATGACTGATGTATCTTTGACAGTACCTGAGATTCTTTAATAGAAATAACCTGAAAGATAACGAAGTTTGCAACAGTTATCCCTCCCCAGAAATGGAAATAGTAGTCATTTACAAGCCAGTTACCTCCTTGAAAACAACATTTTCTTTTAGAAAAGTACGATGCTTTTGCATTTGCGATACTTCAGGATCATCTGAACAAAAATTTCACAATAGTATAAGTTCACAGTCAACCACATTCAACAAAAATATACAAGCAACAGCATAATATTCTGCAACAAATTACCATGGAAGTTGCAAGTCCACAGAAGTCAATGAGTTTCATGAGAAGAACTAACTACTACACAAGTTCTTTCTCTCTCCCACCCCACCCAACTAGCCATTTTTGCATTCAAGTAAAATATAAAAGAATACCCCCCCCCCCCAAAAAAAAACTTCGGTTGCTTTAAGAGTTATAGAGGATAAAGGCAAGGAGACCCCAGAAGCTTTCAACAAGGCTATGCTAGCAATTTGTGGAGGCTGGGCTCAGAATCTTATACTATCAGGACTTGAATGTGAGGACCAAGTGCTTTAAAAGGTAGGGGAGATGGAGCATGACAGTTCCTTGGACAATATATCAGCAAATTGAGGCACATCCTCAAGAATTCCAATATGGTGAGTCTCCACAGTTTTCAGTCTTGGGAATGGTAAAAATCTTGGGAACATTGGTAGACTGCCCCCGCATGCCACACTATGCTGAAAACAGAAATTCCTCCTAGGTTGGTAGACTGGTAGCCTCCACTCCAGCAATGCTACACACTACACATCTCTCATCCTTGATGTATGACCTGCTACGCAAAAGAGCTAACTGTGCTCACTGACTAGTTTTTCTTTGCCACTCCGCCATTGGACACCATCACCATAGTGATGTGTGTCACCGTTACTCTTGCTTCATTCACACCATCCATACCATCTCACCATCACATCATCATCCTCTTTTTAGGGGTACTTTCTCTGACCCAAATTGGCCATTGGAGATCAGTTAGCAACAGCTAGCCTTTGGAATCCCAACAGCTAGTTAGGAACAACCTTTTTGAGCTGATCCTGCTGACTGATCCCTGATCCAACCAATCTCTCAGGAATCGGCAGTGGATATTGGCAGAATCCAATCAGATTACCAGATCCAACCAATCTGGTCCGATTTTGCCTTCCATGCACCAAACTCAATCCAGGAAACAGCATGAAACTAGAGTGAGAAGTTGAATACCAGGAGAAAAAGCAAAGGCAAGATAAGGTGGCAAATGATCAGAATCAAGAATGTTGAATAAGCAACATTCTGCAGGTGCATCACAGAAACTGAGAAGTTAACTGACGAGCATCAATACCAGGTCATGAAAGAGAGATGGTGGACGATGAAACAAGCCAATTGGTAAACAGATTTTGGGAACACTCGAGAAAGATTTTGTTCAGATTCATAAGTTTTGATTCCCTCTGGGTTTGATTTGAGGGAATCTACCTTTCATAAAAGTTTTCCCAAATGAAGAAACTTGCACTAGATTTTGAGAATCTGGTATTCTCATCTCCTGTTATAAAGACCCCTTTTTCTGAGTTCCAGGCTATCCCCAAAGAAGGATGCCACAGAAATCACAGCCTATGAGTGATTTTTTATATTCCCTTGTCCAGTTTTATCCCCCATAGTTTTCATATTTCCAATGGTAAAAAGAGCGTACCCAGTGCACGAAGCCCCCGCCCCCCCAGCATGGGGTATGGTTGACTTTTATTATTCTACAAATGAGATACAAAAAGCTACCAAATTCCTAAACAATCTAAAAAGTTGAGATGATACAGCAATTCTTAGAGTCTGAATTTCCCCTAAAATCTATGGATGCTAAATTGCTCCCAAGCAATGCCTTTATAAACAGAACAGAAAAGCATCTTTTATAAGTAAAAGCATAAAGATAAGCAATAAACCCAAAAAACAAGAACCTACATTCAAGTGCGCCGATGATGTCCAGGATGAGCTCATCAGAAAATATTTTGTCAAAGATCTGAAGACTGTTAAGAAGAACTGCAAATTACAAAAGATGCTGTTCCATTAGCTACAGGTATTGGCAATAGCACAAATTGTTAAAAACAAGGAATTTGATAGCTAAACATAGAAAACACTGACTTATCCCTTTAACAAGTTTGAAGATGATGTGGAGACTGTCCAAGTTTTCCAGGTCCTCACTCATCTTGAACAGGTCCATAAGCTTAGGGAAAAACTCTTGCTGAACCAACAAAGAAATAAAAGCATGCATAAAAACTCAAGTCTAAACCCAAGAAGAGTAAACAAGAAGTCTCCCACGGCAAACAATTCCAAAACAAAGAAAAGCAAAAATAACTTCCGACTCTTCCACCATGCAGTGCCCAGTAACAAAGCATAGTAGGAGATGACTGATTTCTTATGCATAAAGAAGTTCAAATGAAATGGAAATGCACCAACACAGATTGATATCTGTCATATAGACTTGTGTAGAAGTTAGATCAGTTGTATAACTTTCCTCAGATGTCAAGTCCATGTTTCAAGTTTAAGATAGAACAGCAAAGTGGCAAACTAAGCAGGGCACAAGCAAAGGATAGATACCGTGAATTTTGAAGTAAAGATAAACATGGACTTGGTATTACTGTTGTTGTAGATGATGGTGAATCGGTGATAATAAAAATCATAGTAATAAGAAGAAGGCAGAACAATGTCAATGATGACGACTCAACTACAGTCTCCAGATCCTGATCCTCCCATTACCCTTGTGGATTCCTTCAACCCAGTACATATTAAGTCGTATGGACATCTTCCACACACAATAATCATGTGAACAACTCATGATTTTAAGCCAGATCGGTATTATAATCTCTCATGTAAATAATTCATTTTTTTCATACACCATCTATTTTCCAAAAACTTTGAATGTCAATCAAGCTGTATCCATAGCTGCGCTCACTGTTCTTGATTTTGAATTCCTTGCCTGGCCAAGCCTAGGTCCAAAGGATAGTTGGAGGCATGGTTTTGCAAGGCGGGGCAAATCGGCCCGATTCGCTTCGGGGCCGGCCCGATGCGTGATCCGCATGGATGTGCCGAGCCGGCCGCGGACCGGGCGAATCGGTCAGATTCAATCCGACCCGATCCGATTCGCCGGATCCGCCACAATCCGATTCACCCTACCCCCCTAAAGTCGACCGACGCCCTGCGAATCGGGACTGTGCGTGTCTCGCCGGCAGCACCTTTCTCCCCCATTTTTCCCCCTTCTCCCTCAAGGAAACCCCACATCTACACTCTAGGAGACCTAAGGAGGCTTCCTACGTGGATTTGAAGGTGCTTGGAGGCGTTCTTGGGCTGATTTCATCCCTCTCTTCATCCATTTCACTGTTTGGAAGGTAACCCTCCATGTATCTTTCATGTTTTGAATTTTTTTTGTTGATGTATGGGAAATATATTCTTGGGAAATGATGTTGCAAGTGATTAGTGTTCACTTGCACCACTTGAATGTACATTTTTTCACATAGATTTGGCCATTTTCTTCAAATTTTGAATTTCTGAAATTATTTTAAAAAAATAAATTGCAACCATGATGTTGCAAGTGTTTAGTGTTCACTTGCAACCATTTCTCCTTGAATCTACAATTTTTACACATAGATTTGGCCATGTTCTTCAAAATTAAATTTCTGAAATTATTAAAAAAACAGAAATTGCAACGAAATTATTTTAAAAAAAAAACAGAAATTGCAAGTTTGCAACCATGATGTTGCAAGTGTTTAGTGTTCACTCAATCATTTCTCCCTTGAATCTACAAAATGTTCATATAGATTTGGCCATTTTCTTCAAATTTTAAATTTCTGAAATTATTTTAAAAATACAGAAATTTTAACCATGATGTTGCTGTTCACTTGCAACCATTTCTCCCTTGAATCTACAAAAATATAGAAGAGAAATCTGAAATTATTAAAAAAAAGAAGAAAAAAGCTATGTACATTTCATAGCAAAGCAACTTACAATGTCTAATGTGTTATTACAAATTGTTTGTATGTGAAACCAACCTAAATTATTTTTTTTCCTGAAATTTAATGATTATTTATTTTACGTAGATGGCACCGAAAAGGCAATAGTGAAAACATTGGGTGGCAGCATGGGACTGCATTGGGCAGTAGGCACAATTACAAGTGCAACTACTACAGCTATACGGGACAAGGAGGTGGCGTCTCTCGCCTAAAGAAGCACCTTGCAGGTGGGCGGCTTGCAGGGTACCATGATGTGCAAGGTTGCAAATCGGTGCCTGTTGAAGTGAAGCGGCTCATGATTGAACACTTGAAGGGTGTTCGGGCCGAGATGCAAAGAAAGAGGGCGGACAGGGAGATGCAGGAGAGGATCATCTCAGGAAAGCAGCGAGATGAAGACGACGATGATGAGCCACAAATTCATGCAGAGTATGTGCCTGATGTCCCTGAGTAGAGAGAGAGTTTTGAGGTTGGCAGTGGTAGTGGAGGCAGTGAGTCCAGAGTTGGGGGCGAGGCGCAGTCCCGTCAGTTTTCCAATGTGGGTGATTACTTCACTCATATTCCAACCGACATCCCAATCCCAGACCAACATCAAAGGCAAAGGAAGAGATCCATATGTGTAACCATAGAAGAGGTGGATCCTAATATATATTCTCGGGAGCATGGAAAGCAAACCAGAATTGATGATGCATACAACCAGCAAGGGCCTAGATATAAAGTGGGTCGTGCAGTGACAAAATGGTGGTATCATTCGGGCATTTCATTCAATGCAGCTAATAGCCCATATTACAAAACCATGATCCAGGAGGTACAACGACATGGGCTTTATGTGCAACCACCCTCATCAAGAGACTTGGTAGGGAGATATCTAGATGAAGAAGTACATGAGATCAAGTCATATATCCAAAATATCAAAAAAAAGTGGGAGAAATATGGTTGCACATTGATGTGTGATGGTTGGTCGGGTACCAACAAAAGCAGCCTTAGCAACTTCCTTGTGTATTGTGATAGACAGGTGTTCTACTACAAATCTGTTGATGCATCCGATAGAGTGCACAATGCTGAATACATTTTGAGTTTGATGCGGGAGGTTGTGGATGAGATAGGAGAGCAATATATTGTGCAGGTGGTGACTGATAATGACTCTGCATACAAGAAGGTAGGGGAGGAGTTGATGCTTCTTTATCCCTATCTTTACTGGACTCCTTGTGCAGCACACTGTGTAGATTGGATGTTGAAAGAGATTGGCACATTGCAACCCGTGAGGACGGTCGTGGAGGCTGGGCAGAAAATCACAAGGTACATTTATAATCATCATGTTGTTCTGGCATGGATGAGGGAGTCTACTGGTGGAGAGTTGTTGAGGCCGGCCATCACAGGCTTTGCAACTAATTTCATTGCCTTACAAAGCCTCCTAAAGCACAAAGATGGTCTAAAACGCATGTTTAGGACAGACAGATAGATGCAAAGCACTTTTGCAGGGACTTCTGATGGTAAAAAGGTTGAAGGGATCATCTGCAGCGCTAATTTCTGGGACCGAGTCTTCAAGCTGGTGCAAATCATTGAACCTCTTTATGAGATTTTGAGGGTGGTTGATGGGGATAGGAGACCAACCATAGGGTTGGTTTATGCAAAAATTGAAGCTGCGAAGATCTGTAAGGTGTCCCCTCGCTATGCACACTTGGTCTTGGACATTGTTGAGGATCGGTGGGACCGACAAATGAGTTGAGATCTACATATGGCGGGTGAGAAAAATTTACTTCAAGTTGGTTTTGATTTTAGTATAATCATTTAATTTATTTTATACCCTCCATGCAACTTACTATCTCCATCTTGCTTACCATTATGCGATAGAGCTATTGTACGATAATGACTTAACGGCCGCCTTTACGCGGGTTATTGTAAGACTGTCAAGGAGTCCATTGGATGCAGCAGATGCTATTGATCAAGTGAGCATTAATCTCCCTACATGATGTCAATTACAAGTTTAATTTTTTTGCTAATGGACTTCATTGCGGCAGATGAAGAGCTTTCGAGAAGGGGTTGGGAGTTTTGCGAAGCCATCCGCCATTGCTGGTCGGGACCGCATTGACAGCGGTAATGTGCTTTCCCTTTCATAATTGGATATTAGTAAACTCAACGATTTCTGAAATTGAGTAACACTAATTTTTACAGCTGATTGGTGGTTCAACTTTGGGCACTCAACACCCATATTGACGAAAATTGCAGTGAAGATCCTGTCACAGACCTCCTCCTCCAGTGGATGTGAGAGAAACTGGAGCACCTTTGCATTGATACACACCAAAGTACGGAAAAAGTTGTCACATAGGCGGTTGGACAATTTGGTGTATGTGCACTACAATATGAGATTGAGGGTGAAACATTTAACAGATGATCCAAAGAGGGGGGAGGTGGAGTATGATTCGGTTGACATTGGGTTCTTACGAGATGATGAAGACCCAATGGTTGCATGGGTTGCACGAGTGACCACAAAGCGGGGAGAGTACGAGTTAGATGAGGAGGCAGATGATCCTGAAGATCCACCTTGTCCAAACACATTCTTAGCTAGGGCTATAGAAGCTGCAGAAGAGGAGGAGGGAGAACATGGAGATGTGGGAGGAGGGAAACAACCACATTCTTCTCAATTTTGGGCCGAAGAAGAAGATGAGGTGGATCTTCTTGGCGACTTACGAATGGAACATGCCATGCCTTCTATAGGTGAGACAGTAGTTATCATTTATTAAACATGTTCATTCATTATTTTGTGTTTTTCCATACCATAATTTGTGATGTTGAGGACTATTACAGGTGGTGCAAACGTTGATGATGATGTGCACTTTGAAAGATTGATGCTAGGCCCTACAGCCTGCTTACAGTCTATGAGAGAAGCACCTGCAATTGCTTCCTCACAACCAAGAAGGAAGGGGTCACATACGCAATCTGCTGCTCCATCCCAAGCTGCGAAAGGAAAGGCGGTGGCGACATCCCAACCTACGAAAGGAAAGGGGAAGGACAAAGGTCAAGTATGTGGCCCAACCAAAGGCATTGTCATACGAAAGTCAACCGCCCCAGCATAAAAGAAGAAGAGTTGGTTCTCCTGGGGATCCAAGAAAGGGAAAAAAATGGCTGCCCCTGTTGAAGATCCACTTGATATTGCAGATTTAGAAACCTTGAATCCAAATGCAGAAGAAACACCTTCCGATGATTCACCCCGATTACCCAACAGTCGCTCCCATGACTACTGGTTCACCGGGTGGGTCTGTAGGGGGAGGTGATGGAGATGGAGAGGGGACAGCAGTAATGATGGAGATGGGGAGAGGGCGGGGGTGAGAGTGGACGGGAGGGGGGGTGAGAGTGGATAGGGAGGGGCAGTGGTGGTGGGATGGTATTCACAGCAGATCAACATTATGGTGGCCATTGCACCCAAGATGCCGATCATGGCGGCCGTTGCAGTACAATAGAAGGCAGAGGTTTGTGAAAGGTGGTCTTGCAGAAGGTTCAGCAATGGATAGTGATAGCTATAACAATATGATATCTGATTTTGAGAGAATGAGCACACATGAGTCTGTGGGATTGTATGGGGATATAGTTATCAGCCAGAGTCATCCGACACAGGCTACTCCAGTGGCTATAGTGGCTACGCCACCATAGACTACTCTACACCATATTTTCATTCACCTCCGTCTATTCATGTTCATGTTCCTGTTCAGCAGATTTATGCTCCTGTAGAGGATGTACAAATGGCCAGTTTGAGGATAGTCTGTCCTGGATGCGAGGTGTATGACCACTTTGTGAGGGAGTTTCGGACCAAATACTACACCATGATGACTTGGGATGAGTTTCGTACATTTGTGTCTCAAACCAAAAGTTATCATCTAATTGGGGAGCTGCCCTCAGAGTCAGATGAGTCTGTCCAGCCCAAGTGGGGTACATATGATCCATATGAGCAGGGATATTGGAGTTACTAGACTCATTGTACTTTGTATTTGCATTTGAGTTTCAGGTTTGTACTTTTTACAAGTCTCATTGCATTTTCATTTACAATTAAGTGTCATGTTTGTACTTTGTACTCAATTTCTAATAAAATTGAATGAAAATAGATGTCTGTGTAGTATTACATGGCATAAATATCATCAGTTATACATGAAATTCTTCACAGGAGGTTTTAAACAGAGAATCAACCAAAGAAACATCAAATCCATGCGAATCTGGCCACACCGGGGGCAGAACCAACACTGCCTGGCCAGTTCCAGCCGAATCGACCCGATTCGTGGCGAATCGGATCACATCAGCGCGAATCCGATTCGCCCCAAATCGGCACTCCAGCAAACCTTGGTTGGAGGTTGCAGGGTCCAATAATCATAAGGTTGGCCACTAATTCACTGTTTCGGGCATTAGAAAGATTGGAAAACTGTGAACCAAACTTAGAACAAACTGACAAAAATTTCCTTACTGGGCATCTAACAAAGGATTCCATCGACCACAAACAGATCAAAATCGCCTTACTCTCTGACTCCAACCTTAAATTATTGAATGGTGTGGGCCTGCTTGGCCAAAGCTATGGAAACAAGAATGTTGATGAAAAAGCTGGTCAATCAGTGCCACCATATTTAATTTTAACCATGTAAATAAAAATAACTTGCACCAAGGATAGAGCAGCACTAGCCATTTTTTTCATAACCCCTAAGTAAACCATACAACCAGATAGATGACTACTAAAACAAATATCACCCACAGACAACTAAAATGATACTGACACACTTAATGCCTTCTTTCTTCTGCCATGGATCATTTGTTGTTTGACTGTGATTGCTGAGACTGCTCCACAATTTTCTAAATTATCCTGGTTGTTTGATCTGCACTCTGAAAACACTAGCATTTTTTACTATCTCCTCGTCGCTCCATGAGAAGAGAAGGTCTGGACATTACACATTTTGTATTTGTTGATGTAAAACTGGCACTTAAAAGTTATGTTTCCTTCATCTTCTTCTGAGTAACCACAACTCTCTGCAATACTCTCTTCTTCGTCACCTTCATCCAATGTGATAGGCGGTTCCACACTTACCTTTCGCATGTGCACAGTTTGATCATGGAATGCCATCCTGCAATATTCTCAGTCTCAACTTAGTCCCAAGAAATGGAATCACCAAGATGGGATTCTCAAAATCACCGAGGACTGTGCCTAAAAAAACAGCGCCCCCCTGCCCACCCGTCCCATCCAGTCATCCACCCCTATGCAGGCCCTCCCCGAGATCAGCTAGCCCAACTAACCTGCATGTCTTGTCCCATCCAAACTCCCCCTTGCCCTGCCCATGACTCCATGAAAAGGACCCATCCTATCCTCTTTATCTTTATTGACTGACCCAAACAAAAGAATCCGACTAGTTAATTTCTAGCCCACATGTATAAGTTGGCTGGTCCCCTCAAGCCGGCCATCCCCAAACACGAAATATGATGTTCTGGAAATGTTTTAATAATTATTTTTAAATAAACAATAATTATGTTTTTATGTCTATGATAATAAAAAATTATTTAAAATAAGAATATTGAGGCTCAGAGTAATATATTATTGACTATGGTATTAAAATCTTTTATTATGCTATTAAACAATTTATAACAAAAATATTGATGCCCTGAATAATATTTTAATGATTATACTCTTAAATTTTTTATTATGTTATTAAAAATTTAAATTAAAAATGTTAATGATCTGAGTTATATATTTTTTAGAAGTGAATGGTAGCACAATTGTATATTAAAGAGAAGTGGAATGTACATGTCCTGAGTTATATTGTAATGATCAGATTATTAATTTTTTCATTAACATCATCATCATCATCATCAGAGTCTTATCCCATTATTTGTACGGATGGCATAGTCGGGTCGGGGTGCTAAGTCTGACCCAACCGACTCCGACCCGAGTCGGATCGGAGGATCCGCCCGACTCCATTGGAGTCTAGCCGATCCAGGATCGGTCAGCTTAAAAAATGAGGAAAAATCACGAAAAATTCTTAAAAAAAACATATAATAATAGAACATTTTGGGTATATCCATAGTGTAGTTGCACATATGTTCATATTACAATACAGAGCAACAATAATTATGAATTTATCTAAACATCATTTAAGTAAATGTTATATTTGTAGTTTCATTTACTTAAGATATTACATATAAATAAGGAAGTACCTCCCATTTGAATCCAATAAAAATATCAAAAAATCATATCTCTTACCAATAAAAGTCAACTCTCCCATCGAAGAAGAAATCGCGATTTCGGTGATTTTAGCGAAATGCTAACTTTCTAATCTCTCATAATTTGGTCTATCTAAAAATTTGATAATTCAAATAAACCATATGGAACACTAAAAATCTAAAGTCGATAAAAAAGTCAAATGTGCATATGACTTCTCCAAGGGAGCCACTCTCCTACTGACAGCACTTAGTCTGCTTGAGACCTCTCAGGATTTGGTCAAACTCAAACTACCATCACTCAAAGTCATGAGAATTGTCACTTTCTAATTTCTTTTCAATTAAAAAGTGAAAAATCTCATGAGTTTAGGTGATGATAGCTTAGGTTTGACCAAATCCTGAGAGGTCTCAAGCAGACTGTGTTGTCAGTAGGAGAGTGACTCCCTTAGAAAAGTTATATGCAAGTTTGACTTTTTTTACCGAACTTTGGATTTTTAGTGTTCCATATGATTTATTTGAATTACAAAATTTTTAGATAGGTCAAATTATGAGAGATTAGAAAGTTAGCATTTCCCTAAAATCACCGAAATCTGATTTTCTTCTTCGATTGGAGAGTTGACTTTTTATTGGTAAGAGATGATTTTTTTGATATGTTTATTGGATTCAAATGGGGGGTACATCCTTATTTATATGTAATATCTTAAGTAAATAAACTACAAATAATAAGTAAATGAAACTACAAATAATAACATTTACTTAAATGATGTTCAAATAAATAAGGTAAGTGGAGGGGATCAGACGTACTTAAGGTAAGCTGAGGGAATCGGCCTACATTAGATGGAGTCGAGGTGGAATCGAGGTGGAGTAGGCCTGAGTCGGCCTGAGTCGGCCCGACTCCACCCGATTCTAGTTGATCCACCCGGATTCCACCTTATACCATGGGTGGGACCCCAAATCGGGTCGCCATTGGCCGATTCCGCTCCGAGTTGGGCGATTTTGCCATCCATGATTATTTGCGCTTTTCCGTCAAAAATTTCTATCAAGTGCTATAGTCGTGTTTAAACTCAAGAAGTCTAAGTCTTTCCTAATAACATCGCACCATCTCATTTAGGCCTTCCCCTAGCTCTTTTACTGATATCCACTAGGATTTTATCACATCTTTTAACCGGCGCCGACGGTGCACGTGTCCAAACCACCTAAGTCTATTTTCTCCAATTTTTCTATCAGTTGGAGCTATCCTCAAATCCTCACGGAAGCGCTCATTCCTAATCTTATCTTTCATAGCCTTACTACACATCCATCTCAGCATCCTCATCTCCACCACACACATTTGTTAATGTATTCCTTTCGTACTGCCCAATACACGATACCATATAATAAAGCAGGTCTCACTGCCGTTCTATAAAACTTTCATTTAAGTTTCACTGGTATACAATGATCACAGAGGATTCCTGATGCACTTCTCCATTTTTGCCAACCTGCCTTAATCCTATGTGTCACATCGTCATAAATCTCCTCATTCTCTTGGATGATAAACCCTAAGTATCGAAAGCTACTACTCTTAGGAATGTCTTGTCCATCAATTTGAATCATATCTTCCTGTAACACCCTCTTATTATTATAATTACAATGCATAAACTCTAACTTACTCCTATTGATTTTAAAACATTTAGATTCCAAGACATGTCTCCAACTTTCTAACTTAGCATTTAAACCATCAATACTCTCATCAATTAAGACAATATCATCCGCAAATAACATACACAAGGGATATCATCATGCAATTGCTTGGTTACCTTGTCTATAACCAGAACAAAGAGATACGGACTTAGAACAAAACCTTGATGCAAACCTACTGTGACAAAAAATTCATAAATCTCTCCAGCAACAGTTCTCACACTAGTAGTGGCACCCTCGTACATATCCTGGATCAAGTCAACATATCCTTGAGAAACTCCCTTCTTCGCTAATGTGCATCAATCAAATCTCTCAGTACTCGATCATATGCCTTCTCCAAATCAAGAAAAACCATATATAAATGTCTTATCAATTCTCTATACTTCTCCATTAACTGCCGTAATAAGAAAATAGCTTATGTAGTAGATCTACTTGACATAAAATCAAACTGATTTTCTGATACAGTAGTCATACATCGTATTCGTTTATCAATTACTCTTTCCCAAAGTTTCATAGTATGACTCATAAGCTTAATTCCATGGTAATTATTACAATTTTAAATATCCCCTTTTTTTTATAGAAAGGAACCACGACACTTTTTCTCCATTCTTCTGGCATTCTCCGTTCCTTCAAAATTTTATTGAAAATTTTAGTTAACCACTTATTACCAATGTCTCCTAAGGTTTCCATACTTCAATAGGTATGCCATCTGGATCTAAGACCTTACCCAATTTCATTTTTCCTAAAGCATCACCCACTTCTGACATCTTAATACGCCTAAAATATTAATATTTATCACATTTTTTTGACCCATGATTCCCTTCTAAAGAGACATCCTTAAAACAATCTCCATTAAGTAATTTCTGAAAATAGCTGCACCATCTCTATTTAACCTCTAGATTCTTAACTAAAACTTTTTGATCTTCATCCTTAATGCAAAGAACATGATTTAGATCTCTACTTTTCTTTTCTCTTAATTTAACAAGTTTAAATATAACTTTTTCACCCTCTCGAGTTCCTAATTTATTATATAATTCTTCAAACACCTTTGATTTAACTTCACTAAATATTCTTTTAGTCCTCTTTTTAGTTGTTTTATAAACTTCTAAAGTTTGACTATTTTTATTACTTTGCCAAATATTAAAACAATCTCTTTTAACTATAATAGTATTTTGAATTTCCTCACTCCACCACAAAGTCTCTCTTTCTACATCCTTTTTGCCTTTAGATTCACCTAAGAGTTATTTTGCTATATTCTTTATACAATTTGCAACATTATTCCACATTACATTAACTTCTTAGTCTAAATTCCATATATTTTCTTTTACTAGATGATTTTTAAATGTTTCCAATTTTTACTTTTGAAATTCCACCACTTAATCTTAGAGCAATTATTTACAATGGTTTTTCTTTTAAATTTTGGGATAAGGACATCTATTACTAATAACCAATGTTGTAGGGCTAAACTCTCTCTAGAGATAACTTTGCAATCTTTACACAAAACTCTATCAGTCTTTCTAATAAGAAAATAATCAATTTGACCTTATGTGTACCACTCTTATATGTTATTAGGTGTTCGTCTCTCTTCTTAAAGAAAGTATTAGCAATTACTAGATCATAGGCCATAACAAAATCAAGAATACTAGTGCCCATGTCATTTCTCTTGCCAAAGCAAAATCCTCTATGAATCCTCTCATATCCTCTATTATTTTTACCCACATGGCCATTAAGATCCCCATCAATAAAATTTTCTCTTCACTAGAGATATTTTAGAACAATCTATCAATAGCCTCCCAAAATTGCTTTTTAATGCCATCTTCTAAACCCACTTGTGGTGCATATGTAGTAACTACATTTATAATAACCTCACCTACAATAAGTTTTATCAAAACAAGTTTATCCCCCAGTCTATTAACTTCTACAACTTTCTCTTTCAAGTCTTTGTCTATTATTATAGCCACACCATTTCTAGAGTTACTAATTCCTATATACCAAAATTTTATAACCAAATTTTATAACTATCAATATCTTTAGCTTGAGATCCTTTCCACCTAGTTTCTTGTAGACATGCTATGTTAACCCTCATATCCTTCATTATGTTAATAAAATATTAAAACAAAATACCTGATGTTTTGAGTCACATTTTAATGATTTTTTTAATCAACAGTTGTGTTTTGATTATGTTATTTTATTTTTAATTATGTTATTAAAAAACTTGAGACAAAAACACGGCCTTCTTTTTAACAGGGGTAATACCACTGATATTATAAAAGCAAAGGTACACATGAGATCGAGGGAGAGGTCCCAAATAACTCCCCTAAACAAAAGATGGCAAATCACAGCCTGCCTCAAGAGCAAAGAAAAGAAAGCAAGAGATCACCTACTCGTTAAACCCTCCTCCAAGCACACCCAACATCCCCAACAAATACTCTACATCTAGGATTCCCCCCTCATCATACAACTTCCAAAAACCTGTAAAAAGAAAAGCAGGCGACCCACCCAAAACTCTCCTCACTCCAACTACCACCTATACCTCAAAGTCTCCGATTCCTGCGAAACTCGTTTCTTGACGGCCGTATCAATCTTCCCCTTTCTAGCAATGTCTGTTAGCCACCTACGTTTGATCAAGTGTAAGGTAGACTTCAAGCCTTTGCCCACACCTGCATCGGAGACACCTATCAACCTAACAGTTTCACTCGCCTGTCATATAGGCCTATTTCCATAGGGTTGCTTCGGACGTGAGAACAAATCATATTGCTTCTATTCAAGTTGGGGATTAGCTTATTCACAGGGAGGGAGACATTCGTCGCCACGCTATAAACTTCTATACTAGACTCTTCACAGAGTAGCAGGCCGAACTTCTCGGTTGATCTACTCCCTTCTCTCCTCCAGATGGGAAGTGAGGCCCTAGTGGCCCACTTTCGTGAAGAGGAGATCAGAGGCAATCTTTTCACTTGCATGAGATAAGGCAACCGACCCAGATGGTTCCCCTATGGCAAGGTTTGTTGGATCCGCAATTCGGACCGAATCGGGTTCTCCCTGATTCGGTTCGATTCGCATGGTTCGTATAGGATTATTATATATATTATATATATGTATGTATATATATATGTGTGTGTGTGTGTTACCCATAGGGGAACACGGTTTCCTCTTCATACTTATTTACATTCCATAGCATTTATAATTTGTTGTTTCATTTACTTAAGATATTACATGTAAATAAAGAAGTACCCCCCCATTTGAATCCAATAAAAATATCAAAAAAATCATATCTCTTACAAAAAAAAGTCAACTCTCCCATCGAAGAAGAAAATCACGATTTCGGTGATTTTAGCGAAATACTAACTTTCTAATCTCTCATAATTTGACCTATCTAAAAATTTGATAATTTAAATAAATCATATGGAACACTAAAAATTCAAAGTCCGGTAAAAAAAAGTCAAACATGCATGTGACTTCTCCAAGAGAGCCGCTCTCCTACTGAAAAAAAGTCAACATTGAAGGATTGATTAGTGGGTATACATTCAAGAGAATTTCCTTCTTGCTCATAAATGTTTGCATGAGATGAAACAACAAAGAAAGAGGAGAGTGGTTCTCAAGTTGGATTTTAAGATGGCATATAACATGGTGAATTGGAATTGCCTTATCAAGGTATTGCAGAAGATGGGCTACCACCACACCTGGACCAAGTGGATATGGGAGTGTATCTCCTCCACCTCATTCTCTGTGATCATCAATGGACAACCCTTGACTTATTTCCAGGGTAGGAAAAGTTTACGTCAGGGGACCATTTGTTCCCTCTCTTGTTCGTGTCGGTTGCAAACATTATGAGCTCTTTGTGGTTGAAAGCAGAGGCAGTTAGAGTTATTAGGGGATTTCAGGTAGGCCAATCTATCTCCAATATTACACACCTCCAATATGCAGATGACACTATCCTCTTTCTGTCCGATGAGGTGCAACAGATGTATGAGGCCAACTGATGCTCCAGATCTGAAGGTTGACTATTCTAAAAGTTAGGTGGTAGGGGTCAATATGGAGGAGTCTACTATTAGTCGGGTCGTCGACATTTTTAGTTGCCAAATTAGGAAATTTCCTCTCTCCTATCTGGGCCTCCCTTTGTCCGCACAGCCTTCTAACGAATGATTGGCAAGGTGTGGTCCAGAGATATGAAGCTAGGTTGGTAGGCTAAAAGACGGTGTTTGGTGTCATGCAAATCGGTGCTAGATAGCTTGTCTACCTATTTCTTGTCTACCTTCAGGATCCCTATGAATGTGGCAAACAAGTTGGAATCCATCCAGGCTAAGTTCAATTGTCAGGGTAGTGGGAACAGAGAAGAGGATGGCACGACATCAAGAGGGGCAGAATATGTAACAGTAAGAAAGATGAAGGGTTGGCATTAGGAACATCCGAGATTTTAATCTGGCACTCTTATGAAAGTGGCTTTGGAGGTTGGGGGCTGAAGAGGGAGACCTGTGGGTGCAGTTGATCAAAGAGAAATACTATTCCTCGTCCAGAGTTTGAGACCTTACTCCAGCTACAACATATAATGTGTCTCGATCTGGAGGGGCGTTCTGCACAGTGCTGATTTTGTCAGGGCCAGTGTACAAGTCATCTTAGGAGATGGTCAGAGAAGCTTTTTTTGGCATGATAGGTGGTGTGTTACCTATCGATAGCAAAGACATTCCCATCTTTGTTCGCTATCATTGGGACACCTTTGGCCACTATGGCAGAGTCCTTTGACATAGGTTTAGCAGGGAGCATTTGGGCTCCCCCTTTCGGAGGAACCTACACCCCTAGGAGACGTCTCACCGAGAGCAATTCTTGGGTTTCCTTCAAGATTATTCTCTGAATCGCTCTACTCTCTCATCTCCGAGGGCGGTGTGCGTCACTCATGGACACTCAAACATGGGCTCCCAAGAGCCCGCTGAAGGTGAAGGTTCCAAAAATATGTCTCCAATTTGGACACTCAGATGTGTCACTCTTTGACACTCAGCTACAACACATAATGTGTCTCTGATCTGGAGGGGCATTTTACAGAGTGCAGATTTTGTCAGGCCAGTGTACGAGTCATCTTAAGAGATGGTTAGAGAAGACTTTTTTGGCAAGACAAGTGGTGTGATGCCCTATCAATAGCAAAGGCATTCCTGTCTTTGCTCAGTATCGCTGAGTCACCCTTGGCCACTATGGCACAGTCCTTTGACATAGGTTTAGCAGGGGCCATTTAGGCTCCCACTTTCAAGAGGAACCTGCACCCCCAGAAGATGACTCACTTGGAGTAGCTCTTGGGTTTCTTTCAGGATTATTCTGTGTCTGTGGACAAGGCAGATTCGTGGCGGTGGAGATGGGAGAGAGAGGGGCAGTTCTCAATCAGATCGGCCTACTCTCTCATCTAGGAGGGCAGCGTGTGTCACTCTTGGACACTCAAGTATGTGCGCCCAAGAGCCTGCTGAAGGTGAAGGTTTTGTTATGGAGGATATCGCATGGTCAGCTTCCCACTCGCGATAGGCTGACTCCTTTCTCCAGAATATTTCTACAGCGTGTTGTCTATGAGGAGAGGAAGAGAAGTACTTGAACCATCTATTTACCAGCTAGTCATTTGTGAGGGAGGTTTGGCAGAACCTCGATCAGAAACTAGGTCACTTTTTGGGGGGTGAACCATCGTTTCTCCATTTGGGGCAGGAGATGGAGTTGTGGGGGGACAAGATTATCTGGTCCTCCACGCTACTCTTTGGGCACTCTGGACACAGAGGAATAACAAAACTTCGAAGAGGGAGGCACGAACGACTAACATACTTATTTCTTTTGTTTGTGAGCGAGGGGCCTTTTGGGCTAAAAAAGACTTGTGGTGTGGGGAGCCATAGCTCTTCTCCTTTTTTGTTGTTGGGGAGCAAGGCGGGTACTCCCTCGTCTCAAGATGGTCCCTGGTTTTGTGAGCTTTTACCATATGTAACATCTGCCATCTATACTTTTCTCTCTCTAGACTTTTCTAGAGTGAGAAGCTCTGGGTATGTCCTGGCCCTCCGGGGCTAACCGCGTCCCTCTGGGGGGAGGCATCAGAGGAGGTGGCGTCTGGTGGAGCTCTTCGGCGGGAGGGACGAGTGTTCCGACGTGCTTCCGATGTGGTCGAAGGGGACACACCAGGCGATTTTGCCTGGTAAGGGAGCGTCAGGGACCTACTTTTGTTAGTAGGTTGCGACCAGCTAGGTCTTTCGCAGAAGTGGTGAGAGGGTCGGAGATAAGGGCAAAATATCAGATGCAAGGGAACAACTTTTGTGCTGAGGCAGTAGAGTTCCCGACGGAAACTCTCGCGAGGAGGGAAGGCTGGCTGCGCCGAAGTCTCTACGTCTTCGTTATTCAAGGGTCGGTCGAGGAGGAGGATCTCAGGAACAGGGTTGAGGCTCTCTGGGGCGACAGCTGGGAAATCTCAAAGGTTTTCCCACAAGCTTTTCTGGTGGTGGGGAGTGATGAGCAGAAGGTTGCTGCGGTGGTGGAAACAGGGGTTTTGGTGGTTGGCGATGCCTTGCTCCGAGTGAGAGTTGGCTAAAGGGACTGGGACCTTTCCTAACCCAGGCCTTCAGAGCATCCGGATGACTCTGGAAGGAGTTCCCCTCCTACTTTGTGACAAGGAAGGTATTGCCTTCTTAGTTCGGCCTTTCGGAAGCGTCATCCAGGGGAAGCCGGAGTTCACCCCGATGGGATCGCGGACGGCTGTATCTGTCACAGTTTCGGCCCCGTCGGAGTCGGCGATCCTGGCCGTGATCACTGCAATGGTTGGCAAAGAGGTTGTCATCGTCCGGGTGTGGATTCTTCGGCCGGCGCGGAACCAGTCTCAGCCGATGCATCTAGGGCTCCAAGGGGGGAGAAAGGTTGAAGACGATGTACGGGGGATTCGTCTGGCGGGAAAGCGATTTCCAAGTCCGGATCCGCCAAGACCGGATCCGCCAAGACCGAATCATGTTCTGCGGGTCGGAGCCAACAAACTTTGTCGTTTTAGTGGGGACGAAGTCAGTTTGACGGATCCGGCGGGTGGGCAGCTCGGGTATGCGCAGGAGACCCGTGACTTACCCGAATCCGCTGGTGAAGACATTATCGGTCCAGTTAGAACCGATACGAGGCTTCTTCCTCACCCGATAACCCTGAAACTTCGCGGGGACAGGGACGGGAGTCCGTCGGCCGCCTGTGAGCCCTTCGTCACTGGGAAGAAGGGAGTGAAGCTCGGAGGGGTTTCGGAACTGCCTATAGAAGCTGCAACTTCCCCGCTTCTCTCAGCGCCTCGTTCCTCTTTGTTGGGGGCCTGCCGTCCAGTTAGTTCTCTTGATGAGCCGGAAGTGGAGGAGATGCCGAACAGCTTGGAGGGATGCAGAGACCTCCGAAACGGCAAGGATGCTTCGACTCTGCAGGAAGGAATACCTGAACTCAGTCTCTCTCTTAGTTTTGGTGCCCATCAAAGGGTACCAGACCAGGTGTCGGACGGGGTCTTTCTGAATAAGGCCTAGGACAAGGCAGCTGATAGCTTAAACTCTCTCGCTCAAGACCAGGAAGATGAAGAGTTTGAAACTGTGCAGATCTATAAGTCTGCTGAAGGGGTGTGCTCTCCGGTCAAGGACATGTTGGAGTACCATACTTGCCTTGATAAGGAGGAGGGGAAGGAGCTGATGGGGGAAGTGCAGACGATTACAGAGGAGCATTTCAAGGGGTTGACTGAAAAGCTGGGGGTCTCATATGATGGAGTGGAGAAAGGAATTAGGGGGGCTGTTTTTATGATCCAGAAGAGGTGGCTAGCAACTTTAGCAAGGGAGGTAAAAAAGGATAAATCTCATAAAAAGTCAAGAGTAGAAGTCGAGGAGACGTTGCAGGAGAATGAAGGGGAAAGGAATATGGGAAAGAGGGAGAGGGGTGATGTTATAGTTGCATCATGAGAATCATCTCATGGAATGTTAGGGGTATTGGGGGAGGGGAGAAAAGGAGGATGGTAAAAGAAATGGTAAGGAATGGGAAGGTTGATATTCTCTACTTACAGGAGACTAAGATAGAAGTGGATGGGGAGACGGTCCTTCGGGAGATTGGGGGAGGAAGATTGACCTAGGGGGTTTGGTCCCCTGCAGTAGGGAGGGCAGGGGGGATCATGATTTTGTGGAATCCTTATGAAGTGGAGGAAGTGGTGGTAGATAGAATAATTGGAAGGTGGGCGATCACTATCCATTTTAGATCGGTGAATCAGTGTTTTTCATGGGATTTTACCTTTGTCTATGGTCCCCAAACGAGGGAAGGGAAAAAGGAGGTTTGGGATCAGCTGCTGAGTAATCACCTTGCGTCGGGGCGACCTTGGTGTGTGGCGGGTGACTTTAATGCAGTTCTTCTTCCGGTTGAGAGGACTGGAACTCAGATTCAAGTTGGAGAGACTGAGGACTTTCGCGAATTTATTCATCAGGCTGCTCTTATTGATGTTGGGCTGGCTAACTCTCAATTCACCTAGTCTAATATGAGGGAGGAGGTATCTTGTTCCAGACTTGACAGGTTCCTCATTACCGCAGATTGGGAGGAGGTTTTCCCACTTGCAAAGGCTTTTGCCCTCCCTCGGATAGTGTCAGATCATAAACCTATTCTTCTTAAAACTAGCTGTCAAAGGGTGTACAAAAGGAGATTTATGCTGGAGAAGTTTTGGCTGAGGGATCCTGAGTTCTTGGATATTGTAAAGCAAGCTTGGGCTTACCAGGTTCACCAGGGTAATGCAGTGAGTTTATTCATCAATAAGTTGTCTAAGACTGCTCAAACTTTGTGGGAGTGGGGGCAGAGGAGGAGGCTACCTAAAAAACAAGAAAAAGAAGCAATTTTGAATGAGATTCAGAGGCTGGATCAATTAGAGGAAGCAGCTCTCTTAGACGACAAGATAGGATTCGCAGATCTGAGTTAAGGGACAAGTTTGATGAGATTTTAATCAGAGAGGAAATTTTTTGGAAGCAAAGATTGAGAGAGAGATGGATCAAAGAGGGGGACAACAATACCAAGTTCTTTCATAGATTTGCATCAGGTAGAAGGCGTAAAAATCACATTCACAGTATTTCTTGGGAGGACAATGTATTACACAAGGAGGAGGACATCAGGATGGCAGCAAAGAATTTCTTTACTGCCCTCTTTTCTGAAGATCAGCAAATCAGGCCGGACTTTGAGGATGAGTTATTGCCGAGGATTTCTGAATTCCAAAGAAATGAGTTGGTGATCCCTCTCAACATGGAAGAGCTTCGTCAAGCAGTGTTTTCTTTACCAGGAGATAAGGCTCCAGGACCAGACGGATTTCCCATTTTCTTTTTCCAACATTACTGGGATATCATTAAGGGAGACCTTCTTAAGGTGGTTATAGATTTTTTGGAAGGCAATGCTCATTTAAGAGGCATTAATAAAACCTTCTTGGTTCTTATTCCCAAGAAACAGGGAGCCAATCTTTTTTCTGACTTTCGGCCTATCTCTCTGCTGAATAGTGTGTACAAAATTATCTCAAAGGTGTTGGCCTCTAGGCTGGTGAAAGTGATGGATAGTGTGGTGGATGTCTCTCAAGGGGCTTTTATTAAGGGTAGGCACATTCAAGATAATTTTCTGGTTGCTCATAAGAGCATTTTTGAATGGAGAAGGATGAGGAGAAGGGGTCTCATTCTGAAGCTTGACTTTGAGAAAGCTTATGATAGGGTGAGTTGGGGTTGCATCATCAAAATCCTTAGCAAAATGGGCTTCCATCAGAAGTGGATTCGTTGGATACGGGATTGCATATCTTCTGCCTCATTTAAAGTGCTGATTAATGGGCATCCCTCTCCCACATTCTCTAGTGGTAGAGGTCTCCGCCAGGGAGATCCCTGTCTCCACTCCTTTTTGTTTTGGTGGGTCAAATTTTTGGCAAATTATGGTCCAGAACTGAGAGGGCGGGCATCTTATCTGGCTTCCAAGTGGGAAATCCTGGAACCTCAATCACTCATCTCCAATATGCTGATGATACTATTGTGTTTTTAGATGGAGGACGAAATCAGATTGTTGACATTAAATTGATGTTAGAAGTGATTCATGATATCACAAGGCTAAAGATTAATTTCAGTAAATGCCTTATGGCGGGTATCAACATAAATGATGAGGAAACAGGGAGAGCAGCAGCAGATTTCGGTTGTCAGGCTAGTTCCTTTCCTTTTTCTTACTTGGACCTCCTACTCTCTCCGGGTCCTCTTCGCTGTGCTGATTGGAAAGTCATTGTGAATAGATTTGAGAACAGGCTAGCAGGCTGGGAAGCTAAGACCCTATCAATGGGTGGCAGGTTGATTCTTTGCAGAGCTGTCTTGGATAGCTTGCCTACTTACTTTTTATCCATTTTCAGAATTCCTAAGACTGTGGCTCTCAGATTGCAAGCTATTCAGGCCAGGTTCTTTTGGCATGGAAATGGGAAAGAGAGAGGTTGGCATGACATTCCTTGGGGAAGGATATGCCTTCCCAAGGAGGCAGGGGGACTGGCAATCAGAGACATCACATCTTTCAATATGGCACTGTTATGTAAATGGTGGTGGAGAATTAGAGTGGATGAAGGGAGTTTGTGGCATGAAATTATCCAAAGTAGATATCTAGGGTCTTCTGCTGGGTGGGACTTGGAATCCATTCCGCGTTACAGATGTTCACCAATGTGGAAGGGTCTTCTTTATAGTTTGGATTTCGTCAAGGCGAGTGTTCGTATTTCTTTGGGGGATGGGCAGAAGAGCTCTTTCTGGTCTGACAAATGGTGTGGGGAGTTTTCTCTACATTATCTCTTCCCTGATTTATTCATCATTTCTTCTATCCCGATGGCCACTGTTGCTGATTGTTATGAGGAATCTCAAGTGGGGGGGATTTGGGTGCCAACTTTTAGAAGGAATCTTTCCTTGGAGGAGACATCGCATCTTCAGGATATGCTTAACTTTTTAACCCAGATCAGGTTGACAGCAAACATGGCAGACAGATGGTCATGGAGATGGGAGAAATCCGGGCTCTTTTCAGTCAAATCTGCTTATGCATGCTTATTGATGGGGGTTTGAGACATGAAGGAATGGAACAGATCTGGACCACCAGGAGCCCTCTCAAGGTTAAGATTTTCTCCTGGAGGGTCTCTCATGGTAGGTTGCCAACCTGTGATAAGTTATCCAGGTTGTTCCCCAATATTCCAACTTTATGCAGCCTTTGTGGGGTTGAGGAGGAGAGCTTGGACCATCTTCTAACAGCCTGTGCTTTCTCTAAAATGATTTGGAATGAGATTGAGCTCTGTACTCAGATTGTTATCCCCTCTTTTTCTGGAGCCAAGGATTTACTTTTGGGCTGGAACATGAATTTTCAGTTGAAGGCTGACAGGGTGGTATGGTGGATCATTTTGCTTGCCACCATTTGGGCCATTTGGATTGAAAGAAACAACAGAATTTTCAGGAGGTCAGCCAGGACTGAAGATCAGTGTTACAAGAGATTAAGAGTAATGTTGTGGGTTGGGCTAAATTATTAGGTCACTTAGAGAGTCCTCTCTCTCCTCTCCTTTTGTCCTTGAGGAGGTGAATTAGTTTATTTTGGGTGGTCTGGCAGGTGAGAGGGCTTTTTTTGGAGGTCTTTTTGTTGCTAGACCTCTACTCTTGTACATTTTTCCTTTACTCTATATACTTTGTAGTATTATCCACATTTCAAAAAAAAAACATTCCACTTCTCTTATAATATACAATTGTGGTACCATCCACTTCTCAAAAAAAAAATTGATGTTCTATGTTTTAATATGTTGTGAAACATTTAAAGCAAAACTGATGTTCTGAGTTATGTTTTAATAATTATTGTTATTAAATCAACAATGTTGCTGAAAAATCCTGCGAAAGCCTGAATCCTATTAACTACTGCTAATTCCTGCTGGAATCCTGTTAATTCTCATTAATTACAGGTGAAATGTTGCTGAAAGCCTGAAATACTGCTAATTCCTGCTAAAATCATGTTAATTCTCATTATGTTATTAATTTTTTATTATGCTCCTAAAAAATTTTATAAAAAAAATGATCATTTTGGTATCATTCATATATATATATATATATATATATATATATATATATATATAACTTTTATGCCTCCTGATATACCGAGATCTGATCTGCTGAGATTTTACCGAGTTCTCTTCTCTCTGACCCCTCTGAGATAAAGCCGAGATCCGACATGGCAAACCTTGAGATTGATCACCCCACCAATGAAACTACACATTTCTTCCCACTTCCAGCTGGCTGCGACGGGTCTACACACAGCATGGGTTTTCCACAGCAGACCATTAGCAAAAATTTTGCTTGTCAAACTCAAACAAATACTCCGGTGATTACTTCCGCATTATCCTGCCCAGTTCCATCTGCATGCGACAGAGCTATACAAAAACGACCCTACACAAACTTCTGCTGGCAAAGAGCTGTGGCTACTGGCTACAGCAAAAATATCTGGCACTCTGATTTCCTCCAAGGTACAAACAGGTTGGTCAGCTATGGAAAGAATCTTCTGAGATACAGAAGCCATGCCTCGGTCCATGTTCTCACTGTGAATCATGGAAATCCCTTCCTTACACGGCAATTTTTTAGGATGATAAATATTGACACCAAAAATATTCATTAAATAAAGAAATTATACATGGACAAATTTGCTAACCATGGCGTAAAATGGTATAAAACCATGGCCATGTGATAAGGGCAAAAAGGTCCAAACATATCCAAATTCCAAAATTTCTTAAATACCAAGTTTCCAAGAATTATCTAAAATTTCAGAATTTCCTAAATTCCCAAAAACCGAAATTCCAGAAATATTCAATTTCCAGAAAAAACCATGTTTCCATAAAATCTCAGAAATTCAAAATCCCACAAAACCAAGAAACCAAAATTCAGAAATCCAAGAAATTCTCAAATTCCAGAAATAACTTATTTTCAAAAAAAACCAGAAATATCCAAAACCCAAAAATCCCTGAAATACCATGTTTTTGCAAATCCCAGAAATTCTCAAATTTCAGAAATTTTCATATGCCAACATTCCTAAATATCAAAATCCCCAAAATTCCATAAATTCCTGAAATATAAAATTTGCAAGAATTACCAGAAATATCAGATCCCCTCAAAAATCCCGAAATTTATGAAATTTCAAATTTTCAAAATTTACCAGAAAATTCAGATATATCAAGTTCCCAAGACCCAAAATTCCTGAAATATCCAAATTCCCAGAAATTTCAAGATCCAGAAATATCTGAAATATCCAGTTTTCAAAAATTACCAAAACTCAGAAAATCCAGAAATATCAAATTCCCAAAAAACCCCAAAATTCCTGAAATATTTCATTTCCAGAATTATCATAATTCTCTAAAATCCCAAAACTACCCAAAACCCAAGCCCATAATTCCCAAGAAAATCAAACCCCCCCTTTGGTTGCACACTAATCGGTAGGGCAGCAAACGGGTCAAATTCGAAACCGGAAACACAATTTCCGATTCCGATTCTGATAATAGAAATATAGTTCCGATTCCGATAAAATCGGAATGGTTAATTCCGATTCCATTCCGATTCCAATTATATTATCAGAACCGAAATTTCGATAAACTAAGGTGTTCACCATGACATTGTCTTTTAAGTTTATGAATAATTAGCGGAATAACCGATACCGATACCAATTATTTTTAAATTCCGATTCCGATAAGTTATCGGAATATACGAATATCCGATACCGATTCCGATAAACTATCGGTATCATTTTTCAATTCCAAAATCAATATTTTTTATCGGAATCGGATCGGAATTTCGGATTCCGTTTGCAGCCCTAACCGGAGTCCACCTCCTCCAGGTGAACACCAACCGGAGGAAGGGTGCTTCGGTTGCTCCCAAGCGGACGGACCCTCCTCCGGTTGCACGCCAACCGGAGGTCACTTCCTCCGGTTCGCATCCAACCAGAGGAACCCCCTATGGTTGCACACCAACCGGAGAAGGGGTGTTCCAGTCCCTGTCTCACCACCATAAAAGGCAGTGAGGAGTGCCAAGGAGGTAAGGAAACGGAGGGAAGCCCTGAAGAGGCGAAAAGGAAGAAGAGGACAAAAGGAAGAAGTTTGAGAAAAGGAAGAGGCCAAGAGGGAGAAGAGAAAAGAGTTTGCCGCCGCTGAAGCTGCTCCACTGCTGCCTCCTTGCTGCTGTCCTGTTGTTCCAGTGCATCAACAAAGGTACGCTGTGCTGGATTTTAAGGGGATTTAAAAGAGGATTTTGGAAGCTCTGTTGTGCAGAAACTTTAAAGAAAGAAACAAAGTAAAGCCTGCTACGCACTGTTGCGATGAAAACTGGTCTCTAGAAATTATAAAAAAAAGGGAACCAAGCATGCTGTGCACTGTTGAAGACTTGGTGTTTTAGAAACTCTAAAGAAACATTCCAAGAGCAAGTGCTGCTGCACAAAGCTTGAAATATTTTCAAAGACGCCCTGATTATGGTGGACTGTTGCAAAAGAAGCCATTCATGATGAAAGTTTCTCTCTTACACCGTGAAGGCATGAAATCAAAAAAGGAAGTATTGTGCAAAGATATTTCTGGACTTTCCAATAGTGAAAATGAACAAATTGCAGTTATACCTCACAATCATGTGTAATTGCATAACTGCCCATAAAATGTCCAGAAATTCAGAAATATGATATAAGTGCACAACAATATGAAGAATGATCCTGAAAATTACAGGTAAATCCCTATTCAAAGGGACATTGCAAACATGCCCCTGTTTGAGGGAAAATTTAAGAAATACCCCTAAGATGGTTTGCCGAATCAGATTGAATCGGGAGAAATCCGATTCACCCGATTCCCATCGAATCGGGGACCAATTCCCAGCCGATTCCCATGCGAATAGGCCCAATTCTGGCGGATCAGGAAAAACCCGATTCGTCCCGATTCCCCGATGCGGCAAACCTTGCCCTTAGTCAGAGAAAATTACAGAAATACCCTTACATCAGGGAAAATTGCAGAAATACCCGAGTTGGGGAAAATTGCAGAATACCCCCTAAAAGGCAGAAATTGCAGACCCCTCAAGGGGGCAGAAACAGCAGAAATACCCTATATTTGGAGAAAATTGCAAATATATCATGATGTTAGAAAAAAATGCAGATATACCCTTCAGGGTGAGAATTGCTCAAAAAAAACCTTCCAAAGGATAAAATTGCAAAAATGTCCTCAGAAGGGTAGAAGATTGCAAGTGTCCCCGAAAAAGTGTAGATTATAGAGAAGTCCTCTGAAGGATAGAAAATTGTAAAAAAAATCCTTTCAAAGGGAAAAAACTACACAAGACTCATGTCATTTGTACAGCGCGGTGGAACGGACCCACGTCACTTCTCTGAAACGATATGCATTCTTCTGAGTTCGACTTACAGCTGGCCACTCCAAATCTTGAGATTATTAAGAAATGGCAAAAATATCTAAAAATGCCAAGAAATGACTGAAAAGGCTCAGAATGGCGAGAAATGATATACAAGCCCAAGAAACATTCAAGAAATGACAAAAATATCTAGCAAAGTCAAGGAATGGCAAATGTACATGGGGAAGTTAACAAATGGTTGGAAAGATCGCGGCGGGAAGTCAAGAAATGACAGAAACGGCCGATGAAGCCAAGAAATGATCACAGTACCCAAAAAAGGCCAGAAATTACCAAAAAAAAGCCTGAAGGGTTACAAGCTGCAACAAAACTCTAGAAGAGTCAAGAAATGCATACATGCTCTTCTCGTGTAGAGAAGTCCTTTAAGGACATCAAGCCAACTCAAGGAGTCGATCATTATCAAAAGAGTGATCAGGGTCATGAAGCAAATTCCAAGAATCTGATCCCAATCGGATGCAATCTCGAAAACCCGATTATACAATCGGGACCATTTGCAAAGGTCTTAAAAGGCCAATTGTAATACAAATTTCATATGTACAAAAAGAAACAATCTGTTCAAATTTCATTGCAAGAGTGTACCCATGAAGGGCAATGGTTAAGATCATTTTTGTCGAAGCCAATAGAGACACAAGGATTTCTTTGACAACTAATCAAAGGTGTTCGGATTCAATCCGATGTAAATAAACACCGACTTCGGTCGGTGTGAAAGGGTCCAGTACTAGGGGTGTGCACGGTTCGGTGGTTAGACCATTTTTTGGCCAACTCGAAACCGAACCGAAACCTTGACAAACCGAGCCGGTTTGAACCAAAAAAGAAGAAAAATGCCCATTCTTTAAGGAGGTACTGGGTTTCGAACCCAGGACCTCCTCCTTTAGGAGGAGGGCGCTAACCAACTATGCTGCGTTTCCATTTTGAAATAATATAGGATTCTTATTTTTATTATATATTTGGTTCATTCGATTTCACAATTAAAAACAGAATTAAATCAAGGGGTCTCCCAAACCGAACCGAACCGATGACCCAAACCATGCATAGCCCTATCCAATACACAAAACTCCATATCGCCTGATAAAATGGTCGCGCGGAACAAATATCATCCAATAAATGGACGCATAAATTCCCGCATCAAGCAGATTTTAAATGTCTGTTTTAACAGACTGGCACGCCCGCACAAATTGAACAACATCATCAATGTTTCTCTCTTTTTTTCTAGAAGGGTGAAAATTCCGCATGTGAAACAATAAACAAGCAGAAAGCTTTTCCGCACTTGACATTTTCCTCTCTAAGTCCCGCTCCTATCTCAGGCACCAGCAGTGGAAATGGCTTCCCTCCAAGTGCTCTCCCCTGATTGGAAAGATTTGTCACTTTTTACTTCCATTTTAACTTTGGATTAAATCTGCTTCAATTGATTGAGTCGTTTGCATATATACCCATGTTAAATAATTAAGTGCATGAAAATCTGTCCTGTCTTTGCATGTGAAGGTATAGCCCTTGTTACACAAATAAACTATCCTGAGAAACCCTGCCATAACTGGCCATGACAGTGCAAAATGATCCTCTAACCAGGAATTTACAAAATGACAGCACTAGCGGCCACTATCTCAGACGCTAAGGAATATATGAAGGATTCCATCACTTCCGTCACCCAGTTACAGCAAGGTTTCTCAGGACAATTTATATCTACAACAGGAATATACCTAAAAATGAAACATGAATTTCCAGGCAATTAACGTTCTAGCAGAGGAACATATGCAAAAAAAAAAAAAAAATGATTTATGCATCAACTGCAAAAAAATATATTCCAACATTTTCAGATCATTTTGCATGAGATTTCGGACTCAAAGCATCCCCTACATCCTTCGTGATGCCAATCATCTTATTTTCCTAACATCCAAGCTAGCCACTCAGCAGAATCAGTTATTTTCAAACTTTGATCATTATCTTCTGCGATGACCGACTTCTTATTCCCCCGCAGCACCTCCTTATAGGAAGGGAACTTGCCAGTGTGAATGGCGGCAGGAAACTGAGAGTCCACTCCAATGTCTACCTAGACATAATCTTTACATTGCTGCAGCTGGTTGAGTTTTATTGGGGTGCTTGCCTATGCAACCACTCACCTTGGTGGTTGGCTAATGCCTTATCGCCTAGGCGACGCCTTAAAAACAATGTATGGATGTTTGTCTAAGAGGTAAAGATGTTGATTTAAGTAGCCTGTTGTTGGCACATAAAATATCTGACCCAAAAAACCCCACAAATACCCAAACCTCCATAAAAAAGCCAAAATCCCATAAATTCCCCAAAAATCCCAAAACCTCCTTTTCTAAAACCCAAAACTCCAAAATACCAAAATTGCTCAAACCCCAAAAATTCACAGAAATATCCATTTCTGAAAATAACCAAAATACCCAAAAGAACTCCACAAAGCCCAAAAATCCCATAAAATACCCAACTCTGTAAATCCCCAGAAATTCCCAACCCCCCCCCCCAAATACCCCAGAAATTCCCAAAATCTCCCAAAAAATCACAGAAATCCTCAAAAACCCAAATTCCAAAAAAAAACCCCAAAATTCCCACACACACAAAAACCCAGAAATTCCCAGAAAATTCCCAAAAAAAACCCCACAAAAAAACCCAAAAATCCCAACCAACCGGAGGTGGTGCCTCCGGTTGGAGCTCTAACCGGAGCCTCCCCCCCACCTCCTTCCAAACCGGCCCCACCTCCGGTTGCCTCCTCTTCACCCCCCCTCACTTCTATAAAAGGAGGGGGGGTGTTAGAAGGAGGGAGTCTTGGACCCTCTCTCCCTCTCTTTGGGGGTGGGAGGTGGCCCCTTTGGGGTCCTTGGACCCTCTCTTAGGAGGGGTCTTTTTGACCCTCTCCACTTTGGCCCCAAGGGGTCCTTGGCCCTTACTCCCCCTCATCTCCCTTGAGCCCTTTGAATGGGAAAATTGCAAATATACCCCTGTTTGGGGAAAATTACAGAAATACCCCCAAAAGGTGAAGAAATTGCAGAAAAGACCCTCTGCTGTCCAAAATTGCAGATATGTCCCAGCGAAGGGGGAAAATGACAGAAATATCCCTACTGTCCGGGAAATTGCACAGAAGTCCCCGGTTTGTGGGAAATGTCACAAAGGCCTCGGGAAGAGCAGAAATACCTCCGGGATGGAAAAATTGCAGAAAAACCCCGGAAGATGTAGAAATTGCAGAAAACCCCAGGAAGGTAAAAAAAATTTGAAAAAAAAACCCTGCTGCCCTGAGAAGTTGCATAGAAGCCCCCAATTTGTGGGAAATTGCAGAAAAACCCTTGAAGAGCAGAAAATTGCATAAATACCCCAGTTTGCAAGAAAAAGTGCAAAAACAACCCTGGAGGGTTGGAAATTGCAGAAAAGTCCCCAGAGGGTGTAAAATTGCAAGGAGGTCCCTCTGCTGCCCAAAAAGTTGCAGAAAGACCCCTAAAAATGCAGAAATTGCATAGAAGTCCAGGTTGTGGGGGAATTTGCAGAAATACCCATGTTGTTGGAAAAAAAATAGCAGAAATACTCCGGTTTAGAGGAAAACCACATGTAAACCCTCGCGGAGTTCAAGAATTGCATGGAAGCCTTTGATCGAACCAGAAAATGGCACGAAACCCCTGGCAAGCTCCAAAGGCGACAGAGCTCAAGGCGGGCATGTCGTTGGTACGACTCGGTGGAGCGTTACCCACGTGACTTCTCTGAAGCAGCGTGCGCTCTCCTGGGTCGGGCCTGGGCTAACCTCACTTGCCAGAGGGACTCGAAAGAGTTAGTTAATGATGGGAATGTCCGAGAAAGTCAAGAAATGGCAAGGATGTCCGAGAAAGTCAGGAAATGGCAGGGATGTTCGAGAAAGTCAAGAAATGGCAGGAACGTCCGAGAAAGCCAGGAAATGGCAGGGATGTCCCAGAAAGCAAGGAAATGGCAGGGATGTCCCACAAAGCCAGGAAATGGCAGGGATGTCAGAGAAAGCAAGGAAATGGCAGGAACGTCCGAGAAAGCCAGAAAATGGCAGGGATGTCCGAGAAAGCCAGGAAATGGCAAGAACGTCTGAGAAAGCCAAGAAATGGCAGGAACGTCTGAGAAAGCCAGAAATGGCAGGAATGTCCAAGAAAGCCAGGAAATGACAGGGATGCCCGGGAAAGCCAGGAAATGACAAGGATGTCCCTGAAAGCCAGGAAATTGCAAGATGTCTGAGAAAGCCAGGAAATGGCAGGAATGTCCGAAAAGGCCAAGAAATGGTAGGAACGTCCGAGAAAGCCAAAAAATGGCAGGGAAGTCCCAAAAAAGCCAAAAAAAATGGCAGGGATGTCCCAGAAAGTCAAGAAATGGCAAGGATGTCCAAGAAAGCCAAGAAATGACAGTAATGTTCGAGAAAGCCAAGAAATGGCAGGGATGTCCGGGAAAGCCAAGAAGTGGCAGGGATGTCCGAGCAAGCCAAGAAATGGCAAGGATGCCCAAACAGACCAAGAAACGACAGAAGCAGTGGGAAAAATCAATCAATGACGGGGATACCAGGAACTACTCGGGGGAGTCAAGAAATGACAGAAAGAACACGAAGATGTCAGCTAATGGCAGAAGGTCAGGAAAGGCCAGGAAATCGCAGAAGTATCTGGAAATGTCAGTAAATGACAAGGGACCCCCGGACAGTTATGAATATAATGTTGTCCATGCCTACTCCAAATTTCTTCTTCAAAAGACAACATTGGCCAAGTTTTCCATTCTCTGATCATGGCAGTTGATGCTTGCAGAAATACCCTGATAAGGAAAAGTTGCAGAAGTCCCAGAAAGGGCAAGAGCTGCAGCAAAATCCTTCAAAGGGCGGAGAACTGCGGAAAAGTCCTTGCAGAGCCAAAAACTGCAGTAAACTCCTCAAAAGCAAGAAATAGCAGAAAAGTCCCTTTAAAGGGAGAAAACCATATGGTGCATGTTGTTTGCACAGCTCGGTGGAGCGATGCCCACATCACTTCTCTGAAGCGGTGTGCGCTCTCCTGGGCTTAGCTTATGGCTGGCCATCCCCGACCTTGGGATAGCCAAGAAATGGCAGAAACCCCTGTTAAAGGTCAGGAAGTGGCTGAAAAGCCCTGAGAGGTCAAGAAACGATCCTAAAGCCCCATAGAGCCAAGAAATGACAAGTGTATCCCGAGAAGTCAGTAAATGACCGATAGGACCTCGGGATACCAAAAATAACAGAAGCACCCAGAAAGGGTACAAGTTGGCAGAAACTCGGCAAGACCCCTCAACGGTCCCGTCACAATCAAATGATGATGGTGGCTATGAAGCAAACACAATGGACTGGCAGTGATCATCTTGGTGATCCAACAGTCTTATTGTAATGAAATTCAAGTCAATGGTCTGATCGTGGCTGAAGCAAATTCAAAAGAATTGGATCATGACCAAATGAAGTGTTGAAGACCCGATTATATAATCGGGGCCCCCTTTGTATAGGTCTTGAAAGACCAATTGTAATTTAAATTACATGTGTACAAATATTAAAGCTTTCAATTTTTTTTGCAACAGTGTGTACCCATAAAAGGCGACCATTAAGGTCATTGTTGTCACAACAAACATAGACAAAATACGTTCTTTGACAAAGAATCAAAGGTGTTCAAGTTCAACTCGAGGTAAATTAACACCGACTTCGGTCGGTGGGGAAAGGTCCAGAACACGAAACCCTAATCGTCTGATAAAATAAATGCGCGGAATAAATGTTGTCCAATAAATGGACACCCCGAATTTGTCTATTGTACAGACTGACACGCCCGCAAAACAAAACAGAAAAGAAAGAGAAGAAAAGAGAAAAGAGAGGGTGAATATTTTTCCGCGTCTGACACATGTCCTTTGTCTAGACATCATTAATATAAAACTCAAGAAGAATTAGAAGACAGCGCACTGACCAACTATTTGAATCCTTCTGACCAGCTTCTCCAGAAGGCCTCAATCACACACTCTTGCACAAACCATCTTGGACAACGACGACCATAGAATTCTGAGTACAAAATTATTTTGCACAATGGAAAAGAAGGGCACATCTACAATGACTGCCTTCACTGGCTCACAGCCTACAAACGTCTCCGCACCTGTTGATCTCTGCATGACAACTGCACTATCTGGAACTACTGCCGAGCAACTTCTACTGAGAGTCTGAGATGACCTGGACGTTTGCACTTCTAGCATACCTTCTCCTTGTTGTGCTTGAAGCAAACATAGGGAGACAATGGCAAATGCCTCCAGACATCAACAGTACCCAATGAAGAAGCATCACTGCCAGTTTTTGCACAAATCTTCCCTTCTCACTATCATCCCCCTTCCCCCCCCCCACCCCTCTCCCCACCTCAATCATTGATTCAGCAAAAATGTGCAATAGTATTATAATAAGCTTTCAATTAAGACTTTACTTTGTACTGACACTGTTCTCAGGCAAACTAGAAATTTAGAGGAACTTCTGCACAAATGAATAGATATGTGTGGCAATCATTATCACATTTTCTCAGTTGCCCCCTCCGTGGGACCTTTAATTTTCAAAATTCATCTATAAAACAATAAACAATAAAGAATACTCTGCAATTTATGAAAAATTTGTACATCTATAGAAGAGCATCATTATCACAATAAGCTTTCAATTAAGACTTTACTTTGTACTGACACTGTTCTCAGGCAAATTAGAAATTTAGAGGAACTTCTGCACAAATGAATAGATATGTGTGGCAATCATTATCACATTTTCTCAGTTGCCCCCTCCGTGGGACCTTTAATTTTCAAAATTCATCTATAAAAAAATAAACAATAAAGAATACTCTGTAATTTATGAAAAATTTGTACATCTATAGAAGAGCATCTATCCTACACATGATTTTTTCCTTCAAATATAAAAAAAAAAAAAATTATAAAATCAAATATAGAGCATGTTATTGCAAGATTTTTTGAGATAGCCAACTCCCAAAAGTACGGGATCAAGCCATACCTCTCCATTCGAAGATCAGTGAGGGTTGGGTTTACTTACATCTTGGAGAATGAGTTCTGCCACACGCATCTGATCTGCCACACCACTCTCTGCCACTGTCTGCATGGTATATTGGACCTCCTTAGCAATATTTAAAGCCAAAAGAATGCCTTCGAAGGCCATATCATTTTCTCCACATAAATTTACAAGAACATCAAATATTTCACAAAATGAAGCTAACAAGACATAAAGGCCAGTGGTTGAATATCTTGCAAGGGATAAAAAGGACAGCACGATCACTTCACAACATTAACTTCTAAGAATTGAATGAGAAACAAAACCTAGAGTTGATATTCCATAAAAATTGTGCTTTATTCCATCAATTCAAACCTAGATGACCAGAGAATCAATCAGGGGAAAAGACAAGGAAATCCAATGTGGCAAACTTGAAAGAATAAGCTGATTGATTCTCAAACCTCCTACAACTGTTTATGAAAATTTTGGATTAATCATCATATTGCATGCAAGACTGAGGAATTGGCCAGAACTGAATCAGATCGACCAAACCGGCCAATCTGTACGAAGTCAGGTGATTGGCCAGAATCAGCTCGAATCAGGTGGGCCAAGCCGATTCTGATCTCACCTGATCCAGGCTGATTCTGGCAGACCAAAGCCGATTCTGGTCCGATTACTGCCAAATGAGGTCAATCTACCCTAACAATTTGAACTTTGAATTTTGATTGGCCAGCGATCCAGCTAGAATTTCTCCAATCCCAACCCCTACCCCCTTGGAATCAGATCACCATTGGGAAATCAGCCCATTCCAGATCGTCCGATTTTGCCTTCCATGTCATATTGAAGCTGCAATGTTTATAACAGAAAGAAAACCAAACAGGTTGTCTTTTCCTAACATGGAGATAAGGGAAGCCAACTACACAAACTGACTCAAAGAACTACATATTATTACTGTAGTGATTCTCTTTCCCTCCTAACCTATTAACAACTCTGATCTAGCATCTTTTCTCCGTTCCCATCAGAGAAGTCGCCCTCAGTTAACCTAGCTAGCCTTGCAATATTAGGAGATGAGAAAGAGTTGAAATCAAAAGGTTGAAACTGTCCAAATTCCCATCAGAGTTGCCCCTTTCTCCCCAAACAGTCCAAAGTAATGCCAACAGGGAGATGCTATGCTGCTGCTTCTCTTTAATCAACCAAGATGTCATCAAGAAATGCATCAGCTTATGTGCATTTATCACTTTTTTTAAGATGGATATTACCACAAATATATTAATGAAAGAGGAAATAGAATGTACAAGAATAGATGAGACGCACCAAAAACAACACCCCGGCACCTATACAAGGAGATCCACACTAAGGTCGAGGGACGGAACTAACTCCCCAAAAAACCAAAAAGAGAAGAAGTAGATGAATCTACATTACAAAAAGAAACAGTCCATTCCTTCACTCTAGTACAAACAGCTTCCTCATTGTGTGAAATTCTTCTAAATGTGAATTTATCACATTTTAACACTTCAGGTTAAAGCAACCTACCAATACTGGCCAGAATGCATTGAGGACACCATATTCACAGACTATATATTCCACTACTACATTGCCAGTACAACAGAAAAATGCAATTCACCTGCATGCTTGTCAGAATTCCCATCCAATGCTCACTTGTGTATAAACTTCCATCCCATGGCTATATTTTGCAGAAAAATTTTGATCTTTTGTGGAATGACCCTACCGAAATCCACCAATGCCAATGTTTAATGCAGAAATTTTCTAAATAAACAAATATGTGTATGTTTTTTGCATATTATTTATTCTGCACGTTTAATTTATCTTATGTTTCAAAAAAGATTAATCGGTTCAAGTCCGATGAGCCTCCCATTTACTAGTCGGACCGAATAGTCGGTAAGTCAACCACCTCAAATACAATTCGGTTATTTTTTCGTGATTTGTTTTTTCAGTTTTTATGCATGATTCTTGTTGATTGATAGTGTTGAGGCCATATGCTTGTCATATTTAAAGATATAAGCATCACACAAAAAAATCTCATTGAATTAAAAAGAATGATTTAGAAGTTATACCTGCAGCTCAAATGGCAGCATCAATGAAGAACAAAAAAATCTGATTTACTAATATGAACTATTTCAGAAGTCATCATTTAACAATGAGTTGATATTGCTGAAAAATATCATTTAATTAATGTGAGTCTTAATCCTTGACATCCAAAACAAAACATCAAAAAATAAAATCGATAAAATCAGGCTCATCGATGTCAATAAATGAGAGTATAACTAAAAACAACAAGCATCTAAGAGATCCAAATCATCAAGCAAAAAATATGGAAACTCAAAACCCAATAAATGGCAACTAAACAGAGGCACACATAACTATTCAACAAAGAAAACCAACCGCCTCCCCCCCCCCCAAAAAAAAGGGAAAATAGAGTAAATCGACGGCCAAGTAGTCAGCTAGACCATCCGACTCGACTGGTCAGGTTGACTAATCGGCCGATTTTTAATCACTGGATTTATCAGACGATTTAGGATTCGTGTATTGGACATTTCCCCAACAACAAGAGTCGATATTAATTAACATCGCAATGGAGTCCGAACACCTTTGATTAACTGTCAAAGAATGCATTTTGTCTCTTTGCATTGTGACATTAATGACCTTAATGATTGCCCATTATGGGTACATTTTCTTGCAAAGAAATTGGGAGATTTTATTTCCTCATACATATGTTATTTGAATTACAATCCGTCTTTCAAGACCTTTACAAATGGCCCCATTTATATTATCGGGTCTTTGGACCTACATCTCATCACAATCAGACATTTTGAATTTGCTTCTGTCAAGTCAGGCCGTTGAATTTGAACTTCATCATGACTAGATCGTTGGATTTGAATTTCATCATGTCAGACCCTTTGAATTTGCTTCTGTCAAGTAAAACCGTTGAATTTGAACTTCATCATGACTAGATCGTTGGATTTGAATTTCATCATGATCGGACTGTTAGAATTGAACTTCATCACAATCAGACCCTTGGAATTGAACTTCATCACGATCAGACTGTTGGATTTAAACTTCATCACAATCAAACCATTGGATCGCCAAAAATGAACACTATTCGTCCATGGATCTACTTCATCGTCATCATCACTCTTTTGATTGTGATTGGATCTTAAAGTCGACTTGATGTCCACAAAGGACATTTCCAGACAAGATGAGAAGATATTTGTATATATTGACCATTCCTAGATTTTACTGCAACTTTTAACCCTTTGGGGCAAGGTTCGCCGCATCGGCGAATCGGGGCGAATCGGGTTTTTCCTGATCCGCCTTGATTCGCATGGGAATCGGGCAAATCGGGTTTCACCAGATTCGATTCGATTCGATTCGGCCGAATCGGACCGATTCGATCCGATCCGATCCGACAAACCATGCTTTGGGGTATTTTAGCAATTTCTAACCCTTTCTGAGTATTCTTGCAATTTTTCACCCTTTCTTGATATTTTTGTGATTTTGTACCCTTTCTAGGTATTTTTGCGATTCTGTACCCTTTTTGGGTATTTTTGCAACTTTCAACCCTTTCTGGATATTTCTGTAATTGTGTACCCTTCTTGGGTATTTTTCCAATTGCTGCACTCCTTTCTGAGTATTTCTACAATTGTGCCCTTACTAGGTGTTTGTGCAATTTCTACTTTCTTGGGTATGAATCACATTTGGCCAAACCGCACCGGTGCGGTTTGGCCATACCGCACTGTGCCATTGTTGACACGGGGGAAATTTCTCTCACCCAATTTTATCGGGTGGTTTCCGTTTCATTCCATTTGGTTCAAGATATTCATTCATTTCCCATATTTTGTATTTTTGATATTTGCGGGGCGTGCCAGCCTGTCTAGCAGACAGAAAAAGAATTTGCACGATGCGGTAGAAGAATTTTGGTGTCCGTGAAACGGACGGGTGTGGTGTCCGTGAAACGGACGGGTGCGCCGTTTTTTAATCTGAACTCCTTGAGTCCCATGTCTATTCTCATCAGGCAATTGGGGTAGCATATGCTGGACCTCTGTCTCCATCGACCGGAATCGATGTTACATTTACATCGAGTTAAAACTCTTGATATTATTTAACACCGATTTCAACCCGAATACCATTCATAGTAAAGGACGAGAAAAATATGTTGTTTTTAGATAATCCTGATCATGACATATTTTATTTTTTTTCTTTTTTTGATTATTTTGAAATGCATTTGCTTTGAGTATTTCATTTCTTGAAATGACTGCCTTCTTGGAGTCCAAAGTGTGATTTTGAGAGGGGAACGGGTATATACCCGTGGATCTATTTGAGGTCTTTCTTCTTTTTTGAAAAGGGTTGATTAGAAACTTTTATTTTGGGAAAACATGAGGATTGTTATTGTAAACGGGTATATACCCGTGGATATTGATTCTGAATTCGGGGGTATTTATAACCCGAAGTAACACTTCCGTATTAGAAGGATTACAGTATAAATTTTTATGAGGTTCTTTTACAATGCCCTTTTTGAGCAAAGTCCGAATTTGAGGCAGAGTTTCTTTTCTCCTCATTTCTTGCCCGTGCGGGTATAATTTCCGGAGAGCATATGAATGTATCTCTATGGAGGTTCCTTTTTTTGTCAGATCTCAATTTCCGTCCAAAGTCCATTTCCACGAGTATAGTTCTCGTGGAGGTGCATATGTGCCCCTGTTTAGAATGCTTGAATACAGTTCTTATTTTATTCCCCTTTTTCTTTGGATGTGTGTACATCATCACAGTCCTTTTTGAAGGTGTGAACATGTCCTGGCGAGCCTCTGCTAAGGCAGGGTGTCCCCATAAAGGTATGTTTATGTGAGCGTATGTTTATACTCATGTATTCTCGGGGGAAACTTTGCCCGGAGGGATTTTGCCTTAGGAAGGTCTATGCGTATAAACACAAATTTGCATTTTATGGATACATTCTCAAAAAGGTGCCCCCGTACGGACGGAATCCCTTTTGAGAAACATATACATAATAGGGCATATTTGTGATTATATACATATGTCCTCGAGCGGAGTCTCTATTTGGGCAGAGGTTCCACTAAGAAACACATTTATATAAACATAAAATTTGTGATTATATGGATATGAACTTAAAGGGAATTTCTGTCCGGGCAGGATTCCTTCTAAGAGACATATGTGTACATGCACAAATTTGTGATTCTATGGATATATTCTTAGAGGGAGTCTCCATTTAGGCGGAGTTTCCCCTAAGGAACATATACATAAGAACATAAATTTATGAATATACGAATATATCCTTGGACAGAACCCCCGCTTAGGCAGAGTTTCCTCTAAGAAACATATACATATAACACGAGTTTGTATTTATATGGATACGTCCCCTGAGAGAGGTTCTTGCCTAGGCGAGATTCTCCTTAAGGAACATATTTGTATTGTTACAAATTTGCGATCTTTATATATGTGTTCCCGGACAGAATCTCCACTTGGGCAGAATTTCGTCTTAGAAAACATATATATAAGAACACAAATTTGTGAATATACGAATATGTCCTTGGGCAGAACCTCCGCTTGGGCAGAGTCTTCTCAAGAAAACATATACATATAAGCACAAAATCCACCATCCCAGAGACTTGCTCGATGGGCGGGGAGAACATAGGTATTTAAATACCATGTGTCCATAAAGACTTGCTCGATATGAACGGTATTTAAACCCCGGGAATATCACCCCACAGAGACTTGCTCGATGTGGGGGATGGGGATTAAGAAGGAAAGTCGATGACGATTACGCCGGCAACTCTCCTCTCCGCGCCTGGCCTATCGAGCTAAAAAGGATTTATACCTTCGCACAGAGAACAGTAGGGTGGAAGAAAGAATGTCGGGAGTTTTTATATGATTTTTGGAACAAGCGGGGAGATCGGGAAATAATTCGCTAGGGCTCCGCCGGGAAATTTTGGGATGAACAAGAGATTGGGGGGGGGGGGGGGGGGGGGGGGGGGGGGGGGGATCGGCCTCTCTCTCTCTCCTCTTTCTCTTTCGAGAATGGGGGGCCTTTTATAGGGGGAAGGCCCCCTTACATTGGGTCGGGGAAGGCCCCAACCGATGGTGACCTCATGACACCATCGGTTAGGGGAGATCCTCCCTTAACCAATGGTGACCTCATCATGAGGTCACCATCGGTTAGGGGGGTCTAACCGATGGTGACCTCATGCCGAGGTCACCATCGGTTAGGGGCTGCCTAACCGATGGGGGGGGGGGGGGGGGGGAATCTTCTATAAATACCCCCTCACACCCCATTTCCAAGACTTGTTGGTGCCCGGAGGTGCTGCAGAAATCCAGGTCTTTCCCTTGGAGTTTTGCCCGATAGAAGACTGCTGTGCAAAGCTTTGGAGTTCTTCCTCGAGCTTGTTCTTTGTACTTGTGCTTTACTTGGTCCTAAGACCTTGTGCTGCCCAATTTTTCCGTGCTTTGTACTTGAACCATACTTGAACGGAGGAGAGTTCTTCTTTGAACTTCATTTTAACTAGAAGATCAGGCACCACTTAAGGGCCATAATTTCCTTGTTGGACTTGGAGACGGACCTCCGAATAAATTTGTAATCTAAGTAACCTGAGGGTCACTATAAATCACAATTTACTCAGCCTTCTTTTTGAGTAGGCCGTCCAGTTGATTAATTTCTTAGAACACTATATAGTGGATCATCCCTACTTTGCATAGTAGGTATTTGTTACAATTTTACCTTGCAACAGCCATGGCACGATGGGTCACCCTAATGGGTGACCCGGGCGTGCCACAGCGGCACGCCGCGGACCGATACGGTCTGGTCCGTGGCGGACCTTTTTTTTTTTACTTCTTCTCTCATATTCAGTGTATCTAAGGGGTTTAAATGGTGTCTAATGAGATGAAATTTTAAACATAAGTTAATTAAGAGATGATACAAATTATAGTAATTTTAGTTTAATTTTTTAATTAATTTTTCGTCAAGTAAAAATTGTCCCAAAAATCATTAGATTGACTCAATCTCAACATCTAAGGGATCTAAATTATGTCTAATTGAGATGAAATTTCAAACATAAGCTAATTAGGAGATGATACATATTATAGTAATTTTAGTTTAATTTTTAAATTAATTTTTTGTCAAGTAAAAACTGTCCCAAAAATCATTAGGTCGAGTTAATCCCAACATCTATGCATCAACAACTCCTGATATTTATATTTTTAAAATCACTACATTTTTCTAATAATTATGATGACTTTAGATTTGACTTTATTTTCGGAACCAAATATCTTCATCTTGAAGTGCAAGAGGGTTCATCCTACCGCAGCAAACTTTATGTGCACTTAAGGGGTCTAAATGGTGTCTAATTGAGATGAAATTTAAACAAAAGTTAATTAAGAGATGATACAAATTATAGTAATTATAATTTAATTTTTAATTAATTTTTGTCAAGTAAAAATTGTCTCAAAAATCATTAGGTCAACTTAATCTCAACATCTATGCATTAACAATTCCTGATATTTTATATTTTTAGAATCAGTATATTTTTCTAGTAATTATGAAGACTTCAGATTTGACTTTATTTTGAAACCGAATGTACTCCCGTTAAAGTGCACATAATCAAAGATAGTGCCAAAATTATATTAATAATATGAAAATATTCTAAAATTAAAGATATTTATGTTTTATATAAGTGACCATGTCCTACATATAATTTACTATCTCTTTTAATTTCTTAGTGTCAAATTAATATTTTATTATAAATTTTAAAACGTTACAGTTTTGTTTCTGTTTTCGGATTCTTGATGTTGATCTAATGGAATACATTGGTCATATCATGAACAACTTTCATGAAGAGCCCAAAGATTGGATCACCCTCGTTCAGGTTGTAGAGAGACTGCACTCACTGCTAATTTGGATCGCGATATGAGAGAGAAGATCAAGAATAATCCATTGTATCTTTAAGCACAAACTTTCATTTGATGTGATTCTAGTTGGAGCTCATAGAGGAAGTCGTAAGGAACAACTTTCATGAAGAAGTCTCGAAGAGATATACCCTCGTTTGAGATGTGGAAGACATGATAATCATATATATGTAGATCATGATATGAGAGAGAATTTGAAGAATAATCTGCTATAACTTTGGGCACAAACCACCAATTGAGGTGATTCCACTTCGAAGACGAAGCTGAAGAAGAATAGAACAACTTTGATGAAGACCTTGTGAGCATATCAGCCCCTTTTCAGGATGTAGAAGACGTGATATCCCTAATAGTTCTGGAGGATATGAGAGAGAAAGGGGAGAGAGAAAATGAGAAGAGATGGAAAGTCTATCTTGAGTTTGGATGGAGAGTCTTCTTTTGAGGTTTGCTCATTTTAAATATTCATCAAGTCACAAAACTAAAAAAAAATAATCAAACAAATCATTTCTCCACCGTATCTCAGCGGCAAGGTTTGGCAAGGCGGGGCAAATCGACCCGATTCGCCCGAAGCGAATCGAATCAAGGCCGGCCCGATTCTTGATCCGCATGGATCCGCCAGCCGGCCGCGGACCAGGCGAATCGGGCAGATTCGATTTGATCCGACCTAATTCACCAGATCCGCTTCACCCGGCGCCTTAAGATTCGCCCGACGCCCTGCGAATCGGGACTGTGCAGCCCCGATTCGCAGGTGTCTCGCCGCCAACCCCTTTCTCCCCCATTTTTCCCCCTTCTCCCTCAAGGAAACCCCAAATCTACACTCTAGGAGACCGAAGGAGGCTTCCTACATGGATTTGAAGGAGCTTGGAGGCGTTCTTGGGCTTCTCTCATCCTCTCTTCATCCATTTCACTGTTTTGAAGGTAACCCTTCATGTATCTTCCATTTTTTGCTATTTTTTGTTGATGTATGGGAAGTATATTCTTGGAAAATGATGTTGCAAGTGATTAGTGTTCACTTGCAACCATTTCTCCCTTAAATCTTCAATTTTTCACATAGATTTGCCCATTTTCTTCTAATTTCGATTTTCTGAAATTATTTTTTAAAAAAATAAAAAATTCAAAGATGATGTTGCAAGTGTTTAGTGTTCACTTGCCACCATTTCTCCCTTGAATCTACATTTTTTAAACATACATTTGGCCATGTTCTTCCTTTTTTAATTTTATGAAATTATTGAAAAAAAAAATAGAAATTGCAACGAAATTATTTTTAAAAAAATCAGAATTTGCAACCATGATGCAGGGTTTGGCGCATCGGCGATTCGGGCAGAATCGGGTTTTCCCTGATTCGGTTCGATTCGCATGGATTCAGCCATGGTTTCTGGCCCATTTCTTAGCCGATTCCCTTGAATCTGGCCTTTTTTTTCAATAATTGTCTGGTTTAGGCCTCTTGTAAATGTGTTTCATCATATTCGATGAGATTTATATCATATAATTGATATACAAACATTTATTTTCAATCAAAAAAGCATTAGAAGAGTGAAAACAAATTGAAACTCATTAATAGAAAGATATTTACATTGCACAAAGTGAATACAACTATCAAACTCTAAATTCCAATACAGAATACAATAACTTACTATAATATCCCCAATGCCCTTGCTGATACGGATCATATGCATTCCATTGGGATTGGATAGGCACGGACTCTGACTCATCTGACTCTGAGGGAAGCTCTCCAATAAGGTGATGACCTTTTGTTTGAGACACAAAACTACGATACTCATCCCATGTCATCATGGTATGGTATCTCTGTCGAAACTGACTTAGATAATGGTCCCACACCTGGCTGCCGAGACGGACTATATTCAGTTGTGCCATCTGTACATCCTCCAAAGGAGCAAAAACTTGAACTGGAACAGGAACAGAAAATGCAAGAGGAGGATATATATATGAAGATGGACCAAGGTAGTCTGTTGTGGCAGTGTACCCACTATACGGTCTGTACCCACTAGAGTAGTATGTGCTAGTGGACTCGGGGTGATAGCTATGGCCACCATAGGATCCAACAGACTCTTGTGTACTCATCCTCTCAAAGTCTGATATCAGTGTCATAGCTATGGGAATCCACTGGTGAACCTCTTGCTTGACTGTCAGGTTTAAACTTCTGCCTACTATTGTACCACAGTGGGGCACCATGACTACTATCTTGTGTTGCACCCCGATAAAATTGCTCCTCTGTGAATGCCATCCCACCACCTCCTCCCTCCCTGACCACTGTCACCATCTCCTCCTCCCTGACCACTGTCACAACCTCCACCTCCACCGTTACCACCACCGTCACCTCCAGCATCTGAAGAAGAACCATCTGCAAATGCAATATGATTTTAAGATAGGTTAGCACAAATACAAAATATCAAACTCAAAATGTATTCATAGTTCTGTATTCTATCGGATGCGTCAACAGATTTGTGATAGAAGACTTGTCTATCACAATACACGAGGAAGTTGATGAGGCTACTCCTGGTGATGCCCGACCAACCATCACACATCAAGGTGACACCATACTTCTCCCATTTCTTCTTAAAACTGTCAATATAAGACTTGATCTCATTAACTTCCTCCTGAAGATATTTCCCAGCCAAGTCCCTAACTGTAGGAGGCTGCACATGTAGCCCTCCACGTTGAACCTCATGTATAACAATTTTGTAATAAGGACTGTTTGTTGCATTGAATGGTAACCCTGTATGGTGCCACCACTTTGCAATGCTCGACCCACCTTGTATTTCGGCCCTGCTGGTTGTATGCATCATCAATCCTAATCTGCTTGCTATGCTCCCTAGGATACACATAAGGGTCCACGTCCTCTATTTGCACACTTGTGGGTCTCTTGCTATGCCTTCCTTGTTCTGGTAGTTGTGTTTGTGTGGGAGGGGGCCGAGTGAAATAATTCCCCACATTTGAAAATCGACAAGACTAAGATCCACGGGCGCCCCCTACCACTGAGCCACTGCCACTGCCAACCTCATGCTGAGCTCCATGAAAACTCACTCTGTGGGCTGCCCTTTGATCACCTTCCATACCTCGGCCCTGCTCTGTGCTCTGGCTTGCCTTTCCTGCACATCAGGATCAGGCACATATTTTGCATACATTTCTACTCCATCCTCAATGTCTTCATCTCGTTCCCTTCCTGATATAATCCTCTCTTGCATCTCCTTATCCGCCCTCTTTCTTGTTGTCTCTGCTCGAACATGTTTAAGGTGTTCAATCATAAGTTTCTTAACTTCTCTTGGCACCATTTTACACCCTTGCACGTCATGGTAGCTTGCTAGTCGACCACCAGCAAGGTGCTTCTTCAAAAGGGAGACCCCACCTCCTTGTCCCGTAAAGCCACAATAATTGCACTTGAAGTTGTGCCTATTTTCCACAATAATAGTCATAGCATCTTTGTCTGGTTGATGACAGTGAGTACACAGCGAGTGCAGTGGAGGCAGTGGGTGGTAAATCTGAGGCTGAGGGCAGGGCACGCCACAGCTCCAACTCCAGCAGCAATCGCAGGCAAATCCAACAGCTTTTTATCCAATATGATCAGGGTTTAAAAAGCAAAGATGCAGCTACCTAGATAACAAGGAGATTAGAGAAATATCCTAAAATATGTAAAAACTTATCATCTACACAGACCCCACACACAAATTGATTACAAAGCTACCCAGTTTACATAGGATATTATGTAAGTATCCTAAAAGTTATGAAAACATATATAACATTAAAAAATTGAAAAAACTATAAACATGAGAATCGAGAAATCTACCTAAAACATTAGAGTAAATATTATATCTGAAACTAATTCATGTTAGAAATAGGGGAAAAACAGATATAATAGTTTTTAACAACCTTAAATGCTGAACAGAAACTTGTCGATGTGTAAGCACAGAACATGATACCTAATTTATTTTTATTCAATACCCATAAAATCATTTCTTGCCTCCTCTCACTTTCCAACGTCATTTCTTAATCACTTTTCTACTTTCATTTCCCAAGTTGGCAATGCTAGTTCAAACCAAAGGCTTACACCAATGGAAACATTCCTGTCAATCTCTAGTCACCAGAAACCAATCTACTTTTCCAAGTGGCAGGGACAAAACTTTGGCCATGTGAAAAGAACGAGGCATAAGAGATGGATACCCTAAAATCTGTGTTCCAATAAATGCAGCAAAACCGGCCATACAAGGCTCAGGATAATTGCTCCTAATTGTCTCATGAAAAAATGTGAAACAAAGTATCCACCAAAACACAAATACCATCCTACCAGCAGTAGTCTCCACATACCCGTCCAATCCTCTGGACCTGGGAGCTTACTCTCAAAATCCACATCAAAAACCGCCAAAAATGAATTAAAATAAGTGCTAGAAGCTGGGCGTAATCAGGGCATCAACATTCTCTCACTTCTTCTGATCATATGTTCTCCCAACAACAAAAACAGACAATTGCTACATTAAACCCCAGATGCATACAACCAGCATCCTACCCCTAACTTCCCAAGCACCTTACTAGAAATGGCAAGCATCTGTTTTCAAACCACAAAAAAAAAATCACCAACCTCCACAAAGTACATACTGAAAACAGACATTCCACCCCAAAAGTAACATCTCCCAAGCCCCCTGTTTCCATCCCACATAATGATAAGGAACCTACCCCAACTTCTGACTTTCCTTCACCTGATTTTCTATAACCACAAGAATTCCCACATGATTTATTCAAAAACCTGTCTTGCACCTGTAATCACCAAAGTTAATTCTGGCAAAAGAAAAGGTTCAGCTCATGCAAATATTCTTGAATCGCAACAGCTCATCATCCTTGAGGTCAAGAAAAATGATATAGCCTAATCAAAGTTTCCTATAATGGGATTTCCCATTGCATTGAAAAATGCAATCAGAATCATAAAATACAAAAAGAAGAAAACGTATCATACCTTTAAAATAAGTGGTAGGGTGGATAACTCCACAGGTGGCAACTCTCTTAGATCCCTGCTAGCATTATGAAATGCATCATCTGCAAATCAGTTGAACAAGGCATTTAGGCTAAGATGTACAGACAGTGACATCTATAAATTTCACGAACAATGTGAAACAAATGGTAGTTGTAAATAGAGTAATAAATATACTACAAATATGACTAAAAATGAGGAACTGAACCCAAAAAAGTATTTGCAACACATAAATAAATGATAGAAATTACTTTTTCAACTTATAGCAAGAAAATAAGGGGAAATAATAGACTATAGAATCCATTTGTCAACATTTAGTAAGAAAATAAGGGAAAAATAGTAGACCCTGAAAACAGGAGAGGTGATTTCACTTTCCAAACAGTGCCCAACTGATGATGATATGTTAAGCTGCATTCCATGGACTGATAGAGAGACTTGACGGTGAACTGAGGAGATCACCTCCACACAGAGACATCTTGTATCAAGGGGATACTTACAGGATGTAAACAGACCTTTAATTGAAGAAACTTAGCTTCTTCTTCCTCCAATCATCTTTTAAAATGGATATACCACTGATAAATATTATTCACCCAACTTAAAGTTATGATTGACAAAGCAACTTTTATACATGCAGAGAAAGTAAATTCATGGTAATCTCTTCTTCAATACTCTACCACACACCACCAGACACTGCAGAAGAGAGAATTAACTCCATGCCTAATTTCAACAGCTATCTGTCTGTTGGCACCGGAAATTTCTATACCCAAAAAATACCCACAAACTCCAAAATTCCAAAAAATACCAAAATACCCAAAACCCAAAAAAATCCCAAACTCATAAATTTCCCAAAACTCTCATCTCCAAAAAAATCCCCAATTTCTCAAAACCCAAAACTCCAAAATATTCAAAACCAAAAATTCCCAGAAAATACCCATTTCTGAATATTTCCAGAAATTCTCAAAAATTCCGAAAATACCAAAAAATCCCCCCAAAATCTGAAAATTCCCTCAAATACCAAAAATCCTCCAAAAGACCCCACAATACCAAAAACTTTCCAAAAATCCCGAAATTCCTTAAAAACCCACAAAAAAACCCAAAAAATGCCAAAAAATAGGCCCGAATACCCCACCTACAGCTGGGCCAAAACCGGAGGTGGGGTACCTCTGGTTTCACCCAACCGGAGGTCTCCGGTAGCCCAAACCAGAGGTACCCCCCCCCTTCCTCCTCTAATCCCTCTCTCACCCAAACCGGAGGGGGGTACCTCCGCTACCCCCACCAACCAGAAGTGGGGTGCCTCCGGTCCCCCCCCCCTCTCTCTCCAAACCGGATGGGGGGGTACCTCAGGTCACCCTCCAAACAGGAGGTACCCACCTCTGGTCCTCTTCACCCCCCTCACCCAACCGGAGGGGGGTACCGACTACCTCCGGTCCCCCCTCCCCCAACCGGAGGGGGTCCCTCCTCCACCCCCCTCAGGGATTTTGGCCCCCCATCTCCAAAGGGGTTTCTCCCCCTCTTTTTCTCTCTCTCTTGGCCCCTTTGGCCTCCAAGGGGCCTTTGCCCACCTCCAAATGGCATTTTGCCCACCTCCGGTCCAACTCAACCGGAGGCACCCACATCCGGTCCAAACCCAACCAGAGGCACCCCACCTCTGGAAATCTATGAAAGGTGTAACATTGTAGAAAAGTCCCCAGTTATGACAGAAATGGCATAAATGCCCCTGCTGTCCGAAAAATTGCACAGAAACCCCCAGCTTGTGCGAAATCACATAAAGGTCCCGAGAAGAGCAGAAAATCACAGAAATATCTCCAAGATAGAGAAAATTGCAGAAATACCCCCAATTTGTGGGGAAAATTACAGAAATGCCCCTGAAGGGTTGGAAATTGCAGAAAAATCTCCGAAGGGTGAAGAACTGCATGGAGGTCCCTCTACTGCCTGGAAAATTACAGAAAGACCCCTACAAGATGCAAAAGAACCCTCTATTCAGAGAAAATTTGCAGAAATACCCTTGTTAGAAAAATGGCAGAAATACTCCAATTTAGGGGAAACTACATGTCAACCCTCGTGGAGTTTGGAACTTGCATGGAAGCGCCTGGGTCAGCCCAGAAAATGGCACGAAGCCTCTGACAAGCTCCACAGGCGATAGAGCTCAAAGCGGGAATACTGTTGGCATGACTCGGCGGAGCGGTACCTACGTCACTTCTCTGAAGTGGCGTGCGCTCTCCTGGGTCGGGTCTAGGTTAATCTCGCTAGCTAAAGATGCTCAGAAAAGTCAACTAATGGCAGAAATGTTTGAGTATGTCAGTCAATGGCGAAGACACCTGAGAAAGTCAATAAATGACCGAAGCACTCAGGAACACAAAGAAATAGCAGAAACACCCACGGAAGTCAATCAATGGCGAAAATACTTGGGACTGCTCCGAGGAAGATCAAGTAATGGCAGAGATGTCCGAGAAAGCCAAAAAATGGCAATAATGTCCGAGAAAGTCAACCAATGATAGAAATACTCGGAACCACTCAGAGAAGTCAACAAATGGCGAAGACACCTGAGAAAATCAATAAATGACCGAAACACTCAGGAACGCCAAGAAATGGCAGAAGCACCCAGGGAAGTCAATAAATGACAGAAGTATCCGAGACCGCACGGAAAGACCAAGTAATGGCAGGGATGTCCGAGAAGGCCAAGAAATGGCAAGGATGTTCGAGAAAGCCAAGGAATGGCAGTAATGTCCGAAAAAGTCAAGTAATGGCAGAAATACCCGAGCCTGCTCCGAGGAAGGCCAAGTAATGGCAGGGATGTCCGAGAAAGCCAAGAAATGGCAGGAACGTCCAAGAAGAGCCAAGAAATGACAGAAATGTCAGCAAACGCTAGGAAATGACAGAAGCATCCGGGGAAGTCAATCAATGACGAAAATACCCAAACCTGCTCGGGGGAGTCAAGAAATGATGGAAAGAACCCGAGGACGTTAGCCAATGGGAGGAAGGTCAGAAAGAGCCGAGAAGTGGCAGAGGTGCTTGGAAACGTCACTCTTGAACAGTCATGGATATAATGTTGTCCAAGTCTCCTCCAGGTTTCTTCTTCAAAAGACAACATTGGCCAAGTTTTCAGCTCTCTGATCATGATGGTTGATACTTGCAGAAATACCTTAATTTGGAAAGTTGCAGAAGTCCCAGGAAGGGCAGAGAATTGCAACGAAATCCTTCAAAAGGTGGAGAATTACGGAAAAGTGTTTACAGGGCCAGGAACTGCAGTAAAATCCTTAAAAGCAAGAAGTGGCAAAAAAGTCCCTTTAAAAGGAGGAAACCATATGGCACATGTTGTTTGCACAGCTCGGTGGAGCAGGACCCACGTCACTTCCCTGAAACGGCGTGCGCTCTCTTGGGCTCGGCTTATGACTGGCCATCCCCAGTCTTGGGATTGCCAAGAAATGGTAAGAATCCCTGGAAATGTCGAGAAATGGCTGAAAAGCACTAGGAGGTCCAGAAATGACCAGAAAGCCCCAGGGAGCCAAGAAATTACAAGTGTACCCCGAGAAATCACTAAATGACTGGAAAGACCTTCGGGATATCGAAAAGTGACAGAAGCATCCAAAAAGGGTACAAACTTGCATAAGACTGGCAAGACCCTCAAAGGTCCCGTCACAATCAAATGGTGATGGTGACCATGAAGCAAACACAATGGACTGACAGTGATCATCTTGGCGATCCAGCAGTCTCATTGTGTTGAAATCCAAGTCAACAGTCTGATCGTGGCTGAAGCAAATTCAGAAGAATCGGATCGTGACCAAATGAAGTGTTGAAGACCCGATTATATAATCGGGACCGATTGTACAGGTCTTGAAAGATCAATAGTAATTTAAATTACATGTGTACAAATATTAAAGTTCTCAATTTTCTTTGCAAGAGTGTGTACTCACAAAGGGAGACCATTAAGGTCATTGTTGTCACAATAAACAGAGACAAAAGGCGTTCTTTGACAGAGAATCAAAGATGTTCAAATTTGACTCGATGTAAATTAACATTGACTTTGGTCGGTGGGAAAACGTCCAGTACATGAAACCCTACTCGCCTAATAAAATAAATGTGCGGAATAAATGTTGTCTAGTAAATGGACACACAAATACCCGCATTTAACGAACCCCAAATTTGTCTGTTGTATAGACTGACATGTCCGCTAAAACAAAACAGAAAGAAAGAAAAGAAAAGAAAGAAAAAAAGATAGAATTTTTCAGCGTTTGACACTATCTTTCTAGAAAAAAGGGGTGGATGCAACTTATAACTACAATTGACAAAGCAACTTTTATACATACAGAGAAAGTAAATTCTTGAGAACTCTTCTTCAAATACTCTTCCCCACACCACAGCCACTGCACAAGAGTTACATCCAAGCCCAATTCTAACAGCTATATGCTTTTCCAGAAAAGGGGATGCATGCAAGATTCCCTTCCATATTGGTGATATAGCATTTCAATATAAAAACATTTGATACACTGTCATGCTTCAGGATAATCATCCATCTCTACGGAGAACAGTCGATCTTCAATTAGTCTCATGGCCAATGCCCTAACAAAGCCAAATCCCTCTGATGCAATCTTTTAAGTCCCAGTCTAACCTGATGTTTTGGTCAGCACATTTTTTTCCATTGGACTAGTGGGATCCTCTTGAATTGTCCTTATATTCCCAACCCATAAAAATTTTCTTATAATACAATGAATTCTCTGTCTTACAGCCGCAGGCATTACAAAGACTGACATGAATATTACAGAATTAAGAGAAGTTAATCTACCTCCCAGTGAAAGTTGCCGGGCATTCCATGAGGGCCCAGACCTTTCTGCATTCTGTGATGGTCCCACTCTGAAGCTCTGATCCTCCAGAAGTGAAAGTGGTATGCCAAGATATAAAATAGGCAAATTGTCCAGTTGACATTCCATCTGTTCAGAACACTGGAAGACCTCTAAACCAAACATGTTTATCCCCCCAACCCAAAATGCATTGTCAGTATTTATCTTTAGGACTGAGCAGGCTTCAAAGCACCTAAGAATGAACAAAAACATTCTAAATTGCTGCATCTCTCCCCGAGTAAATAACCAACTATCAACTGCAAACAGTAAACGTGAGATCATAAATGATGTTCTGAACACTTGTATATTGTACATCCATATGAATCTCTGCTGTGATCATCACTCTACTGGGAAAGCTAGCAACCATAACATAGAGCAAGGGTGACTTGAGAAGAAGCCATTCACTGAGTCCTTCAATGAAACAGAAAAGAGTGATGTACTGGCAGTCTGACACAGACATGTATGTAAAAAATTTCTGTGGGAAACTATGGAGATGCATGGCGCTCATTCCAACAGGCAGGCCAATGCGCTCTGTCATAGGCTTTATTCAAATTAACTTTGCAAATAAGATTTGGAAGTTTTTATTCTTCATAGCAAAAGCATTTCACAGGTTATTAAAAATTTATCCTCTAACTTTATACCTTGAATGAATGTTGATTTCCCAACCTTGTTGCAACAACTTTTGGTATTAGTTTGCATGAACGACCCAACAAGCCAATGGGTCGGAAGTGCTGTTGGCATGAGAAATTATTCACATCCCCCACCCCCAAAAATCTCAAAAAAAAAAAGTATAATACCCCTATAAGGGGACGGATGAGGGGTCTCCCCCTCCAACCTTTTCATACAAAACGGTTGGAGGGGGGAGGGGCTCCCCCCAACCGGTTTTATACAAAACCGGTGGGGGTTCCTCCCCCTCCAACCGGTTTACCGGTTGGAGAGGCTCCCCCAACCGGTTTCACATGAAACCGGTTGGGGGGTTCCTCCCCCTCCAACCGTTTTCACATGAAAACGGTTGGAAGGGTTTCCCCCCCAACTGGATGCGGTTCTCCCCCTCTCCTTCTCCTGCGCATGCAGTAAGGAGGAAGGGCAAACCCCCTATAAAAGGGGGTGCACCCCCTCATTGTAAAGGCCCCTTGGATTCCCATATCCCCCAAGAGGCAAAGGGCTGGCTTGCATGCCTCCAAGCCCTCATATTCCCCCCCCCCAAAAAACTCTGCAAAATCAGTTCCCCAAGCCTTGTAAAACCATCCTTGAAATCCCCATTGTAGAGGAGGGCGGCACCCAACCTCCAAACCCCCATCTACTCCCCTAAAACCCTGCTGAAAAACCAGTCTGAAAGCCTTGTAAAAACCAGTTTCATTGTTCTGAGAGAGAAAATTTCAGAAATAGAAAAGCCTCCTTCCAATCCCCTTCAATTTGTCTTCCAAATTTTTGGTTTGGCGTGAGTGTATTGGCCCATTCCTTGCTCGATATGGAGTGAGGAGCGTTCGATAGTGCAGAAGAAACGGGAGATCGCCATCGCATACGGCATCGACACCTCCCTCGTCCCCTCCATGGAGGGTTTCGCCAAAGTTCCATAGTATATTTCATATCCCCACCGATTTTTCGAGGTTTAAATACCGTCCGTATCGAGCAAGACTCTACGGACATGTGGTATTTAAATACCATTATATGTTGTGCTCTAAATGCCTCCATATTGAGCAAGACTCTATGGGTATGGGCATTTAGATGTCGTTGTTCTTGTACTTATATGTATATGTTTCTTCGAGGAGACTCTACCCAAGCAGAGATTCTACCCAAGAACATATTCATATGATCATAATCTTGTGCTTTTATGCGTATGTGTTCTTGAGAAGACTCTGTCCAAACAGAGGTTCTGCTCAAGTATATACTCATATAATCACGATTTTATGATTATATGTATATGATTCTTAGGTTGAACTCTGCCAACGTGGAGGTTCTACCCGAGAATATATCCATGTAAGCACAACCTTACATCCATATGTATATATTTTCTTAAGAACGCTCCGTCTAAATAGGGGTATTTAAATCCCCTCGTATGTTTGTGCTCTAAATGACTCCATATCGAGCAAGACTCTATGGGTATGTGCATTTAGATGCTGTTTGTTCTTGTACTTATATGTATATATTTCTTCGAGGAGACTCTGCCCAAGCAGAGATTCTACCCAAGAGCATATTCATATGATCATAATCTTGTGCTTTTATGCGTATGTGCTCTTGAGAAGACTCTGTCCAAACAGAGGTTCTGCTCAAGTATATACTGATATAATCACGATTTTATGATTACATGTATATGATTCTTAAGTTGAACTATGCCAACGTGGAGGTTCTACCCGAGAATATATCCATATAAGCACAACCTCACGTCCATATGTACATATTCTCTTAAAAAAGCTCCGTGTAAATGGGGATTCTGCCCAAGAACATACTCATATGTTCATAAGTATATATAAAAGGGACTCCTTTGAACGGAGATTTTACCCCAGAAAAATATGTATACTCATAAAACCACAAGATAACTCTATCTACGCAGGTACATTCCCGTCTATTTCATATGTCAAATCTTTCAAAGAAAACTCATACTCTTCCTCAAAAGCTCTAAATCTTAAATGTTCCTTTTAAAAGGATAAATCCATTTTTAAAATTCATTCTGTCCAGAGATGGATTGAAGGAGAAAATATTGTATTGGAATTTCCTATAGATGCATATATTCTCACCCATGATATGAAATGATATTCGAGTTGAAACTGGTGTTAATACGACACCTAAGGCTTTTAACTCGATGTAAATGTAACATCAATTCCGATCGATGGAGATAGGGGTCCAGCACACGCCACCCTAATCGCCTGATGATTAAAGGCACGGAATCAAAGAAGTTCAGATCAAAACACGGCGCACTCATCCGTTTCACGGATATATAAACTCTTTCTCCGCACTATGCGGACCTTTTTCTTCTGTCTGGTAGACAGTCTGGCACGCCCCGCAATACAAAGTCAAAACATGATATGTATGGGGGGAATGAAAAAATCCCGTGTCCACAAGTGCTTGACTTCCAAAGCAATTTTTTTTTTTTGGAATAAGAACCAAAGTTGTGATTAATAGACTCACAAGTGCTGTTGTCAGCTATCATCTCCTGAGCAGACAGTAAAACATCTTCCTTAACCAGATCTCAGAATTTCTGATAGAAATAAATCAAAGAACCATCCGGTCACAGAGCTTTATCAGCCCCAAAACTGAAGGTAGCATGTTTGACTTCCTCTTCTGTCACTGCCTGAATAAGATAAAACTGGTCCTCCCTGGTTAGCTTCTTAATGAACCCATCATTCCACCGTAGAACCATCTCTTTACATCTAAGAATACTGTGTTCGTCTTCAATAAAATATCCCCCTTTAAGGACAGAAATTGCACTTCCTCCTCCTATTGCCATTTTCAATCTTATGGGAAACATGGAAGGCTGAACCAGATCGGCAGAGGAACTGGCCATATCGGCCAAGTCGGCCGATCCGCATGAAGTCGGATGATCAGCCAGTCCCAGCCAATCCAATCCAAATCCAATCCCAGCCGATCCTTGTGGATTCCAGCCGATCCAAGTCAGATTCAGTTCGATTATTGAGTCAATCCAGCACAATAATTTGAACTTCAAATTTTGATTGGCCATATTGAACAATCCTAGCAGATCCAGGCCAATCTGGCTCATCCTAGCCAATTCTACCACAATTTCCCTGATCCCAAACCCTACCCCCCAGGAATCGGATTGCCATTGGGCATACTGACAGGAATCAGCCGATCCCGATCCAAATCGGCCAATTCTGCATTCCAAGATGGGAAAAGCATGTGTTTTGATCTCCTTCTTGTAGCCAAGTAACTCTAGCTGTCTGTCTCCATCTAGCTTCTTCTTCCATGAGCCAGTCACTAAGTTATGCCTGAATATTCATTTTGGTCAACAGTTCCTGATCAGTCAATGTTCAGCATTCCTCCATCAGTGCCAAATGCTGTAAACTTCTGGCCAAAGAATCTATTCAGTTGTTCACGTCCCTGCTCCATTGACAATCCCATTTTTAAATTTCTTTTGAAAAGTGGATGGTTCCATAAATATATATTAAAGAAGAAAGGGAGATACAAGTAAAAGCAATGAGCTATCAAAAACCCCTATACAAAAAGATCCACCCCGACAAGAAGGTGGACCCATCCAACTCCCCACAACAAAAAGAGAGAGGAGTTATGATTACCCACATTACAAGACTCTTTATCCCAAAAACCACTAGCGCACAGACAAAAGAAAGAAGCCTATCCACGGGCCTCGCTTCCATCTTGAATATTCTATTGTTCCTCTCTGTCCACAATGCCCAAAGTGTGGCGTGGAGGACAAGCCTCAACATAATCTTGTCACCCTTGTGGTTCCCCCTCCTGTACCAATTGGAGAAGCTAGTTCACCCCTAGAAAATGACCTAAGGGCTGCTGGAATCCCTGAACAATCCTCGCCCAAACCTCCCTCGCAAACATGCATCTGGTAAACAGGTGGTTCAGGTCTTCCACGTCATCCTCAGACAAATAGCACAAAGTAAAAAATTTCTGAAGAAAAAGAGCCATCCTATCACAAGTAGGAAGAAGACCATGAGAGATTCTCCAGACCAGCAACTTCACCTTCAGTGGGATCTTGGGAACCCAAATCTGCAGTGCACAAGAGTGCCGCACTACCCCCTCCGAAATGAGAGAGTAAGCAAACCTAATTGAGAAGCTTCCCTCAATCTTCCACCTCCACTGCCAAGAATCTGACCTGCCCACGACCAGAGAATAGTCAAGAAGGACAGACATTGCCCTAGCTGATGCCTGATTGATCTCCTAAGGGTGGAGGTTCCTCCTGAAAGTGGGAGCCCAAATACAACCGGCCAAGTCTTCATCAAAGATTGCGTCACGGTGGCTAAGGGTGCCCCCGCGATAGCAACCAGAGACAAGAAAGCCTCCACTACAGAAAGATCACCACACCACCTGTCTTGCTATAAAATCATCTCTAACCATTTTACCCAAACTGACTAGAACACTAGCCCTGATAAAGTCTATATACTACAGTATGCCACTCCATATCGGGGACACATCATAAATTCTTGCTGGAGTTAGGTCCCAAACTCTAGATGAGGAACAGTATCTCTCTCTGATCAACTTTGCCCAAAGGTCTCCATCCTCTGGCCCAAGCCTCCATAGCCACTCGCACAAAAGTGCCAAACTGAAATCTCTGGTGTTCCTGATACCCAGACCGCCTGCTTTCTTACTCTTGCATACTCTACCCCAAGAGATGTCATGTCAACCTCTATCTATATTCCCATTACCATGCCAGAAGAACCTGGCCTAGATGGATTCCAACTTCTTCGCCACTATCTTGGGGATCCTGAAGATAGACAAGCAATAGGTAGTCAACCTATCCGGCACCAATCTACACAACACCAAGCGCCCTCCTTAAGGTCAAGGTGTTGATTTGGAAGATTTCACACGGCCGGCTACCGACACGTGATAGACCTGCATCCTTCATCCCGGCCATGCCCACGGCATGTTGCTTTTGTGGAAAAGAGGAGGAAGATTTGGCTTGTTTACGTTGTGCCCTTATGCCCAAGATATTTGGAGAAGAATTAAGCGTACATTGCAGCAGACTTAGGGCCCATGCCAAGGGGTTGCTCAACTCCACCTTAAGTGGAGCAACAAATGGGCGCTAAAGGGTGATTCCATTTTTTTTGGTGGCTTGTCCTTCATGCCACTCTTTGGGCGATTTAGAGCGAAAGAAATAGAAGAATCTTCAAAAGGGAGTCAAGATCATAGGAAAGTGCCTTCTCTTTCACTTGTGACTTGTGAGAAGGTAGTGTTTTGGGCGAAGCATTTTTGTAAAGTGGGGTAGCAAAACTCCTCCACTCTTCTCTCTTTCGGCAATTAGTTTTTTGCTTTTTGTTGAGCGCTTTTTTATGGAGGGGATCACAATTGTAATTTTGTATGTGGGGGATCCTGTTGAGTGTATGCTTGCTTGTATAGGGGATTTGGTGGCTATAAAATTTGGGGTTAAACTTTTGGACTCTTATACTTACACATTCTTCCTTTTCTTTCAGTACAATTGCGGTACTACCCACTTTCAAAAAAAAATGTTGTATGCCTTCTCAAAATCCCGCTTGAGGTCCACACCCCTCTTTCTCCATTGCTTCATACCATACAGGCATTCATGAGCAACAAGAAAATTCTCCTGGATATGCCTTATCCCGATGAAAGCCTCTTGGTACCAACTAATCAAACCTCCAATGACCCCCTATAGCCTCCTGGCTAGCAACTTAGAAATAATTTTATAAGTGCTAATCAACAAGCTAATGGGTCTAAAATCTGAAAAAATATTTGCACCCATCTTCTTATGAATCAAAACCAAGAGGGTTTTGTTAACACCCCTCAAATGAACCCTGCCTTCTTGGAACTCTTCCACTACATCAATGACATCTTGCTTGATAATGTCCCAACAATGTTGAAAGAACACCATGGGGAAACAGCCCAAGTGCCATATCCCCAGCAAGGGAGAACGCATGTTTGATCTCCTCTTCTAGAAAGGAGCTCGCCAAGGCCTCCCTCTCAGTTGAAGGGAGAATTGCAAGCAAATCATCTGAGAAATCCGACATGCTCCTCTGCTCCTTGGTGAAGAGCATAGAGTAAAAGTTTCTGGCATGATGTCGGATGTCTTCCTCCCTCGGAATTTGCTGATCCCAACCTGAATAGAAGCAATGTGGTTTGTCCTCCTCTTGCCCAAGGCAAACCTGGTAAAATAAGTTGTGTTCTTGTCACCTTCCTCCAATCATTTCTCTCTAGATCTCTACTTCCAATAAATATCTTCCTTGATAAGTATCTCATCATACTTTGCACGAACGGACTCCGTCCTTGCCAACCTTCTTCAGCTGGTCTAGGGCCTCAAGCTAAAGAATAATCATGCCCTTTTCTTGCCTGACGGGAAGTCTCTTGCCAACACCAAAACTTCTGAGCACAAAAGTCAAGTGCTTCAATTTCCCAATCAAATGGCCATGGAGGAACCATGGGTTGTGCTCCCCAGTCACGCACTCCTCCCTGTGTCGAAGAAGTCTGCCTCTCTAAACCAGAACCTCTCAAATTCGAAAACATGTCTTCTCTGATGACCATGGCTGGTCGTCAAGAGGATAAGCTTATGATCAGAGGTCGGCCTTGCCAAATAGGAGACCTGCACATTAGAGAAGTGGTCCTCCCAATCTGCTGACACCAAGAATCTGTCGAGTTTAGAGCAAGAGGAATTCTCCCTCAAGTTGGACCAGGTGGACTAAGCATTCATCAGTCCAACATCAATGAGGGTAACCTGTTGGATGAAGTTGTAAAAATCCTCAATCTCCCCAAGAGAGAATGAGCTCTTGTCCTCTCTTACACTGCCAAAACTACATTGAGATCAACACCCACGCACCAAGGCCAACCAGAAGAAAGGTGATAAGCCAAAAACTCTTGTCAGATAAAACTCTTCCCTTCCCTAGTATGAGGGCCTTAGATCCTGGAGAAGTCATAGAGAAACCGTCCCTCAGACAACAGAAATGAAGAGAGATGGCCAACCAATCAACCTGTCTCCCCTCCTCCACCTCAAAGGGGTTACACAACACCATGATCTCGCCAACCCTCCCCACCGCATGAGAGACCAACCCCTTAGAAAGTCTACTACTACCAATCTCCCTAATCAGCCCCACACCATTCCCTTCGAAGCAAAGGATATCAATCTTACACCTCACCATATCCCTCACCATCCTCCTCTTCTCGACACACACACACCCCCACCCCTTACGTTCCATGAGATGATCCTCATGATGAGTGAAGTGTAACCCCCTCACCTCCCTCCTACTGCTCATCCACCACCACTTCCTCTACACCAACCCTCTCAGCCTTCATATAGGACTTTCCCTTCTTAGCCTCCCTCACCAAAGCCGCCAACCATCTCTTCTGGAACAAGAGAAGAGAACCCCTAACTCCCTTTTCCACTCCCCGAAGGATATCAATCTTACACCTCACCATCCTCCTCTTCTCGACATACACACACCCCCACCCCTTACGTTCCATGAGATGATCCTCATGATGAGTGAAGTGTAAACCCCTCACCTCCCACCTACTGCTCACCCACCACCACTTCCTCTACACCAACCCTCTCAGCCTTCATATAGGACTTTCCCTTCTTAGCCTCCCTCACCAAAGCCGCCAACCATCTCTTCTGAAACAAGAGAAGAGAACCCCTAACTCCCTTTTCCACTCCCTTATACGGAACATTGAGCTTCCCTGCTAGATATTTGAAGTGGTCATCCATCAAACTCTCCACCTCACCCATCATAACTTTCCCTTCCTCCTTGCCCGCAATGCCACTACCCATAGGCTCCCTACAACCCTGCTACCTAGGAGGAGGAGCGCCAAGGATGTCTTCGTCGAACGACCCATAGAGAGGGACCACCACCTCCATAGGGAGATTACACTCATAGGCCACTATATCTGAACCGTCCACAACTGCAAAAACCTTCAAAGCCAACAACCTTGCGAGACTGGCCTCCTCGAAGGCTCCCAAATCCAAGGCAATGGGATCTAAGGACTACACATGGAAAAGGAAGAGGTTTGGCAAGGGCTCAAATCCCTCAGATAGCTCCCCTGGACCTCCGCCACCAGCCCAGGCCAACTGCAATCCAGGCGGAGCCCACGCCAAGCTCCCACTGAGATCATCACATCCCTACGTCATCCTAGCACCGAGGACTTGTTGTCGAGTCTACATGGCCCTCTGCAGACAGTCTTCTTCTTCCCGACACTCCACAGAAGGGCAAGAGGGGGAGCTGCCCGATTTGGACACCCCTCCCCCAAACCCAGCAATGAAGTAATCAACATCTTGGTTGGCTCCCTAACCAACACCGAACTGACTGCATTGTAAGACCCTCCAGCATTGGCGACGGCTCTCCACTCAATGATAGGGCAGCAAGAGAAGGCTCAACCTAGCAAGGAGAGGTCGCAGACACCGACAAAAGAGCAATCGGCAAGTGGCCGTCAACAATGAAGAAACTAGGCGAAGCCTTGCAACCCCTCCAAGAATTGGGCGGCGAAGAAGAGGCAACGTTGGTCTCTCCACCCGATATGTGGATCCGAATGGCACTGAAGTGGCGGGCCTTGACAGACGACCCACCTATCCAGACCAGATCAGAGAAAGCCAGCAAACCGTCCTCATTCCCCCCCCCCCCAACTAGACACCTAAGAACCCTCCATCAGACCATTGGTCGAGTCGACCAAGCGGGTTAAATTCAAAACCCCCACGCTCGTCCCAAGGGAGGCATACATCTCCTACCTCTGGCCGTCCCGCCTATAGCCCTAAGCCCAATAATGTCGCCTTCATACAATCATCTATAACCCAGAGGCGGGGGGCAACTTCAACGCCGGCAACATCTACTGTCAGAACCGCAGGGATGGCTACTGATGAAGCCACCTGCAGCATCACTACCACCAACGTCCTAGATCCCACAAGATTATAAAGCCTAGGGAACCGCTCACGACCTTCCCAAAACTCCGAACAAGGAATCCTACAGCCCCTTCATCACACAGGAAGATGGGGATACCTTCTACAACCACCATGAGACACCTTGCCAAAGGGTCCTAAAATGGCCCCCCTCCACTTCTTCCAACAATGCAACTGGATCACCATCCCGTCCACCGCAAGGAGGCCCATGTCTGCCAATTCTTGCCACCTCCTCGGCATCCTTGCCCACAACTAGGAAAGAGTCATCACCTGCAGCACCTCCCACTCATCCCCAAACACCTTCAAGCTCTGTCGAGCGTCCGGTGCCTCCACCACACCCTCAATCACCATTGCAGCGAGGCAGGTGGCCATCCAGTCCAGCCACCCCTGTAGGTGCTCCACTGAGAATTCCCAAACATATCACCACCTCCTGCTCCCTACGGCGGACAGAGGCAAAGATCCCCTCACCACTTGGGCAAAGGACCAGCCATGCTGTAAGCCAGACGATAACCTGCCAGGGACCGCACCACAACCCCTGCAGAAACGCCAGATGTGTACATGCGTTCTGCACCCAAAGCAAGTGGGCGCCGCCATCGCACTCCGCTCCCCTGGCTGCCACACACCCCCGCCGACGGGGGAAGGCCGCCCCCGAAAGATCATGAACCCCCCAAAATCAGAAAGGTTCTCTCTCTAGAAAAAGCTAGAGAGAGAAGTACACACAATCCCCTCACTTGTGAAAAGCCCATTTTTCAATTGCTGTCTTAAGTAATTTGAGCTTGCATGCATGGTTCTTAACTCATGAATTTTGTATCTGATCTTGAGGCCAAGTTGCTTGGACTAATTGAATGAAAGTTAACTAAAGTTTCCCCTGAGAAAGAGGTCTCTTCATATTTTATTTGGAGATGCTGTCCACAATAAGATGTGGATGGTCAGAAATGATCCAAGGTTGAGCTAAAGTCCTTGCCAAGAGAAATAAGTTTCCTAACTGCTAATTACGGAGATTCTATCCAACTTGGATAGAGTACGAGGTTTCCTACCATTTGACCAAGTGTACCATTTATTTGGTATAGGAAAACAAATAAAATGTTGTTCTTTCCAGTCTCATTCATTATTGCATTTCCATCTTAAACTTGCCTTCGGTACTCCTTTCTATCAGATTCCTGATGTCATCAAAATCACCTGGTACACAACATTGTAGGCCATATTTCACCTACTCTGGAAAGAATGTAAAGGCATTCAGGTGATACCGACTGCACAAGGCTCAGACCATAGTTTGCAGAATTGATCCACATTGTTAATCTTAAACCAAAGATAACCACTTTCCCTGTCATGACATCATTACCCCGAGCAAATCTAGCTGTGGCTCATTGTCAGTCTCGATTTCTTCCTTAGCATGACCCAATTTACCCTTGCCCTTATTTGCTCCATTACTGTTTGCTGAGATTCACCAACCTCTTCGTTCCCCATTGGAGAAGGCAAGAAAAAGAGAGATGAGTTTCTTTTCTGTGTGTGAGTGAGTGGGGGTGGGGGTGAGAGGGTGGAAGAAAGAGAAACAATGAGGACTAACCTCCAAATGCTGATGTATCCCTTTCTCCATATTTTTTCAGTGAGGGTTTCCTCTTACCTGCATTGTCTCTCCGTGAGGACCCTAACCACCTGCAGGGCTAGGTGTTAGATATAACCTTTCGCCATGCATCCTTGGCGGTATTCCCAGTTTGCCCATTTGCAGCTTCTATATGAATAGGTAGGTTATTGATAAGGTCAGGCAATTTTTGTCCCCATAGGCAAAGCTTCAAGTGGGTTGAAATTTCTCAATGTGGAACCATCTTCGAGCCTTTGGGGGAAACAATTCACCCAAGTTCTACAAGATGGGAATCGGTCCATTCACTCCTGTCTCACCTGTCTGCTTCCTTGCAGGCTTGCACCGATGGTCTGCTTCTCTGCAGTAGATAGGTACTGGCCATAAGCTGCTGCAACTTCAGCAGAGGGCCAATCTTTAGCCTTGTCATTATCACTCTCCATATGAACAGAAACCCAAACAATCACTGTCCCACCTGGTTCTAAACTTCTAATCCATTCTGGCACAAAATCCTCTACTTCCAGTTTCCTAAGCACACTCAAAGTTGAGGTTATGGTTGTGACCTCAACATCCCACAAGGGAAGTGGAACCCCCCCTCCCACCCCACAACCTGCATCAAACCACTTGCTTCTATGTTGCATGCTCCATCCACCAAAGCCCATATCTAGAACTCATGACTCCCGCTAAGGCACCGTTTGGAGCCGCTTCAGGTGGAGATTTTTAGGTGAAAAGCTCTGACAACATCAAATGGGTTTCCAAATAAATTTTCATCACTCCGGCTTCCGTGCAGATGGGATTTTGCAGGGAGGAGAGATGTAGAGAGAAGCACCTATTTCTCTCTCTTCCGTGGAAAAGCAGGTGTTGGTCCGCTTTTGGATTGCTTTTGACATTGGGCGACAGTTTGAGGAGAAATAGTGACGGAATCCACATTTTTTTGAATTTTTTTATCGCACATTTGCGGCTGCAGGCGCGCACAACGAGGGCGTCATCCTTCGTGCCCACGTGACGGCGCAAATCGCGTGCGAGCGTGTGCGGCAGGAGAAATCGGTTTTTGCCGATTTTTACTTTTTACTTTACGTACCCAAACGGTGCCTAAGAAAGAAACTCTGCTCATGGACACTATGTGATTGTCCGCAGATTCTACAGACCAATGCACAAGAAACTCTTCGCTAGACATGTGGTAAACCTTTCACACATCAGCTTCCATCCATTTCCAGACAAGTTCTGCTGCTAACACCGAATCTTCATCTTGACTCTGTGATAATGGCCAACTAGACTGGTTCAAGAATAGTCCATGTTCCTCTGAAACTGATGAAACCAAGGGATGTCAACAGCAGGTCCTCCCTTAGGTTGACACTCTTTCACGAGTAGATGTTACCCTGTGTTTTGCCCTCCTCTGGCGAGATCCCTGCAGATAGTGGCTAATCCCATGTTAACGCCAAGTAGCCAACAAACAGATGCATTACAGAATGACACCAAATGGTGGTCCTTCCCTAGACAACAAAAGCATTGGTTTTCCTTGACTAGCGACTCCTCGAAAGATGGTCGAGAGGAGGGAGGAGAAGATTCCCCGCCACCATGCTTCCTTCGTCCCAAGCAGTCACCATCAGCATACAGATAGATGATGGAAAAGATAGAATCATAGAAAAACCTAATGTATGATGCATACAATAAAATAGAGCCAGAAGACTGTTCCCTAGCACCAAGACTTCCCACATCAGATACAGGACCTCCTTCCAATCATAGCCCCCAACTTCACTTATTTTTACTAGTGATGATATTAACGCATCCCATGTTTTCTCCAATGCGTGATCCCTTGTTGCTGCCAATTGTTCCTCTTCAGACCTCTTTGCATCTACATGACAGCAACTGGGCTTCCTCTATAGCCCTCCTGTCAGATCTGGATCCTCGCTCCAATATTGGCTTTGAATTTCACTTATTATTGATGGCGAAACCAGCACTAGTGCATCCAGTGTTTTCTCCAACCCTCAATCTTTGTTGCTGCCATATGTTTCCCTTCAATCTCCCAATCATATTTTTACCTTTGCAGTCAACAGAAATCCCCTTACATAAACTGGATAGTGGATACCTCCCAAAAAGTCTTAGCCACAAGCCACTCCTCTCATATTCAAAGCAATACACACCTTCTCCCAAATGATTCCCTGGCCCTGTTGTTGCATCAACACTTCACCCATCTTATCACAATCTATGGTTACTTAATATTTTGCATTATTCCTTATCTTTCACTACTTTCTATTGCACAAAATAGTGCTTCAATCAGTTGTAGGATTACACAAACTGGATAAGAATCAAGGATGGCAGATGCCACTTGGGACCAAGTTCATCCATGGAACAGGGTGGTTCTCTTTATCTCCTCGAAACACGGAGATTCAATTTACAATAACAAACTCAAAGAAGATATAAGCACATGGAGATTTAAACACACTCACAAATAAAAAAGGAAATGCATTGGAAATGCACAATGAAGCATCATAGAAAATGCGCAATCAAGTCAAATAGTGATGAGTAATTGTAAATGGCTCATGTCTTTGCAGCACCAAAACACAGCTGAAGGTCAAATTATTGATCTCTTCTCGTGTCCCCACCAGCCTTGCAGTGATTTCTAGGAATGACCATAATAGGACAACAGGCCACAATCCTTCAAAAAGTCCTCTAGTGGTGTGAGGTATCCAGTGCAAAGACAAAGCAGTTGATGCTATGGTTATGTTAGGAGCAGGTTCAAGTTAGTTTATGGAGCACAAAGCTCCAGAGAGCCCACTCTTACAATGCACATAAGTTTACCCACAAGAAACAGCCCTTTAAGGAGATTTGTAATTTGAATTGGTGGCTGCTGGTGGGAACAGGGATTTGCAAGATCTCTCCAATTGAGAAGATGGCCTAGCTACGTTGTAAAATAAGCTGTGTGGTTATGATGTCCTTTTGCAGTGCATGATCCCTCCTGGTCCATCAATTTTCATCTTATGACTATACCAGTGGTGGATTATCATGCTTTCAAGAGATAGATTTTTGTTTTACCCTTGGTCATCCTCACTTTGTTCATTCACTCCTCATTAACTTGGGAAAGATGTATAGAACTATAAATTTACATGAGTTTCCATGTATATCTTTGTTCAAATTTTATCCTTTTTCATGTACCACATGTCAATCCCAACATCCATAATTTCTGCTACACATGCTTCATATATGTTATTTTCTTATCATTAATACTGGATCACAAGAACATGACAGGCCCTAGAGCAATCCTACAAAGATTTCTTTTCAACTCCAAAAGAATTTGTCAATCACAGATGATCCAGACACCTCTCCAACATCCTCTTTGAATCCAGATTCTCCTATAAAAATAGTATTTAAATCACAAAAATTACCACCATTAGGAATAATTAGATTATTATATTTCATATATTCTGATTCGGTTTGACTAATCAAAAATAAAACATTTACCATTAAAATCAACCGCAAACAACAAACACCAAGAGATAAGAGATGCTGTCATATAAATTTTCTGTTACATAAAAAAAAATCTAGAACTCCTTCCAACAGAAGTTCCCACACTAATAAAAGCTATTTCCACCATGGATGGCAAAGTCGGCAGACTCGGAGCGGAGTCGGCCCCGGCAACCCGACTTGGGGGGAGGGGACATCCACCCACCCACGAGACTAGGTTTGCAAAGTCCACTGCCCGACTCGGGGTCGGGATCGACTGGGGCCGACCCAGCCACCCGACCCGACTCTGCCATCCTTGATTTCCACATCCCTAACCACATCAATATATGCTTTAAGATTCATTTCTTAGTTAGAATCCACCAAATCAACCAAGTGTTCATCCATTGTTCATCATTTTCTTTAATATACTCATGTTACCATCCACGTTTCAAAAAATAATAATCAACCAACTGCTCAGCCATAAGATTTCCCCAAATCAATGGCATAACATGTCAATCTTTCCTCCCCTCTAAATCAGGAGGGGACATTAAACATTCCAACATAATTGTATTTTTCTTATCTCTGCATCAACTAAAGCAAATTTAACATTGTTTAACACACAGAATTTTTTCATTTTTTCTATTAAAAGAAAAAGATAATTTGTTTGATGTTTATCTATTTTGCGGGAGTGCCACTCTGTTAAAACAGACAAATTTCATTCATTTACCAGGCGATTTTGGTGTCGTGTATTAGACATTTCCCCACGGACCGAAGTCAATGTTAATTTACATCGAGATGACCTCGAACACCTTTGATTCTCAGTCAAAGAACACATTTTGTCTCTATTTGTTGTGACAATAATAATCTTGATGATCATCCTTCATGGATATATATTCTTGCAAAGAAATTTGAAATGTTCATTGCTTATACACATGTAATTTGAAATACAACTGGTCTTTCAAGACCTTTATAAATGGTGCCGATTATATAATCGAGTCTTCAGAATTACATTCACTCACGATCGGACCCTTTTGGATTTGCTTCTGTCACGATCAGATCATCAGATTTGAATTTCATCACGATCAGGTCATTAGATCTGAACTTCATCACGATCAAGTCATTGAATTTGAATTTCATCATGATCATACCGTTGGATTTGAATCTGATCATGATCGGGCCGTTGGATCGCCAAGATGATCACTATTGGCCCGTTGTATTTACTTTGTGGTCACCATCACCATTTAACAGTGATGGGACCTTTAAGCGGTCTCGCCAGATTTCTGTAAGTTTCTACCCTTTTGGGGTTTACTGCAAGCCTCCACTCTTTCTAGGATTTTTGCAGCCCTCCCACGTCGTGATATTTATGCAAGTATTAGCCACTATGATCAGAGAGCTGAAAACTTGGCCAATGTTGTGTTTTGAAGAAGAAACCAGGAGGAGATTTGGACAGCATTGTATCCATGAGTGTTCAAGAGCTTCTTGCCATTTTTTGACATTTCCAGGAATCTATACCATTCCTCGGCCTTTTCAAACCTTTGCTATCGGCTGATATCCTCGGGTTCTTCTCGTCATTTCTTGACTTTCCCGAACAATCCCCAAGTATTTCCGTCAATAGTTGACTTTCCCTAGATGCTTTTGCCATTTCCTGACATTTTATGTTTTTTTTGTCATTTCTTGACCTTCTCAGACATTTCTACCATTTCTTGGCTTTTTCGAGGAGTCCCGAGTATTTCCGTCATTTGTTGACTTCCCTGGGTACTATTGCCATTTTTTGGCATTCCAGAGTGCTTCAGTCATCTATTGACTTTCTCAAGTGTCTTCGCCATTGATTGGCATGCTCAGACATTTCCACCATTTCTTGGCTTTTTCGAGCGGTTCCAGATATTTCCGTCATTGATTGACTTCCCCAGATGCTTCTGCCATCCCTTGGCGTTGACGTTCTCAGATGTCTACGCCATTGATCGGCATGCTCGAACATTTCCACCATTTATTGGCTTTTCCGAACGGTTCCGAGTATTTTCATCGTTGATTGACTTCTCCGGATGCTTCTGTCATCCCTTGGCGTTCTTGAGTGCTTTGACTTCCTCAGGCGTCTTCGCCATTTATTGGCATACTTGGACATTTCTGTCATTTGTTGACTTCTCCGAGCATCTTGTATCATTTCCCGACTTTCTAGGTTTTTTCAATCATTTCATGACTTCCATGGATATATTTGTCGTTTCTTGACGATCTCAAACCCTCGCCAACCGTAAGCCGGAATCAAGAGAATGCATGCTGGTTCAGAGAAGTGACGTGAGTCCCGCTCCACCGAGCCGTGTAAACGGCATGAACCTTGTATAGTTTCTTCTTTTGAAAGGACTTTCTTGCAATTTCTGAACTTTGGCTGCATTTAGTTGACTTCTGTGAAATTCGAATATAGCTTAAATGACTTTCTCACAAGCAGAAGCACTTGTGCAATTTTCCCTTTTGAGGTCTTTGAGTTTGGGACCCTTCTAGGGACATTTTTGCAATTTCTATTCTCAGGGGGTATTTCTGTAATTTTCCCACTTGAAGATGTTTTGGTGATTTCTGTCCTTTTGAGGACTTTTTTGCACTTTTCACCCTTTGGAGGGTATTTCTGTAATTTTGTCATTTCAGATGGTATTTCTGCAATTTTCCTTAGTCCCAGGATATATTAGCAATTTTTTCTGACACAAGAATTTTCTGCAATTTTCAGACAACAGCAGGACTGATTTGCAATTTTCTGCCCTCCAGAGGCATCTCTAGAATTTTCCCTCAAACAAAGACATTTCTGGAATTTTCCCTTAACATAGAGGTATTTCTGGAATTTATCCTCAGGCAGGGAAATTTCTGGAATTTTCCTTTAACATGGGGGTGTTTCTGGAATTTCCCCTCAAACAAGGACATTTCTGAAATTCTCCCTTAACATGGGAGTATTTCTGAAATTTTCCCGCCCTTTGAGGATATTCCTTCAATTTTCTGTCCAAAAGGGGCATTTCTGCAATTTCAGTCATTTGAAGGACATTTCCAAAATTTCAGTCCTTTTGAGGACATTTCTGAAACTTCTAACCCTTCGGAGGCATTTATGTAAGTTTCTGTTGAACAGGGGTATATTTGCAACACAGGGATTTATTTGCAATACACAACATGTACTTAATATCACACCATTCAAAACATGCTATCTTTCTGAATTATATGACTTTTTCTGGGCATACATGTAATTACATAAAGTTTTTTAGTATAATTGCAATTTACCATTTCGTGTAAAAAAAATCAACTTAAGCTGAAAATATGTTTCAAAATTTTGACTTTTCTTTCATCCCATGAGCTTCTGAATAACGCAGACTAGCCTTCATCCATGGCACGGACATGGTGACTTTCTCTTCTTATAGAAGACAAACAAACAAACTTGACTTCCCGCCCTCAAGAAGATCTCCATGTTCTTAACTCTTCTGGATTTCAGATCTCCCCAACCTTGGCAGATTTCAGATCCCTCTCTTTTCTTTGACATTGGTCTCCTTTTATAGGAGATTGGGTGGGATGATGAACACCCCACCAGTCAAAAAAAAAAAAAATCCCACCGGAGAACTCCACCGGGAACGGCTCTTCATCTATCTGGTACATTTTTTTGTTTTTACTTAAATAGGAGACTGGGAATCCCACTGGGACCCCATCCCACCAAGCTGATGCGGGACGACCAACCAAAATGCAACACACTTAACTAGCAAATGTCCAGCCACAATGTAACAGCAGTCCACTCAAATGCACATAGCCGGCAAATATTCCAAAAGCAGGATAAACATGAACACAACAGATAACTTCAAGATCGAGGAGTCGTCCCACGCAACAGGATTGCGTCGGATCGGTGGAAGGTAGAACTACCACAAAGGCTAAGGCATCCACCACACAAAAATAGCCTCACGCTAGTGCTAACAGGTGCGCTGGGAAACTCTCTTAAATAGTAAACAGCAGTGACACTCTCAAGAACGAGCTAGGAATCCTACCACTCAAGCGCAGTAGACATAACCTGGTACAAGAGGAGCAGGGGAAGGAGAGGACCTTTACACTGCTAATTCGCCGGAGGAAGAGAGCCCTGACTGGGCGTGGGGCGCGATGGGAGACAGCGACAGGGCGGCGATCCCGGCGACCAACGAGTTTGGACGACGCTCACTCCGAAGCGCGGCAGTGGGCCGACTGAGGTGCTGGCGTGGCGGAGTCCGGGGTCGCAACGGCTCTGCGTACTCGTGCGGGAGTACTGGGAGGTACAAGAACAGTCGGAAAGAGTCGCCGATGATCTCGATGCTGGGCCCGTTCATCTGCGTCACTGGTCACGCCTCCAGTCGTCGCAGACCAAACAACTCGAACAGGGGTGGTCCGAGCTGAGGCGAGAGGACAGGAGGACTGGTGCGGCCAGGCCTCGCGCCGTGGAGCTCAGTCCAAGCAGGGGAACCAGGCCGTCGACGTGCTGGGGAGGGTCCACGCGGGACTGATCGACTCTGACGGCCTGGGGAGTTCTGCGGGGCAGCGTTCGTGGTCTGTGAGCAGGGGGGTGGGGCGCACAGTGGCGGGGAGGTCACACCCGCCCCTGGGTGCCCAGCGCGACGAAGTTAGCGCAGCCAAACGGCCACGGGCGTCCGACGCGATGGAGGACTGGAGGGGGTCCAGTGGCTTGGGGTGTTTGGTGCGACGGAGCAGGCGCAATCCTACGGCCTCTGGCGTCCGGCGCGAAGGGGAAGCCGGTGGCGAGGCTGGTCCGGCGCGGAGGTGGGGGCGAGGGGGCGACCTCCTTGGCGTACCGCGCAGAGGAGCTAAGTGGCACAAGGGCTCCACTGCAGTCGTGAGAGGGAGCTCGGAGGGAGAGGGAAGAAGGATTTCTGCAACGCGAGAGGGTTCAGCGTGGAGGCAATGGTGTGGGGTGACTTCCCCAGGCGTACGGCGCGGAGACCTGGGTGGCGCGGTGCAGGGAGCTTTGCGAGGGGAGTTCTGGAGGAAGGGATGAACATGTACAGGAGAAAAGGGGAGCTGGAAGATGAACAGTAGGGCAGGGAGAGATAAAACGGGAAGAAGAAGAGAACACGGGAGCAGAAAAAATGGGGATGGGGGAACCGTCACTGGAAGAAGGGGAAACCAGGGTTCGGGAGAAGAAGAGATGAAGTGAGAGGGTGCGAACAACAAAGGGATGAAATGGGGAAGAAGACGGAAAACGAAACAGAAAGAGGAGGGAGTTTCGGGAAGAAGGGACACAGGCACACAATTCAAGGCGGCTTCATTCGCAAGAAAACATTCTTTTCTGCTTCTATTCCATTCCTCCCAAAAAACAATCATACAAGTATATATATAGGGCAAACCCTACTGTGCACATCACCACTAGGACCAAAATATCCTCAGAACAAATGACAAAAAGACTGCCCTGTCCCAGATCCACAAATAAGCTCAAAATCCACCCAAAATACATCTGAAAATAGAAAAACTCTCATGGGCCTCACACAACCTCAAATAAATACCAAGATCACTCACACCCCTCATCACCAAGCCACAAAGATGTAGTCGCTGCTGCCGAGGGCCGCTGACATTGGTAAACTCGAGTCAGGTTGAAGCGGGCCCATGCTCTGGTGTCCTCATCACACGGACTCCACCAGTGGGAACTCCCACCGGTGGGCCCCACTGCGGGGTGGGATTTCCCACCAGTGGGGGTTCCCACAGGTGAGATTTCCCACCGCGGGTGGGAACAGGTGGGGGCCCCACGGGTGATGGCTTTGGGGAGTTTCTGGGAATTTTGGGTTTCTAGGATTTCTGAAATTTTGGTTTTTTTCTGGGATTTGATATTTCTAGATTTTTCTGGGTTTAAGGGGTTTCCTGAAATTTCAGAAATGAGACATTTCAGGGATTTTTGAATTTTTAGATATTTTCTGGAAAATATGGTATTTTCTGGAAATTGAATATTTCTGACAATATGGTATTCCTGGAAATTGATTATTTCATGACTTTTGGATTTTTTTAGAAATATCTGAATTTGGATGTTCCAAGAAAATTTAGAAATTCTAAAATTTCTGATAATTATTGATAATTGAGCATTTCAGAAAGGGAAATTCTTAAAGCGCGGGCGCCCAGGCAAATCCAGTGCCGGGCACCCAGCAGCTCTCTTTCAGAAATTTTTGAATTTTTAGTGCTGTTTGAACCTTTTTGCCCTTATCATGTGGCCAAGGCTTTATATCATTTTTGGCAATGATTAGCACATTTCTCCATATATAATTTCTTTATGACCAAAATATTCACAAAAAATTGATGAATATTTGTGGTGTCAACAAACACGCTGTCCAACAATTTCTTAAAAAGAAAAACCAATTTTTCATTACCATCCAGCCATGTCGTAGAGGAGTTCACTTAGCCCAAGTTGCTAGAAGACTATGCATGCACTCCAGTGGCTGAGTCTATTGACCCAGTAATCATCCCCTTCAGCCTATCAGCCTGCTTCATTACCTTTTCTTCTAACTTTTACTCCCTAGGTGCAGAGACAATTTAGGCCCACATCCAGTTGATCTTGTTGTGCAACATCCAGAACCAGTAATGATGATCCCACCACCTCTGGTTTTATGAGGATGCAGAACCACCTACTTCTTACTCATATACTGACTCCCTCAGGAATCCACCTGATGTCTTCCACTTCTACTCAAATCTCTCATAAACTCGAAGGAAGTCCTCTCCATGGACTTCTTGTCCACTTCCTTCAACCACCATCCATCCACCATGCAATAATTAAGGATCCCAGGTGGAGCAGGACTCCAAACAGTTTGCACCAGACCAAGGCCCTCTCCCCTGTACATTGGTTGCTATCTCTGGCAATCACCCTTGAAATTATAGAAAGCCTTCACCAACATGGAGAATCAAGATTACCATGTACACTGACTGCACAGACCATTTGGGTATTGAGCTATTTTAAAGCACTTACAACAATGTGAAAGACGATTCACATTCAAGGCCTGCTTTATGACAGAATCAGCTGACAATCAAATGTCGAAGCAAATTTAACATGGCTAACAATCTTTGAAAAAGAGAAAACAAATTTGGCATTAAGATCACTCAGTTAGAATCGAGATTATGATGAACAATGATTGCACTAACTAATTGGGTACTGAGCTTTTTTAAATTCATACTTGCGCAGCAGTTTCAACAATGTGAAAGATGATTATCATTCAAGGCCTGCTTTATGGCAGAATCAGCTGATAACCAAATATCCAAGCATGGTTGCAAAAGTGAGGAATAGGATTGGAAAGGACCCAGAAGAAGGATCATTCATTTGTGAAGCTACAACCACTTCAAAAAAACATATTTGTGGATGGGCCTGTTGATATAGCTAATACAGAAGATTCTAAAAAGTATAGATGCAAAAAGAAAGTAGATACTTACTTCCAAGAGTGTTAAAATGGAAATTCCTTTGCACACCACAAATACGGTCCCTGAAAGAAAACATAACAGCAGCAGAAGAAACATTACTTAAGCTTCCACACAAGGCTAGATAATATGACACCAAGTGCACTATTTTTACCATATATAGGAGCAACCAGTAGCCTCCTGAAAGCTAAGAGCCAACTCTGTAGCTAACTCTGGATCACGCCAGGAAATGATTGTATCTGCAAAGAAAGCAGAAACAAACATTGAAAAATCCCACATCTTTGATAAAACTTGATTGCATAACCGGGTTGATAAGCATGTATAAGTAAGAAGAAGTTTTATACCTTCTTGCCTCCTATAAATATCGTCAGGGGAAATCCGATGCATAAGAATTGTGTCATTATCCTCTTCATCAATAACAATCAAGCCAAGATCCTCGGATCTCTGATTGTTGAATCATTTTCACAAAAATTAGCAAATTGAACTAAAAGATGTTTTAGCTGGAAATGCATCAACAGTACCAGGAAAATTCCCAGTATTATAACAACTTTGTGATACTTATTTCACCAGATATGCTTTGATTCGTAGCGTAGTAATTTCCAACAAAAACCATCGGAAATTAAGGTCAGAAAAGTTCACATGGATCATCAGAGTACCAGTATCTTAACGCAAAAGACTGACATCACATTCAGATTGCACTCAATGAGAGCTTCATGAAGAATCCATGTGGCAATGCTTCAAAATCATCCATAAATTCATCAGCATCCACCACGACAACAGAGTTAAGTCGTCTACCCATGCTGTTTGCTGGAGTATTTGGTGGGAATGCAATGACAACATATTTTGGGGAAGTAAAATTTATATTATTCAATAATATTTCCTGCAGGACTGTTGCATTCCTATAATTGGAGTAGGTTAATCCTGTATTTATCTATGAATGATAGGAAGAGGGAGAAGATGTGTTTGTGGTAGAGCTATCTTTTAGATTTATGTCATCCTTGAGGTAGAGGAACCCTCCTCCCCTCCAACCGATCACAAGGCCTCTGTTTATGTAGTGAAATCGGTTGTACAATCCACTTTTCTTCAAAGGGACTAAATGGTTTGTGTGTGAAACGCCAAGATAGTTTGCAACTTGTTTTGATAGCCATTTTTTTTCCCAGCATTGACCAACTGGGCTACAAGTAGGTCTATGATTGAGACCTATCAGGCTGAAATACAATAGATCCAGATAAGTACTTGGATGCCAGCTTGCCAGCTGACATCTCAGGGCAATTGAATGACTTCCTACCTGCCATGACATGATTTCCACGGGCATCTATGGGGTAAATGATGTGACAATTATGTAATATATAAAAACAAATTTCTCATTGCCTAGTTCAAGCATTTTTTTGAAGGTAACTAGTTCAGGCATTTGTACCTAATCTACAGTCATTTTTTTTGCCCTTTGTTGCTCTAAGCAGGATCTATCTGGTCCACACATTCAGCTCAGGAATCCATTCTTTGGTCCACATGTTTGTCATTTCGTAGATGTATTGGGTTCATAGACATCTTAGTAAAACATGCACTCACAAAGAAACTATGAAACTTAACGGCATAGGCTACTTTTACATGTATTCTAATGGGTTCAACCTCACAAGTAAGTCGCTGACTAGCTCCTTTACGAATTTTACAAATTAAATGCAATTCCATAAACCACATATGCTCTGGATTGCTTCATGCAAAAAACCTGCTTCATCTTTGAGTTGGTATCTTAAATTTTCATTATTATAAAATATGTAACTTTTGTCACTCGATAGTACTTAGGACTTGGGGATAGCTCCAATTGATAGCAAAATGAGAGAAAATAGACTCAGATAGTTTCGACACGTGCACAGTCACCCTAATTCAGCACCGGTTAAAAGATGTGAGCAAATCTTAGCAGATGTTGGTACAAGAGCTCGGGGAAGACCTAAAATGAGATGGTGCATGATTATTAGGAAGGACAATGGCTTCTTGGGTTTAAACATGAGTACAGCACTTGAGAGAAATCTTTGACGGAACAGAATTCATGTAGCCAACCACAAATAATGGGATAAGGCTTTGATGATGATGATGTAACTTTTGTCACTCTTACTTTTGTCTTCATGAAAGGGATCTTTTGATGATGATGATGATGTAACTTTTGTCACTCTTACTCTTGTCTTCGTGAAAGGGATCTTTTGATAACATCTTCAATTATTTTTTTGTCCCTGAAAAGGATTTGCTTCTAAGAAAAGGTAACTTCCTTGGATTCAAGTCAAATTACGAGAATTAAAACCTAATTGCAAAAATTACATGGATTAAAAACTGAAAAACCCAATTAAAAACTCCCCAATTTTTTTATTCTGTACTAAAATAAATCATTGCCCTTAAATTTCCACCAGTAAAGCTAACATCCGTCAATGTAACTAGAGTTAAAGATGATGCAACCTTTTGGATCAATTGGAAGGGACGAAATGGCAGAATTCTTAGAAGGGTGGTCCATGACCGGACAAGTATGTGGAGTTGGTTTGTTTTCATGCAAGGGAAGGGAGCAATAATCTTTGTAAAGGGTATACTTGTAAATCTGTGATCTTTACTTTGCTTGTAGGGCAGAGGTCCTCCCTCTTGGCACTTTTTTGTACAGGGGAGCTTTTGCGTTTACTACCCTTTTCATAATCCTTTTATCTTTTATATAAGTAGTAGTACCATCCATCCATTTAACCAAAAAAAAAAAACAAGAGAAAACAAGAGTTAAAGAAACCAAAGATAAGAAGATATGTTACCTTTAATTTTTTAGACAGATTAGGGGTAGGTGAAAAACTAGCAGGCACAGTCTTGAGAAAATTCTTAGGTGGGGCACATGGGCCACTTTGATTTCTGGATAGTTTATACAGGGATAGCCTAACTAGGTATAGGCTATCCAGGGATTTAAGCAATCCCACTTTGACAACCTTTGTCCCTATCCCCTCTATCTTGGAGTTATCTAGTTATTCCCCTCCATGGGTGGGATACAGTAATCACCCTTTATCCCCCCCTCATGGGTGGGATAAAGTTATCCATGGATAGCCTATACAGTATACACCCTATCCAAACCAAAATAATTTTTAACCATAGATTTATCCCCCCTTATCCCCTTTGTCAAAGGTGTAGGGGAATTAAATCTTACGAAAGAATTATTTCCCAAAGAAATGTCATGCCACCCTCCGCACCTATCTCCAAAACCATGCCAGAAGAATTTGCTCTGGATGGAATGAAACTTCCTAGCCACAGAACTCGGAAGTGGAACATGGGAAGAAAATAGGTAGAAAGACTATCTAAAATCGAACTGCACAAAGTAAGTCGGCCCCCAGGAGATAACAATCTCGCATACCAACCTGCAAGTATGGACTCATACTGCTGAATAATGGGACGTCAATCAACACAACGAAGGGCCTCGAGGAAAGAGAGAGTCCCAAATATGAGATAGGGAACTCTCCAATGGCACAACCCAACAATGTAGCTGTCCTCCATGAAGATCTCTATTGACCAGGAGACTTTTGCAGAAATTAGCATTCAAACTAGCGACCTCCACCAGTAGCTCCAACAAAAACCTCGTCATAGTATGGGATTGGCCCCCATCCTCCGAAAACAATATAGCATCATCAGCGTACTAAAGATGAGAGAGCGAGGGACCATCTCTGCACACCAAAAAAACACTGATCAGACCAGAAGCCTCAGCCTTCGGCCACACCCTACTGACAACACTCGCCACCAACACAAAGAAAAGAGGAAAGGATCCCCTTAGCCCAGACCACGACCACTGCAGAACCATGGCATCATCTTCCCATTAATAAGAACAGCGAAGAAAGCTAAAGTGACGCAAGTTCTAGCTCACTCAATCCAGGCGTCCCAAACCCCATCCTCTGCAGGACACCGAAAAGACACTACTAACTGACCTTGTCCTTCTCAAAATCCAACTTTAGAAGCACTCATTTCCTCCTTTACTACTTAAAAGCATAGATACACTCGTGCGCCACCAAAAATTGTTCAGTATGTGTCCTCCTCTAATGAAAGCTCTCTAGAAATAACTGACCAATGTATCCATGACAGATATCAATCTCCATGCTAAGACCTTGGCGATGATCTTGTAAGTGCCATTAAGCAAGCTAATCGGCTGAAAATCTTTGAACCCCTGAGCACCAGACTTCTTAGGAATAAGCACCAAAAAAGTCTTGTTGATACCCCCCAAGTATGTTTTTCCTTCCAAAAATTCCTTCAATGCCACAATGAGGTCCTCTTTAATAATACCCCAACACTTTTGATAGAACAGTAAAGGGAAGCCATTGGGACGAAGGGCCCTGTCACTTGCCAGAGAGAAAACAACCTAGTGGACCTCCTCCTCCGAGAAAGGAAGTGAGATAACCTCCCTCTCCTCAGCAAAGAGGTGGGGCAAGAGGTAGACGGAAAGCCTCACCCTACAAGAAGATTCCTCCGAGAACAAGGAGGAAAAGAAGACTCTCGCTTGATCTCTAATCTCCACTTGAGACGAAAAGCAACAATCCCCTACCTTGATGCTAGAGATGGAATTAACCCTTCTCCTCCCCGCGGCTATCCGCTAGAAGTAGGTTGTGTAGATGTCACCCTCTTTAATCCATCTTTCCCTAGATCTTGGCCTCCAATAAATTTTCTTCCTGGCCAATAAATCATCAAATTGACATCTCAAAGAGTCCCTCATTGTTTTGTCGTCCTCCTCCATAAAGCCCGCTTTATTCAACCTGTACAACGCCACTAGGTGCTAAATAATCATGCCCTTAGCCACCCTTCCAAGGAGGGTTTTACTTTCCCCCAAGAATGGAGGATGTATGAAGTGTGCTTTAGCTTCTTCACAAGTGCCCATGGCCGAGGAATTGACAACGGGCAACTCCAAGCCCCCGCAACCATCTCCAAGAAGTTAGGCTCCTCGAGCCAGATTTGCTCAAACCTAAAGTCAAGTGATCTGCATACTGTCTTGAAGTCTTCAATAAAATGGGTTTGTAATCAAAAGTATGATCTCACTAGATCCAACATCTACATCTGAGGGAAACAATCCTCCCAATCAATGGAGACCAAGCGGTGGGGACACACGTGCGCGGGACCGGTTCGACCCGGCTTTGGTCTATCGTCGTCGACGGATTGTTCGACCGTTATCGTTGTGGCTTGATGAGACAGTGGATCTTTGAGGATTCTTAGTACTTGGCTGTTAGTGGGCTGGCCCATGTAGGCCCATTTTGTAGTCTTTTATTTTCCTGTTATTTCTGGTTATCTGCAGGGTTATTGTAGTCTTTTACTTTTTCTATCTTTTGGCCTTTCCATGTCGTCTATATATGTACCTGCGCCCCCTTTCTTGGGGAGATGATGAATACATGAATGAATGAGCCGATGCTTTGAGAACTGAAACGTCTGAGTTGCAGACCCTGTGCATGTGTGAGCTTGGAGGATCCGGGGAAGGGAGGATGTGAAGCCCCACAGCCTCCTTCTTCTTCTTCTCCCCTTCCCATCTTCTTCCTTCCCCTGCTCTGTCTCTCTTCCTCACCCCCTCCTGTCTGCGTTTTCTCTCTCAGTTCTCTCTCTCGTTTCTCTCTCTCTCTCTCTCATGTTCGCAAACCTCTTCCGGAGTCCCTGTTTATGCCCATTCTATTGATCACCCGCGCCAACACTGCTCGCCCCAGCAACAGGCCGCACCTCAGCCCGCAGCCAGCGCGCCCGGCCCCAGCAGCGCTCCCAGCACCGACCGCCATCTTTCCCCTTCCGCGCGCGCAAGGTCTGCACACCCACCACGCCAACGCGGGACCCTATCAGACGCCCCAGTCCTCCGCGTTTGCTGGCCACGGTGCGCCCCGTCAGCGCCCATCGCCCGCCAGTGTTGCTCGTGCGTGTGAGCAGGGCTCTACCCCGTCGCGTGGTCCTCAGCCAGCCACCCGGTTCCCCTTCACGTTTGCAGAAGCTAGCCGACCCCATCCACTCGGTCGCCAACCCCCACGAGGCCATCCGCGACGCCCAGCCAGTTGCAAACTGTCCGTCACGGAGGTCTGCCAGCGGCGCCTCCCGAGTCCCTGTTGCGGCTTTCTCTTGCTCCCGGATCGCCACGCCAACAACCCAGCTCGCGCCGCTCGATCGTGGGACCCAGCCGCGCCCCTCCCTTGCGCGCGGCCAGCACCACAGTCTCCCCGTCGGGGCCCCCGTCGAACACCCCAGCCACTCGCGACTCCTCCAGAGACATCACACGTCCGCTGTTTCCCTAAGAATTAGCCACTTCCCGTGTGGCCCTTGTGTGGCCCCGTCTGCCGGCCTCTTCAGCGTCTGCAGAGTTACATGACTGCTAGATGAACCATCCCGGGGTTGTGAACATTAAAGCTGAGCCGCCACTTTACGTGTATCCGCCTTTTCTTCCACACGAATTCGCACTGTCCCGACGTCCGAGAACACCCCCTCGTCAGCACCCACGAAGGCCGGTTGTTTCGCCACCTCATATGCAACACGTGGGCTCGGCGATTACTGTTCTGGCCGGACTTTCGTTGGGCGATTCAGGAGCCAATAGCAGCAGCCACCAACCTGTGTCGCCTACCATCGTCCCCGGTACGGAACCCCGTTCTTCAACGGGTCGGTAAGTCACTGTTGATCCGTCCCAAAACCTGCTGGTCGATATATGATCATATTTGTTCCCGTGCATGAGAGAATAAATTTACTAGCCATTTTAAGGATTATAAAATCATTGCCCCCAAGACACCTCCACCACCTCAAAAGTGTTTCGAAGGACCATATTCCCCCCGAACCTGCCCATTACAGGGGAGACCACGCCATGAGATAATCAGGGACCTCCAATGTCCCTAATGAGGTCACTACCATTCCCTTGCCACTCCATTTCTTATAACTATAAAATATAAATCTTGCATCTCCTAATCAACTCTCTCACTGCCCTTCTCTTCTCAGCCCCTCCTCATTGATAGTTGGATAGCAGACCCTCTCCCTTTCCCACTTCCCTTCACAGCACTTGCCCACTCTAGAGCGGGATCTCACCACCATCATCAAACAATACCTCCCCCTATGGCACTGAGAAAAGAAGGCTCTTCAAGATCGTGTTGCCCTAAGAGGGCGATCGTCCGCTCCTGGTGGACCACTTGCTCGGTTGGTCGGGATGCCGGAGCGACCAAATCTTCCTATTTGAGCGAGAATGAACACATCAGGACAAAAGCAGGCGAATCGGGTGGGGGTGACATTGTGAGGTCCCCTCCGACCCGACATGCAGTGAAGGCGAGGGGGGTAAGTCATGGGTAAAACCACCTCCCTCACCCGATGCCCATGAACGACCCAACTCTGTCTTAAACTAGAAGAGAAGACTAGACGGGGGAACCGGTCCACCATTCAAATGTGCAAATTCCACCCGACCAGCCGTCTGTGTCTCATGGATGGCATAGTCGGGTCGGGGTGCTGGGTCGGACCCAACCGATCCCGACCCGAGTCGGGTCGGATCGGAGGATCCACCCGACTCCATTGGAATCTCGCCGATCCAGGATCGGCCAGCTTAAAAAATGATAAAAATTTGTAAAAAGTGAGGAAAAATCTGGAAAAAAAAATCATTAAAAACATATAATAATAGAACATTTTGGGTATATCCATAGTCTAGTTGCACATGTTCATATTACAATACAGAGCAACGATAAGTAAATGTTATATTTGTAGTTTCATTTACTTAAGATATTACATGTAAATAAGGAAGTACCCCCCAATTGAATCCAATAAAAATATCAAAAAAATCATATCACTTACTAATAAAAAGTCAACTCTTACATCGAAGAAGAAAATCATGATTTTGGTGATTTTAGCGAAATGCTAACTTTCTAATCTCTTATAATTTGGCATATCTAAAAATTTGATAATTCAAATAAACCATATGGAATACTAAAAATTCAAAGTCCGGTAAAAAAAGTCAAACGTACATATGACTTCTCTAAGGGAGCCACTCTCCTACTGACAACACTTAGTCTGCTTGAGACCTCTTAGGATTTGGTCAAATCTAAACAACATCTCACGCAGCTGGAAAGCCATTCTAGAGCTCTCAAGCTTCAGCAACACAAAGGAGGGGCAATTCAATTTCTTTTAACTGGGTTTCCACTGACTAACTCCCTCTCATCAAGGTCGGTTGCCTTCTTCAAGTTGTGTCTGGTGAAGCTAGCAAGTGGGATGGGATCATGGTTCACATAATGAGTTTCCACACGAAGAGGCAGTCAGAGGTGTATGTAAGTCAGACGTGCAAAGGAAGATGTGTGGAAAGAAATACACGAGAAGGCAAGAAGGATAATGGAAAGGGAGAATGAATGGATGGAGGAATAGTATCAGATCTGGTAAAACAGCTGAAATCACAAAGTTGCAGCTGAAGCTGATATTGAAAACAGACTTTGAGTGCCAAAAAAAGATAGTAGCAAGAGTTTAACTGGGAGAAGCAGTGGACAGGAAATTGATTGAAAAATAGAGAAGGGAAGGGAAGGGAAGAGGGGGGATTAAGAAGGCAAGGAGGAAAAGAATGTAGCTGCGGGATGAGGATAACCCTTTGGATCCTCTACTTTTTCATTGTGCTCTGCTCAAGAAACCAGGCAAACAGAAGGAGAAGAAACTTGGATGAAATGGGGGCAGCAGGTGATACAGGACAACAGTAGTGAGTGGGCAGACAGTTGGACGGGATCGCACAAGGCCATGAAATGGGCTGTCTGGCCTGTTGGAAGGTGACTGGGCTGGGGAGGATTAAGGAAGAGTCAGCCTTGGTGGGATGGAACTGGACTTCCCAGCCTGCACTCGACAGGGCAGTGACCCGGGTGGAGGCGGGTCACTCTCAGCACCAACCCGAGCAGCTGTGGTGGGGAACACGCAGCCTGATGCAGGACCGCCATTCTGCTGGTGGGCCGGCACTGGGTGGACGGTGCAGCACTGATATCCACAGCACCAGGCAAACAGCAGCAATGCCGAGGAAGACAGGGATGAGAGGCAAAGAAAACCGACAAATAGAGAGAGAGAGACCCGATGGGAGAGAGATACGGGAGAGGGAGAACCAGTGGAGGAAGAGAGAGAGCTCTGCTGCTCTGGTGGGAAGGCGATGCTCCGGAGGGGAGAGAGAGGACCGATCACACAGAGACAGAGAAAGAGGGGATCCATTGTGTGGGCGATGTGCTGGAGGGGTCGCCGTGCGACGGGAAAGGGGGCAATGCGGCAGCTTCCCCCCAGCTGCTTCGCGAGCGACAGTGAGGGTGAAAGAGTAGCGACGCTGAGGCGAAAGAAGAGCTCACGACGTTGAAGGAGGGGTGGAAGCTTCCCATGCGGTGGGGGTTCAGCAATGACAGGGGCAGCGGGATACAGAGGAGCAGGGAGCTTGCGCGCATCAAAAGAGAAGGGGGGTGGTGGAAACTCCAGCGGACTGTGGCACAATCGTGTGCACACAAGAGGGAAGGGGAAGAAGAGAAAGAAGATGAACGGGAGGGAGGGAGAGATGAATGGGTAGGCGCACATACAAAGAGGGGGGGAGAGGAAAAAGGCACAGGGGCCTCTCACCCCACAACTCGCAGCGGTGCTCAGCCCAAGAAATTTCCTAATCTGCTTTTTATCCCTTTCAAAATGTGAGATTACATGTGTATTTAAAGAGGATGAAACCCTAATGGCCCTCCTCACATACCTAAAGACCAAAATACCCCAAAACCATAGAAGTAGTGCAAAATCGAACCAAAAATTACAAAAAATAAAAAGACTCGATATTAACTCTAAATGAGCCCAAATAAACTATAAAAATTAGAAATTTATTTCTATCAACTTATGACCCCTAAATAAGACTCAAATAATAATTTTAAAAATACATAATAAGAAAAAAATGATGCCAAATACGACTCTGTTTGTCTGATGTCTCTAGTCTTCCACCGCATCAATCTCCTCCGCTTCGAAAAAACTCGTCCTCAAGTTTTGAACTGCCAAAGAAAGACAAAGACAAAGACAAAAGGACAAACACAGAACTCCATGCAAAAAATCATATCAAGAATCTCGAACCATCAATCACCATGTGCCTCACAAAATACCATATCAACATGAGATGGTTCCAAAAGTAACACAGCATCAAGTGGAGCAACGGATGAAGCGACCTCAAACACAATGCCATCAATCAAGTCTAATCCGGACATAGTAAAAAAATCCTAATCCCAGATGTCATCTGGAATGACTGTCAGAATACTCTCAAAGGACGAGTCAGTGGCAAGAATGGAATCATCTATCAAAACCATCCCGAAATCAACAAATAAATTCTGATCCACATGTCTTGCAACAGAGACCATGCTCACATCTCTTCTTCATACTCTTCGGCCAATCCGGGTTCGGCATCATAGATCACATCCTAAACTGGTGGTTTGGCACTAGCAAAAATGCACTTGGGAAAAATGAAATTTACCAGGTAAATGTGATGACTGGACAATGCAAATAGACTAGTGGGGTTCTATGGTAGTCCGTCACTCTACCATCCAATCTCGTCCCAAACTGATGTAAGAACTGATGGGAAATGAAGGTTGATTAAATCAAAGTATTTATTATGTTTTATTTGACCTATTAAATGACCCAATGATTGTAATCTTGTTTGGCTTTACAAATTTCTAGGGTCATTAAATTTAAGTCTTTTGAGTTTCCTAAGTCTTAAGTAAGGTCTTTATTAAGTGTCTTTTGGTATGGAGAGTCTTTGTTTTAAAACTCTATATATAAGAGTCCTGTGACAAAAGAATGGGAGAGAGAAGAATAAAATTTGAGTTCTTGTGTGTGCCTCTAAAAATGGAGTTTGTGTTTGGGTGTGAAACCCCTGGGTGAGAAGTCCCAAGGTGGTCTCTGTGAAAGGGAGGGTGTGAAGCCTACACTCCCACCTCTTATCCCCCTCTCCGGTGTGATTCCGACGACCTCCCCCCCTTTCTCTCCCATCCTTAACCCCTCTGCTCCCTCCGTCCCGCATCAAGAACCCAATAGAACAATAGCGCATCAATCTCCATTAAAATAATGGATTGTCTTCACTAGGGTGCCACCTACAAAGTGACGATGGAACTCCACAAAAACTCGCTCACCCTCAACAACAATCTCGCCAGTTTTCAATAACAAACCAACAATAGACTGAGAAATACAATTATAACAACACAACCCATCTAAGATTATCCTTGTTCGCTTCTCATTCGGTAAAAGAACAACATAACTAAATTGCATTTGGTCAAGTGCAAAAATTACCTAGGACCCCAATTTGATAGAACAAATTGGTTCCCAAAGCTATAATACCAAAATTGATGTGGGGGGACAATGGTAGTGAGTGAGCCAACTGTTGCATGGGCTTGCTCCAGGCCCTGAAATGAGTCGTCTGGCCAGCTGGAAGGTGACTGGGTCGAGGCAGATTGAGGAAGAGTCAGCCCTGGCGGGGTGAGCCCAGACTTCCCATCCCGCGCTCGACAGGGCAATGACCCAGCTGAAGGCAGGTCGCTCTTGGCACCAACCCGAACAGCTGTGGAGGGGAGCATGCAGCCTGATGCAAGGCTGTCGTTGGGCTAGTGGGCGGGCCCACACTGGGGGGACGGTGCAATGCTGATCTCCATGACACCAGGCGAACAGCAACAGTGCCGAGGAAGATGGGGATGAAAGGCAAAGAAAAACCGATGGGATAGGGAGAGAAACTCGAAGGGAGGGAGATACGGAAGAGGGAGAACCAGTGAAGGAAGAGATAAAGCTCTGGTGGGAGGGCAATGCTTTGGAGGGGAAAGAGAGGGCCGACCGCAAGAGACTGAGAAAGAGAAGGGATCCACTATGTGGGTGATGCTCTGTAGGGGTCGCCGCGCGACAGGCAAGGGGGCTACGCGGCGACTTCCCCGCAGCTGCTCCGCGAGCAACGGTTAGGACGAAACAGTCACGACGATTGGAGGGGAGGGAGAGAAGAACTTGCAAGATTGAAGGAGGGGCGAGAGCTTCCCGCATAGTGGGAGTCTTGTTCGGTGATGGTGGAGGCGGCAGGATGCGGAGGAGCTAGAAGCTTGCGCACAGAAAGAGGGAGACAGGAAGAAACTCTAGCGAACTGGGACGAGAGTGTGTGCGCAGAAGGGGAAAGGGGAAGAAGACGAACGAGAGGGAGCGAGAGACAATTGCAGTAGGTGTGCAGATGAAGAGAGGAGGGGGGAGAAGAGGAAGAAGATACAGGGACCTCGACCCACAACTCAAAGCAGTGCCAAGGATGGCAGTGTCGGTTTCGAACTCAGTTTCGGCCGGGTCCTCGGTTTCGGCAATTTTAGACAGTTTAAGGGAATTTGGCTTCAAAGGATCCTATTTAGGCTGGTATCGGGTGTCGGTTTTGGATAGGTTCGAAACCGAAATGTTTCGGCCGAAACTGCCATCATGAGCAGCGTTCAGCCCAAGAAATTTTCTGTTCTGCTTTGCATCCTCTTCAAAATGTGAGACTACATGTGTATTTAAAGAGGATGGAACCCTAATGGCCCTCTTCACATACCCAAAGACCAAACTACCTCTAAGACCATAAAAATACAGTAAAATCGCAGGAAAAATACAGATAAAATAAAAAGTTGATGTTAACTCTAAATAGGCCGAACTAAACTATAAAAATTAGAAATTTATTTCTACCAACTTATGACCCCTAAATGACACTCAAATAAAATAAAAATACATAACAACAATAAAAATGATGCCAATACGACTCCATTCGTCTGATGTCTCGAGTCTCACTCCGCGTCAATAAGTTGTACAAGGGTTATGCTTTCCGTTGAAGGGGCTTCAGTAGGGGTTTTGATGTTGCAGAGTGAATTTGAGTGCAAAAACATGGTATCGGGGTGCAGAGAAATCTTTCATCTCACTTCCCCATTTGAGAAAGATGTGCTAACTTGGGACTTCCTCTGGAATTTCTCAGCTTAGAGAAGGGAAAACAATGCTACGATAGCTTCAGGATAGATTTTGAACGAGCAAAATCATTTTTCCCCAATGCTTACCAGTAAATTCAATTTTACACAAAAATATGTTTTAAGAAGAATTACAAAAATCATTTGAGGAGCACATGAGGCAAGGAAGATCCTGAAAAATACTATCAAGATATTCACTATGGGCATTTCATTTTTGCTACTCTTTGCATTTTCTATATTCTTTTTTATGTTGGCATCAAAATGAATCAATGAAGAACAAATACTAGACTCCCTTTTCCGTCCTTGAGTTGATAGGAGAAAACCTCTCAGATACTCCATTAAAGCTACCATCAATAATGTTCTACTTCTCAGTGAATAACATAATTCTGCTTTAATTTAGTTATCAGTTCACTATATTCTAGATGTGGCCTGCATTCCACTATACATGACCTTTACATACCCAGATTGGTCTTGGAGAGTCAAGGGCCTAGAATAGAATATCCACCTACTGCAACCCATATTTATGTGTCAAGATGCTCTCACTAGAGAACATTTGGATGGGGCACATCAGTCTATGAAATCCCCCATCCAGAAAACTCACCAAAATGAAAAGAAAAGCAAGTTATATACACATTTCTATTTATGTGCACTACAAACAAATGAAGTTAATATATGAAAATTCTGAATTAATCCTAAAAAGAATCAAAATATATTACAAAAAATTGCTGATGGCATGCAAAGGGTAAAGAACAATAAAATAAGCACAAATGTCCTACCATAGTTTATGACTTCTCAATTTCTGCAAGCATTAGGCCTCATTGTGCAGCAGTTCAAAAGGGTAAATCAGATGCCCCCCCCAAAAAAGAACAAATGCTCAATCTTTGAGAAAAATGAGAATCTCAAAAAAGCACCCCAACAACAAATACACCATAAAAACCTTTTAATTTATAGACTATAATTAATAAATGCATGAGTTGATAGTAATTCTTAAACATACTAGGAAAGTTAAATACCTCCGAATAATCAACAGTTACATGTCCTGTCCCCTGGTCGTCCCACTTTCCGTCAGAATTCAAGCGATAAACCTTCACACGCTAGAGATTTCATGCTTTTGTCAGGTTGACAAAATTAATTTCCTCGTTGATACAGAAAAGAAAAGAAAAGAAGTGGCAGACATGCAAAACAAGAATAGATCATTAGCTCTAAGGAAATTAGATTGTGCCCATGTCCGCTGCAAATTTTATATGTGAAAAGCTAGTAGCCTGTCACTGAAGTTTAGGTCATTACAACACACAACTATAGCATGCATAGGCATAGCTTAAGTTGTTCGCTTTGCGTTCAGTATCTTGTCTATTCTAATCCCCCCCACTGACATCCATGCCAACCATGCAGAAGTAACAGCCTTTCTTTATTTCCAATATCTAGTGACTCTACTGAAGCTGTCCACTTCCCACTAGGAATCCCCTCAAAACTCATGAAACTTTTCCTATGCTTTATAGTTTTTTTTTTGGAAAGTGGGTAGTACCACGAATATATTAAAGAAAAGCGAATGTACATGTATAGGGGTTCAAAAAAGAAACCCTCCCAAAACACCTATACAAGCAAACACACGCCAAGATAGTGTGAGTGAATAACAAGTATGAGGCCCCACTTACAAAAGTTCCCTTTAAAAAAAATCACCCTCCAAAATGAAATGTACGACTATCACCCCAAAGAAAGGAAAATGGAGGAATTATGCTCCCCCACATTACAATGATGCCTCGCCCGAAACACCACCCTCTCACAAATAAAGGAAAATTCCTTTCTTCCGACCTCGACTCCCTCTTAAAGATTCATCTATTTCTGTCACTCTAAATAGCCCAAAGAGTAGCATGAAGAACTAGCCACCACAAAAGCGAATCACCCTTAAGTGTCCATCCCCTATCCCACTTGAGGAGCCCTCATAGAAACCAAGTGTCTGCTAGAAAATCTGGCCAAATCTTGTCCACATATCCCGAGCAGAAGGGTAATGAATGAACAGATGATCCAATTCCAGACCATCCGCTTCTCCGCATAAGCAGCAGCTACGAAAATGGCCCGAAGGAAAGAGGCAAGCCTATCACACGCTATAAAACAAAATTTCCTTCACACCTATGCTTTATAGTTTCTATAAAACAAGATTAAAATAAAATAAATGATAGAAAACCATTAAAAAAACAACTACAGTACCATTTTTCTAATGATAAACATGGAGCCCACCATTTATCCAAAGCTTCAAACAGAAAAAACATTTTTTGGAAAACACAGATCGCAGACATGATCTCAGGTTTAGAAACTATGATGAGGACCATGCCCCAGGATGCTATCTAAAGAAGAAAAAAAACATGTAATATGGTTCACAACAAAATTAAGAAGACAGAAAAAACAAGACATAATATATTTCTGAAAATGGTAAATAAGGCAGGTAATATGCTATCCACCAGAGAATGTGATTGGTTCATGGTTGCTATATGTAAAGCATATGGGTCCCTCCCTCTTTATTCTTGATTGAAACTCCCAACAGAGAAATGTTGCAGCCTGATCCAGTACCCATCTCAAGCTGCCAATGTTTACAGCCAATCTATCACCTAATCTACTCCAACCAGCCTCCACATAAACTAATCCACTCATTCACCTGCTTCAGCATCTACTCATTACAAACAAGATGATGATGATGAGTTCAGTGGTCCTCTGACCGATGACAATAATGAAATTGAATATGCTACTTAAGCAATGTCATTATGAAAGGAAAGGAGGGGGGGGGGGGGCAATGAGTCACTCAAGAATCAAGAAGAGACATGCAATGACAAGAGAGGTGGTGCCACAACCCTATGCCCAACCAGAGTCTCAACATGATGAGACCAAAACAAGCCCAGAGTATAGCCAATGCAAACAAAATACCCAAGACCAATCTACACAGAAGAGCCTGTCTCCTAAGAAACAAATGAAAAAGAAGGCAAAAGTATACCTAGAGAGAAGGAATCAAGAGCAATTAGTTTACAAAAACAGAGATGTAACATTATTTTTCTTGGGATATGGATGTATATGCCAGAGGCAATAAGAAGATAGAGATGCCACTAGCAGCATCATATCCATTTCACTACCCTAATGTGGGCCAACCAGAGTCTCAACAAGGTAAGACCAAAACAAGCCCAGAGCATAGCCAATGCAAACGAAATACCCAAGACCAATCTGCACAGAAGAGCCTGTCTCCTAAGAAACAAATGAAACAGAAGACATAAGTATACCAAGATAGAAGGAATCAAGAGCAATTAGTTTACCAAATCAGAGATGTCACATTAGTTTTCTTGGGATATGGATGTATATGCCAGGGGCAATAAAAAGATAGCGGTGCCACTAGCAGCATCGTATCCATTTCACTAACAGAAAAGGCAAGAGAGTGCACATTGAGAGGACATCTTAGTAAGGGACATAAGGAGAGCAAATTGAAAGCTAATTTAAAATTGTGAACGTCAAATGTCGTCTTGACATGCATAGTTTGGATACTTGATCCAAAGAGATGATCAAGATTATTCCTCTAGCTTTTTCATTGGACATCTCCAAAAAGGATTCCCATGTTAAAAATAGGAGTAACCAGATCCTTGCAAACATGACCAATTGCAATGGGTGTTTTCTTGTTAGTCGTCTACTAACACGTGCTAGTCAAGTCGCACATTCAGCATGCTTGCAGAATAGTCAAACCCCAAAGGTGCCTTCAAGATACTAGGCCTAAGGTTAGGCCTTACCTCAGAGAGGCACTTGACCCAGTCAAGTGCATTAGTACTTGACCAGGTCATGTGAGCATTTCCAAATCCAAGAGGCAGGTTGCATGGGATCCCATCATCCTAAACACTTAGATGCCACTTACACATTCCCATCGCCCAAGCTCACCACCGTGTGTTCCCTTCTATAACACTCTCCATCCCAAGCCACCAACACCAAGCACCCTCTTTATCTCTAATGACCACTAGTAGCACAATAAAAACCTATTATTGCAGATAATACATTGTTGGGGAATTATCTTTTGGGTTACGGCTGACCTTACTTGTACTTCCCACTTTACTTGTACATTCATTCTCATTAATATATTAGTGGTACCACCCACTTTCCAAAAAAAAACAACCAAGAGTGTCCAAGAGGCAAACAATCTACACTGGCATTTGTTGGTTCAATATCTCCACCAAGTAGCAGAGGTATGCCATAGAGTATTACCATGACCTTTAAGGATCAAGGGTTTTAGGTATTTCATTATACGGGGGTAAACATACCATGGATATGAAGTTGCTCCTTGGAACACACAAATTTCGATGTTTTTGAAAATGCAACGACGGGCCTAGCCATGTCAAAACCAAAGACGCAGCTTCACATTGTAGTCTGATGAAACACCACAAGTCCAGAGAAGAGAAAAGGAACTTTGATTGACAACTACTTTTGGCTTTCACTTAACAGGGAAGAATAAACTGACAACCAGGCAGTCCACGCATACAATAAAGATACTGGGTCTGTCAGTTCTTTAAACTAAATTTATGCCCACTTGTTAACATGAAAAACCTTGTACCATATGTCATACGGAATTCCACGTTCAACAAATTCCTCAACTATTAACTGCGTAAAGCTCATTTACCCGCTCCCACCGGCAAATGAAACTCTAGAAAAAACGAAAAAACAATCACCAAAATAACCAACCACGAGTACAATATATCCGAGCACTACCTAGTAACAAGAGAGGAAAGTTCGTTGCATTCAACAGGCCTCAGTCCCACCCGCCCAGAAGTCCAACCAAGTACAGAAGATGATTTTTTTTCTTTCAGAGTACAGCGGGGTGGAAAAGGCAAGTGCAGTCCGATGAAGAGAGGGGAGGGAACATACCAGCCTCATGGCGGGCTCGTCGTTCGCTTGAACACCTGAGGGCACAAACCCGGAACAGGTCAAACATTCGGGAACAGGCAGCGCAATCAGATGTGGGGAATAAGAAAGAGGAGAGAGAGGGAGCGGGTCGAATTGGGGCGGGGGCAAAGAGAGGGCACCACTACCGATATAGATCTCCCCGAAGGATCCGCTCCCGATCCCGCACCCGAGTCTGGGCTTGTTCCCGCCACGAGGTTCCATACACAGCACCAAGCCCTCCCCCGCGGACCCCAGAAATCCAATTCCCCAACCCTAGCCGCGCAGAATAAACCAAGATAACATATGCAACCCGACGAGAAAAAAGTAAACCCCCTCCCTACCCCCCGCGAGCCCCCGGGCTGCTGCGGCGGCGGCGAAAATTGACAAGGCACAGCTTCCCTAGCTTCCCCTCTTCCCTCGAGAGCAGAAGCAGTTCGTCGCGCTCCGCACCGCACACCTTTCTCTCCCCCTGCCTGCTTGCGCCTTCCCTTTCTTTCTATCTGCTTTCTCTCTCTCTCTCTCTCTCTCTCTCTCTCTCTCTGCTCCTACCCCTCCCCCCTCCCTCTCTTTTCCTTTTTTTTCTTTTCTCTATCTTTTTTTCCCTTCTTCCTCTCTTCCCTTCTCTGCTCGGACCCGAGCGAGCGACAACTTTTTAGAGGGAGGAGAGGGGGGGTGGGCGGAGAGCGGCGGAAATTTCCGCCTGCCCGCCCAAGAAGTGCTCCCTCTCTCCTCCTCCCTTCGATCTCGGTGGAATTTGAGCACGTTTTCGAGATCTGGGCCGTACAGAGACCACTTCCACCACACGATGGACGCACCCCTGCTTCACCAGCGGGGCTGTTCGCGCCATACACGTCCGTCGCCGTTTGATCTGATCTTCTCGGCTCCGACTTGATCCAGAAACGGGCGCGGGGGGAGAGGGGGAGATTTGATTTAAGATAATAATAATGTTTAAAAATACTATTAAGACTTGTTTGATTAATGATGTCAATGGATCAGACTTGAACCACATCTTGTTAGGTCCGATTTAAGTCCGATTTTTTAAAAGTCAGCTCTAATTTAGGGATAGATCCGGTATGGGTGGTTTAGCTCGGGACTAGAAAAAGTTCAGTTAAGTCCAACCTAGTTTGAAAATATATGAAAAATATTATTTTTACATATATTATATATAATTTTAATATATTTATAAAAAATAATATATTTTAATTATACCTATATTAACATTCAATTTATAAAATATTATATTTTAGTATATTTATTATAAAAAATGTAACTCATTTTCTAAATATAATTTTATATTTAATAAAAATATATTTATATTTATAAATTTCAAGCATGACCGGGTCAGACCTCACAAAGCCCGAGCCCGACTCTATTCTTTTTCGGGCCGAGTTTCTAGGCCTCTGACTCGGCCTAGCTCAATTAACACCTCTATGTTTGATATAACTCCTTATAAGAAATATGTTAATAGATCAATCACAAACACTATTTATAAAAAAAAAAATTTTTTTACTTATCGAAAACATATTAATTTTACATGGACACACTTTATTTATAGAAAAGTCTTCATCATCAGTCAACTCCGAAGAGATTTATAAAATATAAGATAAAAATTGAGCTTATGATAAACTCAAGTGAGATTACGATACTAAGGTTACACTATAAAACTAGTTTAGGATTAATCTAAATATATTTATGATGTGCATATAAACACCTCCCTAAATAACTATGTACTTAATTACATAAATTTCTCTCTAATATCATTTTATTGCAAACACGACAACATCTCTTTATTAGGTGTCATTGTCATCTTAAAACATTTGACCTCACGTGAATAAAATAAAAGATAAGTTATGTTTTGTATTTTATATTTATACATTATTTTTATAATTTTATAATATAAAAATTTATTTATTTTTCTCTTGATAAATCAAGATGTCGAGAAAAATATTGTTCTCTCTGAGTTGCACTTGCTACTCCTGAGAACACTGCATAAGGTGCCTGGAAAACCCCGTAACACTGCAGAAGGTGCCTTGGGAACGTAAGTCGGCTAACCACGAGTATAGCCAACCACGTCTGAGGACAATCCGACATTCCGCAGCTTTGGCTGCTCGGCATGAACCTCACCTCGAATGGGAACCAATTCGAATCGGCGGAGTCGACAAGGTATTCTCAGAAGGTCGGTCCTAGGATCAGCCGACCTCAGTAAGGACATTGGCCGACATCTTATCTACGTCCTCACCAAGTACGTCGTCTACAGCTCGGCCCACGCGGGCCTGTCTACAGCTTGGCCCAGGCAATTTTGCGAATCCGACCACAAGAGAGCTCACCATTTTGCACCTCGGGTCGTCGAAAGCTCGGATCTCGCCGACCTGAAGCTCGGTCCTCTCATATGCCCCATCATAGCCCACACGGGCAACAGGCGAATAGGACAATGCCCGAGAATCACGGAACCGCAAGTCACGGCCATTAAGGCCACGATCTCAGCAATCAGGCCTACATGTGGCAACTACGATCATCGCAACTCAGCAGAGATAACGGCACTCAATCCGGCGGGAATCTCGGTAACTCCCAGCGAGATTGACGGCTCGTCCAACTCACGCGTACGTGTCCAACACTATATAAAGGGTAGACACTCCGCAGGCAAAGGTAGGCTGTTCTCCCCCATGCTACCCATTCTACTCGGCTATCAACTGACTTGAGTGTCAGAGTGTCTTCCCGCCGAGCCCACTTGGCGGGCTTTGCAGGTCAGGTCGAGAGGTCGGGAGCAGGTTCGCACGTCGGCCAAACGCGCCTCAAAAGGATTCATCGGCTTGGTCGTCTCGGCTCCGTCCGGCGAGAAGCGCCTCAACGGTCGCCTCAGCTGGAGCCGAACTATGTTACTATAGCAGTAACAATTATAACACAAAACAAATATATTCACATAATAAAATAAAATATTTAATAAATATTAGAACATATATTATTATTTACTATAGAAATACTAACCACATATTGTACATGACATCACATGTCATGTATATATAAAATAGAGAAACATATAAAAAATTACAAATCTTTATCGTGAATAACCTTTAACTTGAAAAAATGAAATGACTTGTTGACGTCTTTTCACGATTATGAGTATGCCGATGAGCTTCAAACTTGGTTAAATATATTCCCACCACCTTCACTTTGTTTCGCACTGATTCAAAACATATATTATAATACTCATTTCGATAACTATAAAAAATGCTATCAAGAATTATAAAGGAAACAATGATAAAATTAATAATAATATTTATTAGCTCACTGGTGTGTAATATCTACATAACATTCTATTTTCTTCAAATTTATGTGGCATGATCTTTTTGTATGTGTGTAAGGATGATTTCTTCATGAGATAAGAGAGTTTGAGAAGATATTCAAAGCATTGTAAAAAAAAAGGATAGGATATTCAAAGAGATAAAATGTTGATTTTTTGTATAGAATATCATATAAATGAAAATATTTCAAAAAATAAGTTAAGGATAATATTTCACAATCATATATTAATTTGGGTGCATGTGAAGATTGTTTGTAATTTTTTTTGTGAGTTGGTTGTTTAAAAATTAGTTGAAACATATATAAGTTCATCTATAGCAATTATTATATATGACTAAGATGATAATATTTTGGTCAAATAAATATATATATCTTTTGTTAGATTGTGAATAATGGAGATTTAGAAATGATAAAGGGTTTTCAATTTTGAATATTTTTATAATGTTTATTTATTTTTGTTGCATTGTTATTGTGGTGGCCAAATCTGACCACCTAATCTCATGATGGCCCACTACGGCCCTCGCGTGTCCTGTCAGCAAACGTGGCCCCATCGCAACGGGCCACGTCCTTTTCAAGACGGTTTTAAGATCTCCAAGGTACCGCCCCCCTTGATCGGACACTGTCAAGCCTCGTGGCAGTATATCCCCGAGCAGGTCATCTGCCCTTCCACACCGAACAACTGCGGAGGGGTCCCGAACAGGAACAGTAACCCTGCTGCGCGGAACAACCATGGATATCACCGAACAGCATGTTCGACCCCCCATGTGGGTCACCTGCTCGAAAGGTGTTTCCAAATGGTGCCGAGCAGGTTCTCTGGCTCATGGCGCGGTTGTAACCGTCCCAGGCCACGTACTCCACCATCAAGAGGCACGAACTGCCTGACAACCCAACGGGCACCTGAACGCATAACTCCTCCCGTTATGCGCGTCCATCAAGGCGTCTTTTCATGCACGATCTACCAACGTTACGCACGTTGGCCTTGGCATCAACACCTATAAAAGCACAGGTACAGTACCATGCAGCGGTACGTTCTCTTCCTCACGCAAACACATTCTCATACTCCGAAACCCCCTGCCTTGCAAGCTCTCGTCTGACTTAAGCATCGGAGGGTTTCCCCGGTCTTCACCGGGCCCCCCCTGATCCTCTTCTGGTCTTGCAGGTTCTCGTCCTCACCGGCGATCGTCTTCCCTACCCTCTCTCTAGTGGAGGCCCGTTTGGTTCCGGCCCAAACATGATTACACCACCACAGTTATTATTATTATTTAAACTCTCACAAGGAAACTTGGAATAAATTTATATGTGAATTATAAATGTAAAATGAAATTTTAATATTTAATCAACTTATAATTGACTATGGCAGCGTTTGGTTGTGCATGTTAAAAATATGACAGCTTATTCTAATGATTAGAAATCACAGTTTTTTCTCACTTATCTTACCAAATGTCCAATATAACTTTTAATTTTTGAAATTGTCACGTTAGTAAAAAAAAGAGTTTGTGAATTCCAATGATTCAAAATCAATTTTCTCTAACTCTTATTGGCATATGCACATAATAGTTTTTGGATTTGTAAAAATGTGATTTGAAGATATAGGAGATAGATAAATAAAAAGAGAAATAAATGTATGCTAGATTTTGAGGGTGAACAACGGGTCGATTCGGTCTTGTTCACCCATATTTTTAGGGGAACCGAACCCCAAATTATTACAGTGAAGCGAACCGAACTTTTTTCGGTTCAAATCGAAATATGGCAAAAAATTTGGGTTTTACGCGGTGGCCGTAGATTTGATCTCGTGACCTCCCCATGGAGAACATGTGATTTGATCTCGTGACCTCCCCATGGAGAACATGCAAAATGTGCCAACCACTGCGCTATAAACAGTTTTATATATGTATATGTATTATTAATTAATTAGATATAAATATTAAATTCAAAATATGTAGAAAACGAGTGCTTTAACCTCCATGCCCCCAGCGCTATTACAATTTTTTTTTGTACAAATATATATATATATATATATTCTATTCATTTCGTTTTCTAACCTGAAATCGAATTGAACTGTGTGTTCTGTCAAATCGAACCGAATCGAACTGAATTTAGACCATAATTTGAACACCTCTAGTTGGATTTGATGCTCTGAAAGCTAAGAAAATGATGTTTTTTTGTGAAATTTATATTTGCTAAAAGTGAAAACTTCAACCTATATTGCCAAATAACTCTAGGCTTGAGATTTTGTGCGTAGGAATTTTCAAAATTAATATTTTTTGTTGAATTTTATATTTGTAAAAAGTAAAATCTACAACATCTCACTCTAAAACGCTGCCTATAGCATTGACCATATGTTATAAGAGCAAAAAGTGACTTATGAAATATATAATATATACAAAATTAATATGTCATGTTGGGATTAAGATGCTTTAATTCTTATAGGTGTCTGCAGAATTTCTAACTCAACAGTGTTATCTATATGATAAAAATCTCTAAAAAACAAGTAAGTGTTGTTTTGAAATTTAATTCTTATAGTGAATATCTCAAATTTTCATGTTGATTCAGTTATTCACTATAATGATTTTAAAAAACACATTGGCTAGAAATCCTAATTAATTACAATAAAATTGTGATTATAAAAATAGTTCATATATAATAGATAAGATGTGCAAGATATTAGATATTTTAAGAGGAAGTAAATATACTTTAAGTTTTTCATCACCAATTTGTTTGTAGTTAACTTAAGACTAAATTTTTTTATCCATATTATTTGATATAATATGACTTAAGAATAAATGTTTTATCCATATTATTTGATATAATATCATCAAACCTATCTACTACCATCAACATTGAAAAGTGTCAAATACGGCACATATGTAATAAACATAAAAAATCACCTATAAATACGATCAAAACACATTGAGTTAAATTTCAATATATTATTAGATTTTGATTACATTCATCCTTAACTTTACATGACGACTGACATAGTAACATCAATCATTTAAACATTTATAGTGAGTATACCGATATGATGATTAAAATGTACTGATATCATGTAGTAAGATTTTGCATGAGTATATGATAGCTAAGCCTTAATGTACATATATGAAAATAATCAATATAATTAGATACATAAAAATACACAATATGAATTTGACAACATAAAACTAAATCGTCTATTATAAATACCAATATTATATTTATTACATTTTGTAGTTTCATATAAAATAAAAAAAATAACATTAAAATATATCATTTATGTAGGCATGCTATTGCAAGTTTTTATCTCATTTTAACACAAAATATCCCACTTTTAAATTAGGACATAATAGGAAGTAGAATAAATAAATGCAATAAAATATATGTATTTTGATTACAATTGTACATATACATCGCTAAAATTACAATGATTATATTTATCCTACACATTTAATCAACTATATATAAAGTGTAATAATTTATTTGAGACGTGTTATAGTATTGTATGTATTTGTCTCCTCTACAAGTGTCTCGTCACCGACTACACCTGTACGCCGAAGCAAGTGGTGAGTCTAAAAGACTCCGCAAGTAACTCTACACATACCGTACATGCACATATCATAGTAGGTTCTACGTACACGTTCACAAGACACAACATGTAACATGCTTGACATTAAATTTTACAACTTATCATGGTGAATCTACAATTTAAACACATGGACTATGCTTTTAGATTTCCTAAATTGGAATCATCTATCACATGCTTTCTATTCATTTTTCACATAAAAATCTACCTTCAACCAACTAAGACATGAAAGCCATTAACATGAATTTCCGAGTATGCATGAAAAGAAACATACCTAACATGGAATCTACATATTCTTACGCATATACGTATCCATTTTACATACTTTAAGCTTGCTGGTTTTACATGTTTTAGCAACCATAATCTAACACATGAGAGCTATAACAACGATTAAATCATAACATGTGAACAACCAAGTATGGAAGTCGTTTATATATGCTTAACAATTATCTCTAGCATGGATTCTATGCATTTTGCATACATAAACAATGATCATAACATGGTAAAGCTACTGTTTAAGCATGATTTCAGATTGTCCTAACATGGATTACAAACTCACATCCTCACATTTTGATTTCACATTTTTACACAATTTTCAAATTCGCATATTTCACACTTTACACATGCAATTTTACACATTGTTCACATTCACATTTTTCACATGAACACATACATATTTACACATTCACATTTAGTGCCGCGACACATAGTCCAAACCACCAAAGAAAGACACAACACATCACATCACATAGACGCCATCTAGGTAATACAATGGCGACTCATGGACTGCGCAGACCGGGAGAACAAGTCTCCACCCTAACCAGTGGTACTTGTCCACCTCCAGAATTTCCCCTAATGCCCTTAGGGTCACAACACATTAAACCTTCTCAGGGAGACTTTTCCCTTATACGGTTCCGCTGCCCTCTACGGAAGCAGTGTCACATTTGGCACAAGTTACACATTACACATTTTACCAATTTTAACACATATGTTTACACATGTCACTCTCATTTCACTCATTCACACACATGGTGCTCTGTTTTCCTGACATGACACTACAATTACAGAAATTTTACACTCAGGGAACTTCACTAATCAGGTTGTTATATACAAAATCAAATCATTTTACAACGGCATGCATTAGTTTCACACTTTTACATGGAAAATTTATATTGCATCATATACTGGTCCAAATGACCTGAAATTTTAACCACTAGCTGATTTCGGGTTCAGGATCCCACATGCAAATTTTTAGATTTTTCTAACTTAAAACATAATTACAGAAAATCTAACATCGAATTCACATGCTATCCACAACTCAAATTAACATGGAGTTGAACACCAATCACAAAATTAACAACTCACTGTCTGAACCCTAACAGACATGGAGCTACAAAATTTATTCCTGAAATTTATGGACAATACATGATTTACCGAAGATTTATCATGACCTACGCATGATCTCTATTTCCCAAACAACATTTTCACTAATTCACACAAGCATGAGAAAAATCTCATGATTTCAGAACAGAGACTGACTAATACATACATGACCCATGAAATATAGGACATTCAGACTCGTCCTAAATCATTCAAACAAAGGGTTGACAAGATTAGCAACTCATCATACATGTATCTCCATGGAATAAATAAGCTCTATCATTTACCACCTTGCACAAAATCCATCCACACGCCACATTCACTAGTATACGTAGTACATAAAGGCTACATTATATCCTCATCACGAGAAACACATCAAAAATAGTTGTATAAGAGGAGAGAACAGTTTTCTGTTCTGTCCTAAAAAACTTAACGGCAATCTTTGGCCGTCAAAGGGAGTTAACGGCACAATCGCTGGACGCTAAGAAGGATCTTAACGGCAATGGATGTTGCCGTCAAGTTCAGGTATGTGCAAAACACAGACCCGAGCTTCAAAGATGGGGTGAATTTGGGGGTCTATGACACGAGAAAAAATACACAAAAATGATGAAACCAACCTAGACACATACATGGACGTTATGGGTAGGGTACTTGCCTCTTAAGTATACTCCAAAGGGATCAAAAGCTTGGTGAAGCTCTCCTTGGGCTGTCCCAAGAAGTTCCCAACCAGCCTCCAAGATGGCCTTCCTCTGGGTTCTTGAGCAAGCTCCAGTGCTATCCGGGGTCGGGGATGCCTTTCTCAATGATCCAGCAAGCTCCTTGAAGTAGCAGGTGGCCGGATCAAGCTTCAGAACTTCAGATTTCGGGTTGCAAAAGTGAGGGTTTCTCACAGTCCGAAAATAGGGTTTCACTCATTTCTCTTCTTCCTCTCTTGCAAAAGGGGCAAAGAGAAGGCTTAGGGTTGCAGAAAATGGGTTTGTATATAGGAGAGGGGGTTCTCATATCACGCAGGGGTGACAAGATGGCCTTTCAGACCGTTGGGGACAGCTCCCCAATGGTTGGGGTGGCTTGCTTCTGGGATTTCCGACTCTGCAACGCATGCAGGTCAGAGATCTTGACGTCAACATCGGTGGACGCCTAAGTAAGTTCTGACGTCATACGATATTGACGTTGACAACCCTTAGCGTCCAATAGGTGGACGCCAACTGGCCATTCGGCCAGAAGTTAAAATCATGCAGAAACCCATGCACATCATGCATATATACATGTAATATCTATATGGTATTGTGCACACACTACCATCAAGCAATACATACATTATTTATACCTAAATCATACACATACACACATAAGTATATTAATTAATACATACGTAGATATTTACATACGTACATACACAACATGAATTATTTACATGCAATACAATAATGCAACAAATTCGAGGGCCTTACATCTTATCTACGTCCTCACCGAGTACGTCGTCTACAGCTCGGCCCATGCGGGCCTGTATACAGCTTGGCCCAGGCAGTTTTGCGAATCCGACTACATGGGAGCTCACCGTTTTGCACCTCGGGTCGTCGAAAGCTCGGGTCTCGCCGACCTGAAGCTCAGCCCTCTCATGTGCCCCATCATAGCCCACACGGGCAACAGGCGAATAGGACAATGCCCGAGAATCACGGAACCGCAAGTCATGGCCATTAAGGCCACGATCTCAGCAATCAGGCCTACATGTGGCAACTACGATCATCGCAACTCAGCAGAGATAATGGCACCCAATCCACACGGGAATCTCGGTAACTCCCAGCGAGATTGACGGCTCGTCCAGCTCATGCGTACATGTCCAACACTATATAAAGGGTAGACACTCCGCAGGCAAAGCTAGGTTGTTCTCCCCCATGCTACGCCATTCTACTCGGCTATCGACTGACTTGAGCGTCGGAGTGTCTCCCCGCCGAGCCCACTCGGCGGGCTTTGCAGGTCAGTTCGAGAGGTCAGAAGCAGCTTCGCACGTCGGCCAAATGCGCCTCAAAAGGATTCATCGACTTGGTCGTCTCGGCTCCGTCCGGCGAGAAGCACCTCAACGGTCGCCTAGGCTAGAGCCGAGTTATGTTACTATAGCAGTAACAATTATAATACAAAACAAATATATTCACTTAATAAAATACATTTTTTAATAAATATTAGAACATATATTATTATTTACTATAGAAATACTAACCACATATTGTACATGACATCACATGTCATGTATATATAAAATATAGAAACATATAAAAAATTACAAATTTTTATCGTGAATAACCTTTAACTTGAAAAAATGAAATGACTTGTTGACATCTTTTCACGATTATGAGTATGCCAATGAGCTTCAAACTTGGTTAAATATATTCCCACCACCTTCACTTTTTTTCGCACTGATTCAAAACATATATTATAATACTCATTTCGATAACTATAAAAAATGCTATCAAGAACTATAAAGGAAACAATGATAAAATTAATAATAATATTTATTAGCTCACTGGTGTGTAATATCTACATAACATTCTATTTTCTTCAAATTTATGTGGCATGATCTTTTTTTATGTGTGTAAGGATGATTTCTTCATGAGATAAGAGAGTTTGAGAAGATATTCAAAGCATTGTAAAAAAAAAGATAGGATATTCAAAGAGATAAAATGTTGATTTTTTGTATAGAATATCATATAAATGAAAATATTTTAAAAATAAGTTAAGGATAATATTTCACAATCATATATTAATTTGGGTGCATGTGAAGATTGTTTGTAATTTTTTTTTGTGAGTTGGTTGTTTAAAAATTAGTTGAAACATATATAAGTTCATCTATAGCAATTATTATATATGACTAAGATGATAATATTTTGGTCAAATAAATATATATTATTTGTTAGATTGTGAATAATGGAGATTTAGAAATGATAAAGGGTTTTCAATTTTGAATATTTTTATAATGTTTATTTATTTTTGTTGCATTGTTATTATTATTATTTAAACTCTCACAAGGAAACTTTGGAATAAATTTATATGTGAATTATAAATGTAAAATGAAATTTTAATATTTAATCAACTTATAATTGACTATGGCAGCGTTCGGTAGTGCATGTTAAAAATATGACAGCTGATTCTAATGATTAGAAATCACATTTTTTCTCACTTATCATACCAAATGTCCAATATAACTTTTAATTTTTGAAATTGTCACGATAGTAAAAAAAAGAGTTTGTGAATTCCAATGATTCAAAATCAATTTTCTCTAACTCTTATTGGCATATGCACATAGTAGTTTTTGGATTTGTAAAAATGTGATTTGACGATATAGGAGATAGATAAATAAAAAGGGAAATAAATGTATGTTGGATTTAAGGGTGAACAAGGGATTGGTTCGATCTGGTTCACCCATATTTTTAGGGGAACCGAATCGACCCAAATTAATATAGTGAACCGAACCGAACTTTTTTCGATTCAAATCAAAATATGGCAAAAAAATTGAGTTTTACGTGGCGGCCATGAGATTTGATCTCGTGACCTCCGCATGGAGAACATGCAAAATGTGCCAACTATTGCGCTATAAACACTTTTATGTATATATGTATTATTAATTAATTATATATAAATATTAAATTCAAAATATGTAAAAAACGAGTGTTTTAACCTCCATGCCCCCAGCGCTAACAACTACTGCGTTATAATTATTTTTTCTGTACAAATATATTATATATATATGTTTTATTCATTTCGATTTCCTAATCTGAAATTAAACTGAACTGTGTGATCTGTCAAATCGAATCGAATCGAACTGAATTTGAACCATAATTTAAACACCTCTAGTTGGATTCCATGCTCTGAAAGCTAAGAAAATGATGTTTTTTTTGTGAAATTTATATTTGTTAAAAGTGAAAACTTCAACCTATATTGCCAAATAACTATAGGCTTGAGATTTTGTGCGTAGGAATTTTTAAAATTAATATTTTTGGTTGAATTTTATATTTGTAAAAAGTAAATCTACAACATCTCACTCTAAAACGCTGCCTATAGCATTGACCTTATGTTATAAGAGCAAAAAGTGACTTATATGAAATATATAATATATACAAAATTAATATGTCATGTTGTGATTAAGATGCTTTAATTCTTATAGGTGTCTGCAGAATTTCTAACTCAACAGTGTTATCTATATGATAAAAATCTCTAAAAAACAAGTAAGTGTTGTTTTGAAATTTAATTCTTATAGTGAATATCTCAAATTTTCATATTGATTCAGTTATTCACTATAATGATTTTAAAAAACACATTGGCTAGAAATCCTAATTAATTACAATAAAATTGTGATTATAAAAATAGTTCATATATAATAGATAAGATGTGCAAGATATTAGATATTTTAAGAGGAAGTGAATATACTTTAAGTTTTTCATCACCAATTTGTTTGTAGTTGACTTAAGACTAATTTTTTTATCCATATTATTTGATATAATATGACTTATAGGGTGTTTGGGAGCAACTTTTTTTAAAAGACTATTTCTATCTAAAAAATTATAATATGTTTTCTTTCTATCTAAATTTTAAAATTAAAAAAAAAATGTTGTAAGATGTTTGGCATGGGCCAAGGAGGGGGAGAAAGGAGGACGCTGGGGGCCGGAGGGGGAAGGGCGCCCGGGCAAGGGCGAAGGAGGGGGAGGGCGCCGGAGGCGAGAGAGGGGAGGAGGAGGGCGCTGGGGGCCGGAGGGGGGGAGGGTGCCGGGGGTTGGGGGGGGGCTGGGGGACGCCGGGGGTTGGGGCAGCAGGGGGGGCAGGGGGCGGGGAGGCTGCCGGCGGGGGTGGGGGAGGGGCCGGAGGGGGGGTGGGAGAGGGGGAGGGTGCGCAGGGGGCGGCCGCCGACGGGGGTGGGGGAGGGCGCCGGTGGGAGGGGGCTCGCGGGGTGGGGTGGGAGAGGGCACCGGCCGGTGGGAGAGGAGGGGGGAGGAGGAGGGTGTCGGCGGGGGTGGGGGAGGGCGCCGACGGGTGTGCATGGGGTGGGGGAGGGCGCCAGTGGGTGGGGGGTGAGGGAGGTTGCCGGCAGAGTGTGCAGGGGAGGGCACCGGCAGGTGTGGGGGAGGGCGCCGGCAGGTGTGCAGGGGGTGGGGGAGGGCGCCAGTGGGTGGGGGGGGGGTGAGGGAGGTTGCCGGCGGGGTGGGGAGGCTGTCGGCGGTTGTGGGGGAGGGCGCCGGCGTGGGGGGGGGGGGTTGCCAGTTGGGGGCTCACCGGCGGGGGAATTGGGGGGGGGGTTGAGAGAGAGAGAGAGTGCTTTTAAAATAAAAACAGGTTAGGACTTGTTTTTTTTTTAGAAGAGATTTACATAGAGTAAAAATTTTGTACTAAAAAAAAATTTACTTACCAAACACCTCTTTGTACATGTCTTTTCTCTTTTTTAAAATTTAGAAAAAAAAAGAGACAAAAAATTGTAACCAAACATCATATTAAGAATAAAAAAATTTATCCATATTATTTGATATAATATCATCAAACCTATCTACTACCATCAACATTGAAAAGTGTCAAATACGACACATATGTAATAAACATAAAAAATCATCTATAAATACGATCAAAACACATTGAGTTAAATTTCAATATATTATTAGATTTTGATTACATTCATCCTTAACTTTACATGACGACTGACATGGTAACATCAATCATTTAAACATTTATAGTGAGTATACCGATATGATGATTAAAATGTACTGATATCATGTAGTAAGATTTTGCATGAGTATATGATAGCTAATTAGCCTTAATGTACATATATGAAAATAATCAATATAATTAGATACATAAAAATACACAATATGAATTTGACAACATAAAACTAAATCGTCTATTATAAATACCAATATTATATTTATTACATTTTTTAGTTTCATATAAAATAAAAATAACAAAAATAACATTAAAATATGTCATTTATGTAGGCATGCTATTGCAAGTTTTTATCTCATTTTAACACAAAATATCCCACTTTTAAATTAGGACATAATAGGAAGTAGAATAAATAAATGCAATAAAAATATATGTATTTTGATTACAATTGTACATATACATCGCTAAAATTACAATGATTATATTTATCCTACACATTTAATCAACTATATATAAAGTGTAATAATATATTTGAGACATGTTATAGTATTGTATGTATTTGGCTAACATATTTTGTGACCTCCTAAAGATAAGTGTGCTTTTTTTAGTAAATGAGGACAACTATTAGAGAAGATGATGATATATTTATCTTTATGTGGTGAAATAAATGTGATATCCTAAAATTCATCAACTATGTTTTTTATTCGAATGAAGTAATTTTAAAAACATTTAGATATAATTTATTTAATTAAGCATGAAATGCAAAAAATATTCATATCGATTAAGTATTACTTCCTTAGTGTATATATTTAGTTGATGAATAATATACACTTTGCATAATTTAAAAGAGTGATTTTTGGGGAAACATAATAAAATTCAATCTAACTTAACAAGACCCTCTACAACCATATCTGTCATGCTCCAAAGTAAAAAAAAAAAAAACAAAGCATGATAAGAGGGGAAAAAATCCACATTCAAGCAATATTGGAATATGAGACAACAACTAGATATTAAATGAAAATACGTTTCTATAATGTAAAAAATGTTAATTCAAATAATTACTATGCCAATATCTCTCAAAACATACAATTGACAACATTTTCAATTTAAGATTACGAAACTATCTCAATCGAAGCTAATAAACAAGGGTTTGCTATAACATCGTGAAACACTCTAACACTCTTACCCATTATTGCTCATGCACCACTCCGCCAGACTCCCTGTTACAAAACAAAAGTAGAACATGATTGGATATTTTCTCTCTGAATAAGCTATATATATATATTAGATTAATATGTTAATTTCTTTCAACATGTTACATTGTATGTGAAATTAACGAGCATAGTTGATTTTTTTTGCGAGATTACAAGTTTAATGTGTTTAGGTAAGTAAGACATTTTTTTGTGAGATTAGTAAGATGATGTGTCTTCACATGTGTATTTTTTGATGACATTAGTAAATCTTTTTTCACTGCGTGTTGGAGGACTTACCAAATCTTATTTTGTTAACATTTATTTAGAGTCAACATTGATAATGTCGATGACAATCTCGATATTACTAGTGTAACTCACCGTTGAAAATGTTAACTCCCACTTGATTTGAGCAATGTAACAAATTCGTTGAGCATTTTTTTTTAATTATCTAACCCTTATCTAATTAAATTATCTGTTACCCTTATCTAATCTACACTAGATTTGTTACCACATCAAATTATGAGATCTAAGAGCAGATAATATTGAATCAAATATTAAGTATGGCTCATTCTCAAGTTCTCCCAATAAGGAGATAGATTTATTGTTAAGATAAATATGTTTTACTCAATTGATCGAATATAACATTCAAATTAAACGGTGACTTTTTTTTTTGATAATGAGAAAATCTCGTCTCGTGTGATTTTGTGGGTTCAGAAATTGATGTTTGTGAATTCCAAAATCAAAACTTTGATAACTCCTACTTTTTATATATCCGTATTGTTTTTATTTCACTTGATCGAAAAAATTTCAAATTTATACACATCCAGAATTACATGTAAAAACTAAACAGCGACTTGATTCGAATCTAAAGCACACCAAACATGCACGAGGAGGTATGACATATCAATCTAAGTCGCGGCGCTTAGCACCACTTCAGCTCAACTTGTTACCCAGTGGGGTTGGGCGACAACGCCGACAAGTATTTCTCTGTTGCCAGACCACACCTGCCGTACGTGTACGCCCGCCCAAAGTTGCGCAGTGCCTTCGTCTTCTCCGCGCGGTGGTTTCTGCCTCCTTCCCTACTCTGCTCCGTTCTCTCTCTCTCACACACACACATATACACCCTGTCGCCGCTGCTCACGTCCTCCGGCTTCCTCACGGAGCAGCGACTAGGCGCTATCCCTCGCGGTCGCTCCACGACGCCTGAGTTGCCGAGGAGAGGAGCGGAGTCTGTGTTCCCTTCCATATCTGCCTGTAGGGACCCTTGCTAGGGTTTTAGGTCTGCGAGGGGTGGCGGAGAGGGCCTTCCTCCCACCAAGGAGCGGGAATCAACCAGCATTCAGTGCCCGATCCAAGCGGGGATCTCGGGACGGCGATGGCCACCCAGCAGGGGAGCGGGGGAGGAGGTGGCGGCGCCGCCGGGACTAACAGCAAAGTTGCTGCTCAACTCGGACCAGAACAGCACCAAGGTGCTCATTCTCACCGTCCTCCAAGGGATCGATCCGTTTGTCGAGGAGATACTCATCACCGCCGCTCATGTCACCTTCTACGAGTTCAACATCGACCACAGCCACAACCAGTGGCTTTGACTGTCGCATCTCATCCAGCCTCGGGTTTGGCTTCCCCCCACACCCCTCGCTCTCTGTCCAATTCCCGTTTCTGATCACTGTAGACATACGCCCGCCAGAGCTTCGGCCGGTTAACCTTTGTCTCCCCCCCCGTGACGCCGGTGGTGATCCTATGTTTTTGATCTCTGCAAAGCGGTAAGGAAATAGAGGGATCCCTCTTTGTGGTCAAGAGATGAATCCTTTGCCCATTGGTTATGTCGATGGATCGTGATCTTCGCCTAGTCTACACTGACCGACCCTCTAGGACCCCCTGTTTGATGTCTTTTACTTTACTGTGAAGGGAAATCGCCGATGTTCCGGTAAATACGAGTCCACTGTCCTGGGTGCAAGAGACTTGTTCTGTTTCTGTGAGTGACTTGTCGATTTGCTAATTTTATCCGTATGCCCTGGCAATAAGTTTGAAGTCTAGACACTGCTACTTCTATGGTTTTTGTCCATGCGAACATATTTTTTCTTTTTAAGGTCATCATTCCCCTTTTTTCTTTCATATTTCTCTTGTCACATTATCGGCTTAGCTTAACAAATGAGGGGTTTTCCGACTGCTTTCCCATCAGAGATGTTGGTCCATTTTGGGGTAGGGTGAGAGCTCTATCAGCTAGGCAACACCGTGGGTGGTTGATTTGAGGGTGGCAGGATCTTTACTCTCGTAGTCTTAAAAAAAATGTTTTCTTTTATCATTGTCTTTACTTCATCGACCTGACCTACATATTGACGTGTACTTTTTTAAAAGTAAACCCTTAATCCCCATTGATGGAAGGTGAACTTCTTGTACTTTTGCAGGAATACCCAGCCAAGATTTCAGTTCATTATCGTGAACAGGCGAAATACAGGTATTCTACTGCACACGAGGAGTGCCTTTTATTGCCCTAAATTTACTCAGTAATTACCCTTGTTCTCTTACAATATCATTCATAGATTGTAGATAATGGATGCCGTGAGATTACATGGTCAGTACAGATTGGTACACATACCAATATACCACCAAGATATGTGCTTAGACTTAGACACGGAAGGTTAGAATGGAGGCGATGGAACTAGAAGACAGCTGAAACATATTGGAATGAGCAAAATTCTATGAGGAGTATCAGCAGATACTGGCTAGCCAAAACCACTTTTGGTGCCAGAACTAGCTAGAACAATTTTGGTTGTAAAATCCAAAGTTTCATTCTTTGGAATGCAATGCTAATGATCATACGATACATATCTAATAGCCTCATGAATACTCTTGAGCAGATGAGAGAATATACTTGACTAGTAATTCTTTTCCGAAGGTAATTGTGTTTTGGACAAATTTATTACTACAAACAGAGATAATATGACATAACTGGTAGAGAGGCCTCCTCTTCCACATGGGCAAGAACCTGGGAGATAAAAAATTGACTAGAAATTACTTAAAACCCTCGTCCAACCAGCCAAGGGAATTCTAAATGTACACTAAATAAAGGACAACGCTCTATTATGTTATATTTTCCTGGTGGATTTGCTCTCCTCCAAATACTCCTGTTAGTAGCATGTGGAATGACAACGAAGATTTGACTTCTTTAGCACTTGCATACTCGTCTAGTAGTTAGAGAGCATGCCATCATGCGCTTATCTGTTTGTGTTGTTTCCATTGTACCAACTTGTTTGTGGGGTCTTGTTTCCTACTATGCTTGGCCTTTTGCTTTTCTGAAATCTGAATGAGTTGCTCCAGAGCTGGGTATTTTTATGCAGTGTTATAGTAGAACAAATGCACACTAAATTTGATTTATTGTGGATCCTGCTTTAGATATAATAACATTCTGTTTGTCACTTCCACACAAATAAAGTTTCTCGGAGAATATATGACTATATGTATGAATTTGACAGTAGATCATTGCTGTTACCGTGTCCAATTTGAACTTCCAATACATCGTCTCAGTAGATGCATGAATTCAGATTTAGTGTATAAGTAGAACTAAGAAGATCTTTGTTACTTCAGGCAGAAAATCTTGTTTAGGACTTATTGGGAGAGCTTGAACACGCAGTTCAGGTTCCATACCTTCTGTACAGGACTGCTGCTCAACAAGTTAATGGTATCTGGTTTTACAGTTCCCATGAATGTGAACCAGTTGCAAATCTCTTCAGCAGGTGAGTTCTGTTCCTACACTGCAATTCCTAGAAGCACTTCCAGAACATGCTAACTACAGGCTCTTTGTTTTTGTTACTGCTGATCTAGGCTTCTTCAAGTTGGCTTTGAGATGTAGAAGGGTGTTATAGAGTCTCTGTAATTATCCTTCGTTGTTATACTTCTTTGTTAGGGTGATAGAGGAAACTCACCTCTACGTCTACTGGTTGTACTTTCTCTTTCTACAGTTCTTCTTACAAGATGGATGTGGATCTTATCATATTGATTTAGAGAATCACACCATTAAGTTTAAAAGACATTTTAATCATAGGATGAAAAAGATGGATTCGATTACCTGGACTGATTGGCCAAAAGCTGATTAGATCAGAAAAATGGAAAAACAGATTAATTTTTTTTGTAATATTTTAAAAAGAGGAAAGATGATTATAGCAGTAGTATGCCATGCCTCTACATGATAAAAGAGCAACAATGTAAGCATAATGCAAGGAAATAACTCTTAAGTATTACTCAACATACTAAATCTTTGATTAGGTTATTCTCACATGAAATTAAATGGAAACCTTGTAGCACTAATCAGGAGACACATTTACGATGATTCATCTTCACTTTTTATCTTAAATTACTTCAAGGCTTAGATTTATAAATAAGAAAGATCAATTGAACATCCAAAGATTGATTTGAAGTTTATTCTGCAGTAATCCCAAGTTGCAGTTGAAATTTGAATATCTTTCTGAGATAATATAAAAAATGGGGCATAAATCGGGTCTGGGTCGTCTGATCTGGGTGGTTCTGGTCCTATTTGGACCCAGACTGACCCCCCTGAATTTTTGAATTTGGGGTCTGTTTCCCCTACAATTGGATTGCCATCTGGTGATTCTAATGAATCCAATCGGAATTAATTGATTCTGCATTCCATGGTCGATCACAAAACTTTGTCAAATCCTTGTATGGTGATGTTCAGGTGACAAGAATGAGAAACAAATATTCATGATCTTACGGTATATCAATTGACAAGATCATTAACTTCTTTTCGTGAAGACATCACTCTGGAATCTTATAGACTCCATTACGTTGCCAATAATCTTTTAGCCATTAATTAATTAAGAAGTGGTAGTGGCACTATCTCAGCTAGAGAGCTGGTGATGCAAAGCATGCTGAGTCCTTGATGATCCATAGTTTGTCCATGAAACACAGATAGATGGTTAGGATATGAAAGCTGTTTTTTTATGTCAGAAATGGCCAGACAAGTGCTAAATGCCCAGGCCCTAGTCACTCTCTAACATCTGTAGAGCAAAGCAGGCCTTGTGCGAAGCATTACTTATGTAATGACGCCTGGGTTTACTTTTTTCTTTTATTTTCTTCGTAAATATTTTGGATTTAACATCTGCACCACAGCCCAAACTACTGTACAATCGACTAAGATAACAAATACGGATGCATGTATAGGCAGTATAAATATTGAAACTTAAACTACAACCTAGCTACATAGTTATATTACTATCCTCTGCCTTTTAGAGAAACTTATACTTAAACTATTTCAACAGAAAGGAAAATAATTGCCTTTTTAATAAAATAATCTCCCAATAAAGTATCATGTAATCATGGCACAACTATTGCTTCTTCCAAATGCTTCAAGTAGAGAGCACACCGAGTGAATGAATTATCTGCTGAAATATTTCCCCAATGTGATCTATGATTTGTGGAACTTATTCCAAGTCTCCATCACTCCTGCAACACTGCAAAAAGTCTCCAAACTGCAGCAAATGGCCTTTGGACCTAAAAAAGGCTGCTATGGAAAAACAATAACAATTTTTATGACTTTGAATTGAATCACAGGACGCCAATTTCTTCATGCTCCAGAAAATGCAATCAAGTGGTTGGACATCCTCTCACCGTTGTCTGAATAACTAGCTACTGCAACAACATAACCAAATTAGACAATCGAGGCAAGTACATCTATTCACTTTTTGGTACTTGTTTTCTTTAGAATACACTTGTTGCTGGAGAGTAACAAATGCAATTTCACTTGAAGAGCTCTTTCGCCTAGGCAACAACGCATTAGACAAAAGCCAAGGCCAGTGGGCGCCCAAGTGAGCCGCCCAATGAGACTGAACCAGGAGCATGATTTATGAAAATAGCATCCTCAGTTGTATTTTTTGTTGGATGCCTTACCTATACATATAATTTAATCATGCTTTTATCTCTCTCTCTCTCTCTCTCTCTCTTTGTTATTTGCTTGGCAACATTTCAGATTAAGTAAACTTTTCAACTTGGTTGACACTTGACAGCTATTTGTTCAGATTCCCATTGAGTGCCTAATCATTATTAATTATTTTGTTAACACTGATTTTCTCTATTATATGACCTTACACACATATGTGCTAAATAGTTGTGAGTAACACTTTTGTATTTATTAATAGAGAATGTAACATGGTATAAAATATGAGTACCGAGTATTTTGTTACATAAAGTAGGCTTCGCCTAAGTAGTAAGGCAGTGGGCCGTTACGTTAGTTGCCTCGGTCACCTTAACAACAATGATTTCATTGCTACTTCATTGACGCTTGACTTTATGGGCAATCCACCGGTCAAATATATCATGCCAGAAGGTGCTAATAAACCAGGGAGTAGTACTGTTCCTTCTGTACTAGCCTTTTACTTACTAGGTACTATATAGTGTTTTATGTGTATTGTCACTCCTGGTTTCTGGTTATCACTGCTTATTTAGTACCTCTATTATTGCGGTGAATTCAAGGAACCTGAAGCCATTCCGAGTTTACCTGTGTTAGAAGGCGCTCTGGAGCCACCAGCATCAGCTGCGACTACCTTGTTCGACGTCACTGATGATAATTTTGCGGAGTTCTTCAGTGTATATACAATTTTACTTGACTTACTTTGAGATGTTAACCTCGTATGATGAAATGTGTTTAAGGTATCCATTTTTCAAGACTATCTTTGGTACTCTATGGGAAGTGAGTTTGAGTTGTTTTACTTTGTTGCAATAATTCTCCAGCAATTATTTTGCCTTCATCTGTTCACGTGTCCAAGCTTGCAGAGCAACACAACAATTGCCCAGCAATTCTTTTTTCTTCATCTGTTCTTGTGTCTGTCGTGTCTGCCATTTAGTTCCAAGCTTGCTGAACAACGGGACTCGAGGTATCTTCTTCTGGAACTCTTTGTCGCTATTATTCAGGCTTCTCTGAGTGTTGTGAATTCGTTGAATGCTCAGATTTTTGGACAACGATCTGTTGAAAATCGAGATGTGTATAAACTATCGATTTAAGATGACAATCAGAAAGATTAGAAGTATGTAAACACCAAGTCGAAGTGTGATGTTATTTTTTTTTGAAATCGTTTCGTCTCTACCATGGTGCAATAAGATGATAACGAATTCTTTTCAAGACACGACGATCCACACAATGGTAGTGCAAAGGTCCACTGCAATTGTGCTGCCAAACGAGCACCTCGACCATTAATTCTCCCTTGATAGAAAGGCAAGAGCATGAGAAAAAGTGCAGGAAGCTTTTGAGTGGGAGCAGAGATAGAGATTCTTCAGTCGAAGAGAGGAAAAGCACCAATTTGAGAGAGAAAGAAATCTTTTTTTTCCCTTAATAGTCCTGTGGTAACGTCTTCCTATTAAGGGGAGCGATGGTTCGGGGTCCAAAGAAGGGAGGCAAAACCAAAAGAATTCGAACGGAAGGTCAAAAAGTTAACTAGCAAAAAAAAAAAAAAATCCATGTAAGCAATGCAATTTGCGTCCGTGTGAAGTAAGACACAAAGCTCACAAACTCAAATGGGTCTTTCTCTATAATTTTGTATAAAGATCACATTTTTAAAGAAAAGAAGCAATCTTATAAAGAAGAAGATTTTTTCCTCAACTTCCTGAGATATGTCTCAAGAATTAGAAGCAGCAAACTTTTAAATTAAATTCTAAAAATTCCAACACGATCATCTGCTCCTATTTCTTTATCTTCACATCTACAGACTCTTGAGTCCATCCCCTGCGCAAATGTTCGACTCTCTCCTCTTCCCATGTCATCTACTCCTATGATGGCTCTTCTTGACACTAATGAACCCGGTAGCATTTCCGCTTGTAAACCTTCCCTTTTTACAAATCCGTCTACCTCTTCTGGAATGATGCTGTCGCCAATCATGTCAACGGTGCCTCCTACTCCACCACTCCATCCACTTGCAACATTGCAACGCCGCTATGGTAGTCCATTGCTTCAGCACTCCTCCCCCCTCGCCATCCCTTTTCAGTCTTTCTTCACTACTGTCAACCTTGTGTTATTTGCTCTCTAGAACTGTTTCTCTTCTTGTGGAGACGGTATGCGATCATCTGTGGTTGATCTTACATGTTCAATATTTCATCTGGCCTTGAATCCAGTTCTTGTGTCAAATGATTTTGGGTCATTATTTATTCTAGTCACGAGAAAGTCTACGCGTTCATTGCCTGACCTGGTTTAACATAGACTCAGGTGGTGTTCGATAAAACTTAACACTTAAATCTAAGTTGTTCAGTGAGCAAAGATGTGTTCTTTTTCCCTATGAGAAATGCTAGTTGCATCATATTTGCATGACTGGATGGATAGTAGCTATTTGTGCAATTAATACTCTTTAAATGCTCTTGCCTAATTCTCCGTAAAAATATATTATTCTTAACATGTTATTTGTCACCTTTAATTAACGAATTAAAGTGACAAATAATTTCAACATACGAGCGCATGGGGTTGCCCAATGGCGGGTACTGTGGCGGAGCCAGGGGGGCAATTGCCCCCCCCCCTTAATTTTTTATATAAATTTTTCTCTTGAGTGAATTAAATTGATGGGCATGTGAAGATTTTTTAACATTATTAATTGCCCTCCCTTATTTTGAGTATTCATAAATAATTAATCTTATTAATTGCCCCCACTTCTAAATATTTCTAACTCCGCCATTGAGTGGGCACCTCTGATGCTCACCAAGATGGGCTGGGTTTAATCCCAGCAAAGTGTGTTACGGTGCTTTTCAGGTGGTTTTCTCAAGACTTTATAAGGAGGTTTGCACTGTAGCATTTTAAGCGAAGTTTTAGGGGTTGTAAAAATTATTTGTCCCATTATTTGTTGCTATTCATTCCATTTAATTGGTTGTTTGTCAGCCTTAGCATGGTGACAATCAGTTAAGGGGAGATAAATAACTTTTATATTGTGAATACGAGTTTACATAAAAAACTAGGGAGAAAAGATAATGGAGCTTACGCACGGGCGCGCGTGGCCCATTAGGCGTCGAAAACAGGTATTAACACTGCCCATTGGTTGGGAAGTGAGTATTTTTTTCTTCAGCAATGCTGAGCTGACACTGCCGCACTGGATATTAACAACCTTCTTGAAGTATAATATGATTAGATACTAAATCTATGTGACACTCTTCACAAGAGAAGTGATAAATTGATAACTTAATTATTAAGTGTCACATAAATTTAATATAATCATATTACACTTAAGTGTAATATAGAAATGTACTAAACCTTTCTCTCAATTTTTTGATCGGGTGCGCGCGCACACACACAAAATATTCTTTTGCATTTTTAAGAGAATAGTCTTTCAACTTTTAAAAAACAATTCGGTAGGAATCAAATGGTTTCAAAATTCCCTTCATCCAGCTTTTAAAAACAATTATCCGCATTTTTTTGTTCCCCATAACTATTTCTGACCCATGGTTGAACGCTTGTACCCCAATTGTAGGGATCGTTTTGGAACATTCATGGTGTTTTACTCCATTTTTAAGAGTATGGTCTTTCAACTTTTAAAAAACAATTCGGTAGGAATCAAATGGTTTCAAAATTCCCTTCATCCAGCTTTTAAAAGCAATTATCCTTCACCCTTACTGTCCCAACAGCCACTAGAATTTTAGTTGCGAATTTTCTCTCTCTATCTCTTTCAGTGTGACACAAACACAAACACTTGTGTACTCTCTCTAATTTCCCTTTTATCTTTTAGTACAAGTTCTGAAACATGAGGAAAGAACACAAATTACTTCTCTCGAAATATCATTTCTTGTAGGTCTTCCACATGAAGTTTATTTCTTGTTTAGACGTTGGAAAAGGCCAAAAATGGCAGAACCAAAGGTTTTTCTGTCTTCGGCACCGTTTGGGAACGGGGTTGGACAGATTTCGAGGTGTAAAATCTTTGACAACCACATAATTTTTACCAAATGTTCCAAGGCGGCCTCGACTTCCGCGTACACACCACTTTCGAGAGAAGAGAGAGAGAGAGAGAGACAGAAGAAAATCTTGTGGCCGCTGCCGCCGCTTCCGAAAAATCTCTCGCAAGCGTCGACATGGTAGGCAGGCGAGCGAGCGGTTGTTTTTTTTTGTTTGTTTGTTTTTTTTTAAGGTGGCGCCGCTTTCAAAGGAGTAGCATAGGCTAGGGGTATTTACTATTCGGTTCAAATCGAAAAATCAAATCGAATCGATAAATTTAATTTGGTTTGGTTCGATTTGAACATAGAAAAAATTTGATTTGGTTCTCAAACAAATCGAAAAGAAAATTCGGTTTGGTTCGGTTTCTAAACTCTATAAACCAATCAAACCGATTAAACTGAATTACAATAATAAATTTTAATTTGTATATATCTATCAAATTTATTCAATATATTTATATAAAAATACATATTATGGAGGACAATATGGTCATCAATATTTAATACTTCATTTCAAATCTTATTTGATAGTAATTTGTTAGAGAAACAAGTTGTTAAAATCTTATTTAAGATTAAGAGAATCTAAATGCCCATTTAGTTTCAAGTTAAACAGAACCAAACTGAATTTATTTCGATTTGGTTTGATTTGATTTCAAAATATTTTGATTTCGTTTAATTCGGATTGGATCCAAATTTGATTTGATTTTTTAAAAATCTTCTATAAACCAAACCAAACCAAATCATGAACACCTATAACACAGGCGACCAAGTGACACTTTACTTCCGCAAAATTCGTTTCAAAGATGCCTTGAAAATACCACACCCATGTCACACTCATACGTCACAGTCATGCACGCCGAAAATTATTAAAGAAAAATAGTACGGTTACACAACTAAATGCCCAATAAAATTAATGTCCTGTTTAACTTCTATTTTAACTGATCCACATGACAATACCATGAAGTAAGATAAGGCCTATTCTTAACATTATATATGCTTTGCCCTCAGTTTATTATATCTGTACTATAGAAGCCACATGAGAGTAAGATTAAATCATAGTGGACTTGGGAGTAAGTGTTACTCTCCCAAAAGCTATCCCGTCTCATCGCAATTTCATCTTGCAGAAGTGTTGACATATCTGGCCGACTTAAAAAATTCCACTAATCAGTATGTATACAATTAGACTAAGATCAATTGCACTTTTAAATACATTTTATTGTTTTTCATTAGATATGGACAATATGCCCCAAAGGTATTAACTAATGAAAAGATTAAAAGTACAATAAAAATATAATAAATATTTCTCTTACGACAACACTGATGCCACTTTCCTCTCTAACTACTAACAAATCTTCTAAGCAGCCGCCCCCGCAGTGCAGGTATGCCATGCATGTACAAGTGCTCTTCTCACCACGACGAGTGAGGGCTACTCCACATTAGATGGGAGTCCCGGACGGCGGCCTCCTACACTAATATATAGTACCACCCCTCCGTTGCCTCCCCTGCAATTACAAAGAGCAGGCAGCTTCCTGATCCCGCGGCGGCGGGCAGGCGGGCAGCAACATTCCCCAACCCACGCACGCAACAGTAGTGATCCACTCCTCCAAGAACATGCGCAGCAGCGACGAAGTGACCAGCCACTGACAGGATGGGGAAGGAGGACGGGGATTGGGAGTGTGGATCAGCCACCCGACACAGCTGCGTAGGTTCCATATCCGGCGAAGGCCGAGCCAAGGATCAGAAGGCCGTAGTCCAGAGCCCTCCGCTTCAAACCCAAGGACGAGCCCATGAACTTGAGGTGGAACATGGCCGGCAACACGAAGGATAGCAGCGCGCAGACGGTGCCGCCGACGAACGAGATGAACGCGCCGAAGCCCGGGATGAAGGACGCCAGCACCGCCATGACCGCCAACGTGAGCATGCGGGCCAGCTGTAGGCCCGCCCACTCCCATCCTCGCGAGTGCCGGGACACCTTCTGAAACCATCCCAGCGACTTCAGCCTCGACTCCGCAATCTCATGGATCGGGTGCATCATCACCGGGAAGGTGAATGCCAGCGCCACGCATAGCCCCACCTGTAATATAATAAGTATATATACATCAATGTGTGCATATGTATGTACGTAGAAGACCAAGAACAACATATACATCAGTGTGTACGCATGTATGCATGTAGAAGACCAGGAACAACAAACACTCTTGAAGACACCAAAAGAGGCAACAATTCCACAATCAGATGATTATGCCCACCCACTCACAAGGCAGATGAGATGCCTGTGGGGACCCTGACTGGGTCGATCGATCAGAACTCTTACCTGAGATAGAAAGTCTTGAATTCGGTTCTCAACGAGGGAGAGGCTTAACTAATCTACGTGTAATTCTCCAAGGGTATAGGTTAGAGATTTTTTCGTTATAGAGGCTGCCAAGTTCTGATCTTCGGACTCACGAACACTAATATCTGAGCCAACATACACTCCACGGGGTGAGAACTACTTGTTACCAAATAAATAAATGAGATGCCTGTAATTAGTAGGCTACAGTCGTGTGTGAAATGTAAAGACCATCATTAACGGAGTAGTAAATGTGCACACAGCACAGAGGCAGGCAAGAGCACAGCCATCCCAGTCTGTCTTCGGGGTCCAACCAAGCTGTTTTTGCACTGTTACTTATGCCTGGGCCATTAATTCGTCTTTGATGTTAATATTTTTAAAGACACAGGAGCAAATTAGTATTGATATTGACACACAAATTAAAGCAGGAGAATAACACGATGAAGGGTTTTGCAACTAAAGAACAGCACAGACAGGGCAGGATTAAGGCGGAGTAAGGAGAAGAGAAGGAATGGAGTGCGTGCTGGCTCCAAGGACGTCCGGTATATCACCTGTCCTATGTATGTTATTTGATGGTGGAAGAATCTGTAAGACCCCCCCTACTAGTCCAAGAGCCCTAATTGCATATAAGAGTTTTAACAAATTTTGGACCCCATTAGGACTCCAGTAAATGTCGATGACCACATGTCAACATAATTTAACTTGGGTAGAATCATATAAAGGCTTGGTTTTGTAACGGTATGAAAGCTGAGAGATTGACACAATAAGCAAAAATGCTTACTTCAATTCTACAGAGGGACAAATATGTATAAGGATGACAAATAGATTCTGTGGCACCCCCCTCTCTTGTTGAGGATGTATACCTGATGCGGAAGTCATCTCACAGTGCAAGGAAGAAGACAACGCCGGAAGACGATGTGCACGGACGCCGAGAAAGGAGACACATAATCCGTCTGATTTTCTCTCTCTATCTGTCTATAGTTTGTGTGACTTGATAAAGAATCTCACATATATTTATAGAGAGAAAGGACCAATCCCAATGGATCTGAACATGATCCCACCCATAATAAGATCTTAATAGACACTTAATGAGTTAGTGTCATACGATGTGCAACTCAAGACAGTAGACCACGATATCGAGTAATCCCACCACCACCCACAACGAGGTTATCACCTCTCAACAACGCAACAGATAGGCAAGTAAATGTTTGAGAAGGACATGCCTCCGACTCCGAAACGGGGCAACCATCAACATCGATGGATGAACTGATAGCTACGGATTTCCACATCAACACAAACATATACTGGTTAGCTCATTCTGCGAACACGAGGGTTTATGAGGCCGACAAGGAACGTGAATTTATAAAGGACGGTGCAGGCCATAGACAGTTCCCCCAAGGGTTAATTCACATCAACAGCGAGCAGGTAGGACGGGAAAGAGAGACGTCATACCTTGACGGCGGCGGCGGACCAGTCGTTGGGTAGGTTGAGGGTGATGATGTCGGAGGTGAGGTCGCCGTAGGCCAGGTAGCCCAAGATGCCGAAGGAGACGTAGGCGACCGTGATGGCCAGAAATGCCCTGGACAGCACCCACCGGAACATCTCCCTCTCCGCCATTGATGCCTCCAGCGGCAGCGTCATGCTGAACCCTTCGAAGCAGAACACCGCCACCCCGACGGCGAAGGGCAGTCCCCAAGCGCCGCGGAAGGCGGGCCTCCCACCCGGTAGCGCCCGGGACGGGTCGCCCAGCAGCTGCAGGTCGTCCTTGACTACGATGCCCATAGCGAGCACGTTGCAGGCGTCGGCCAGGGCGCTGAAGGGGGCGATCGCCGACAGGGAGCGGATGAAGGAGAGGGCTATCTCCAGAGGGAGGAGGAGGAGGAAGATGAAGGCGGAGGGCGCCGCGTGGCGGCGGTGGTCGGGAGCGGAGAACACGGAGGACAGGTTTTGACCGATGAAGACGAGGTAGGCGATGGCGCCGCCGGCCTGCGAGACGAGCACCAGCACCTCCGTAAGGAACCGCCCGCGCGCCCCGAAGGCCCTGTGCCCCAAGTCCCCGTAGGAATGTATCTGCACGGACGCGTCCTCTTCTTCCAATCTGTTCCTGCACTCGATCTGTACGTGTGCTCAGATCAGCTCCACAAGATACAAATTTCAATCTTTTTCCACCAGCCCACCACACCAAATCAGGCGAACAATCAGAAGAAAGAACCCATCAAAATTTCCCAACCAAAGAATCCTATCTTCTTTCCCATCCAAAAATTGTAGAGTCCGTGATACAGATACCGCCGATCGGAAACCGATCGAAAGAGAGAGAGAAGGGGGAGGCACACCAGGAGGGTCATGCAGTAGTAGGTGGCGAGGCCCGCGGCGGCTACGCCCAGGGAGCCGGAAGCCCACCCGGCAATGCGGAAGGCGTAGGGGAGGCCCAGCACGCCCGTTCCCACGACGGAGACCACCACGTTCCCAAGCGTCTGCGCCCACGTTGCGCCGCCGCCGCCCCTCCTCCTGGCCTCCAGCAGCGGCGCCGCCGCATCCCCTCCCGCCCCTCCGCCGCCCATGCTGCGACCAGCCCACAGCCCCTCCTTCTCCGGGTCCGTTCAGTTGGTTTTGTGGGGGGATGAGAACTCTGGATGTCGTGGACCTCTCAGGAGACAACGTCTGTGATGAACAGAACTCTCCAGAGATGTGCAGCCGTCGTCCTCATCGGCCTCCACACTATACAGATTTTAAATTTCCAACATAAAAATTTACTTATTCAGATTATTTATCACTCTTCATATAAATAGATACACAAATATTTTTTCATATTAAAATTATTTGTCATTTTTAATGATAAATAATTTAATAATATAATTTTTATATTGAAAATATTTGCCATTTTAATTTATTATTTATTACTATTATAATTAAAAAGTGACGAATAACATATTAAAAAATATCACTAATTTTATAAAAAAAATGTAAGAATATTTAATATTTCTACTTGATAAAACCTACAAGTTGACACATAGGTCCTACTTTTCCAGGAGTAGGGTAATAAAAGTGATATAAATTATTTTCTAAATAATTTTATTAGATGAAATTTTGATAATATCTTTTTATCTTTTTTTTCAGTCAATAAAATTATTTGGAAGCCAATTGATATCATTTTCAATATCTTTTTTGAAAAACACTCAACATTTCTGATAAATTAATAACACGATGGACAATTTTTTTCTGGATTCGAGCACTTTCTTTTATCGTTTTCTTTTGTTGTTTTGTGTTTGGGAGAAGAGGTGTGCTATGTCTGTACGAGCTGTCGAGGGTAGACACCCCCACGCTGTCACACACATGCACACAACCCTGGATTGGTTCGATGGCACACAGCGGATAACTTGGCAAGCCAAAGGAGGAAGGTAATTCTAATTTTGATTGGTTTATATGAAAAGAAATAAAAAATTGTAGAGAGAGCATATCTTCGCTTAATAAATTATAAATTTAATTGTAATTAATTTAAAACACTTCCAAAATGAGTCAAGTTTCATCTGATTTAGACTTTCATACATAAAAGTAACATTAGTTATAAGTGGGTTTGTTTGCCTAAATTAATTAACCTAGTTCGAATATCCAAAGGGAAAATTAATTGGGGGTCCCTGTCAGAGCCTGGTACTTTTTTCCTGGTCCCTGTCAGAATACCGGTAGATGTAAAGTCCCTACTTTTCTCTAGGTTTAATTTTCGGTCCCTACTTTTCACACGTCACTATTTACGACTCTCCACCCACGATTTTCGTCTCCTTCGCTTCTGTCTCTTTTTCTCATTCCCGTCTTACCCTTCCGTTCTTCTCGTCGCCTCTTCCACAAACGACGCTGACACGAAGGCCCGTCTCCTTCACTTCTGTCTCTTTTTCCCATTCCCGTCTTACCCTTCCGTCCTTCTCATCGCCTCTTCCCCAAACGACGCTGACACGAAGACCCGTCTCCTTCGCTTCCGTCTCTTTTTCCCATTCCCGCCTTACCCTTTCGTCCTTCTCATCACCTCTTCCCCAAACGACGCTGACACGAAGGCCCGTGAACTCCGACCGATGGAAAGTTACACTTACATAGCGTGCGGATAAGTGTTACAGCAACCAATAACAGCACTTACAAACAGCGTTCGGAGGGCCGTTCTTCACACTATAAAAGGAACCCAGGGTCATACCTATCCTTCATCACAAGCTTCTAACGCTCTTGTTCTTCCTATCTTTCTTGCTCGTCTTCTTTCTCTTTATTCGCAGATGTCTTCATCTATCCGTGCTCCCCAAATTGGTACATTTACATGTTTCACAAAAGCTAAATTTTAAAAGAGCTGACGTAGTAGGGGTTGAACACTCAACACATATTTTCCGATGACTTGTCTTCTAGAACTGTTGATCACCAAGGGAAAAAGAGCAGTATGAGCAATTTTGCCTAGTCAAATTTACTCTCCAATATTAAAGAATCATGGAAGTACACATAAATCAAAAAGAAATTGATGCACCAAGAAGTAGCAAACATGATACAAGTAACAGTGTAACTGAATAATGTAATCCAATATACAGAAGAACTAAATAATTGGAAGATGTAATCCAGTATATAGAAGAACTGAATAATGATATCAAGTATCAAGCATATCATGACTATCTATGGCAAGTATTTGTCATAATAGGATTTCATGTAACAAGTATGTAACAAGTAACAATTAACATGTAATGGGAATGTCCACTAATCAAGCACATGAGTGGTGTTGTGCTAAAACACCCGGTAGATCTATTATCATTCTGCACGGTTAGTAAACAATTTCGGGTGCTCCTCTCGGGACTGGATCATGCCCCATTTGCTTAGGCATTAGTTCAACAGAGTTTGAAGACCCAAATTGTAACATTGTGATCGTTCGGATTGTGGTTCGATTGGCATATGAGCTAATGTGTGTGGTCTTGGGTTGTGTTGTGAGGTTTGGCAGGTGGTGTAGGTGCTGTGGGTTGGAAAATCTGAGCCTGACAGGCCCACTAGTTCTCTGTTTAAGAACATGACGAGGGAGGGCGTCGCGTTCAGAACGCGTCCCCCATCTACTTCGCCTTCTCCCCGCCGCTTGTTTTCGATCTTCAGTTGTTTGTCCGACACGTGGCACATGTGTCGCTGACGCGTGGCGTCGACTTCTGAAATGTGTCGGCTAGGAACGACGCGTTCTTAACACGACGGCTTGATGAGTAGCATTCTCAATTCTTACTAGTTTAATAAAGTTCAGGTCGATCAAATAGAGTAGGAACCTCTGTTCGACTAAAATGAGAGTTTTTTGATGGATTTCTGGGCAATTTCAACTCCGAGCTTGTGATTCGGCGTGTCCTTGGTGCGAGGAGGTTGTAGAAGCATGGGAAACGTCAATCGATAGGAGTTCTTCATGTTATTCATGTTGGTAGGGAGATTCTCCTCCATTAATCTTTGTTTATGCATGATTTGATGGTTTAAATGCATGTAAAAGGTTTTGGTGAGTAGTATGCATGGTAGTTTAGTGATTTACAGCTTTGTGAGTGATCATAGCAAGTTAAATAGTGTGTTGTGTGGAGTTTTTGGTGCAGGTTTTCCGAACTGGGAATCAGTCTGTGAACGCAATGGACCCGGTGGTCGCATTTTAAATGCTACAGGCTGACTCAAGCCGTTCACATCTAGAACGCGCCGTATTGGGGCGTCACGTTCTGAACATGACACCCGACCCCATCGTGTTCATATGTTCTGAGGCTTAGTGAGCTAGTTTGAGGATTGCGGGTCATGTTAACCAAGGTTAGAGGTGTTTGACTATTGTTAAATGTTTATGGCCGTACTAATTTATGATACCAAGGAGATCTACGTTGAGATTTTTCAGAGAAAAAAATATTGTTGGTCCATGCTAGGAATAAGAACCTATTATTTATCACAAAATAAACATATTTCTTTAAAAAGATCATTCCAACCTTCATCTCCCATAATTTGTAACCTTCATTTATAAAGTTTCACAAGTGATATTGTGAGGGCGTTTTCCTGTTTGGGCTAAAAGCCAAACGGCCCTCCACTTGGAAGAGGGAAGACGATCATCGATGCGGACAGATGCCTGTAAGACCAAAACCAGATCAGGGGGGCCCGGTTGAAGAACCGAAGAGAACCCTCCGATGCATAAGTCAGAGCGGGACTGAAAAGCTTGAAGGCACATAGGGTTCTCGTGTGTGTTGCGCGAGGGCAGTATGTGTAAGATCATGTATGTTTGCATGGAGATCACCTGGGCTTTTTATAAGTGAAGGTGTCGAATGGGTAAGGGGGAACGTCTCCCCGACGGTTACCGAAAAGGGCATGCCAGTTGGCGCCCTTGGAGGGGACTCATGCGTTGAGGCGGCCTTTGAGGGACCCTGCAGTTAACGCACCACTTGATCGTGGGGTGCGTGCCGCGTCATGGGCGTAACCGTCGCTGATTAGGAACGAACTTTACCGCTCCTTATGCTTGGGAGGTACCGAGCAGGGGGACTTCTCGGTCACTGGACCGCCTGCTCGGCGCTTGGAGTTGACGAAGTTGAGGCATGCTTCGAGTCTGTGATGTTCGGTAGGAGATGCCTGGGCCACACAGGCTACAGGGTGTTCGGAGATTACTCCTGGGGCCTGAAGGTGCTCTGCTCGGGGCTCCTGCTCGGAGTCAGCAGGCTGTGCTCGGGGATGCGTGGCGCCTGCGAGGAGTGCCGTGTAGGGCTTTATTGGCCATAATAGGCCCTAGGGGTCTAGGTGGTTAGAAATAGCCACCACAAATAGGACATAACTATATCTCGATCTTTTCTTTGTAAAGCTATTTACTTTTGTCATCAAATGTATAAGAAATACCAAATTAAAAGTTTTTAATACAAACTATAAGCCACACGCTTCACCTTTCTGTTCCAAAGTTCCATCATAATAAATGACATCAAGTACCTCAACTATAGAAGAGAACACAATAGTCAAATTTATGAGACTTCTATAATGATAACTCCAACGGGTATCACCTACTCTTTTCAGACTTAATTCTTGATTCAAACCTCTACCACTCTGATGATCACTATTACTTAGTGCTTCTGCAACAATAGCAACTTATTTTTCTCGAAGAGTGTCTTGACGTTTACAAGATGAACTAATCACATTTATAGTTTGAGCAACAATAGAGAACAACCAAGACACATCACCATGATTTTTAGCAACACCCACAAGCGTCAATTGAAGCTAATGAGCAAAATAATGAATATAATATGTCGAGCTATTATATATCATAATCAAAGTTTTAAGACCATTGAATTCACCCTGCATGTTACTAGCTCCATCATAACCATGTTCTCTTATTCTAGATAAACTAAGTCCATATCTCAAAAGAACAGATTCAATTGTACTCTTAAGTGACATTGCAGTAGTATCAGTAACATGAACAATACTAAAAATTATCTCAACAACAAAACCCCTTTGATCAATATAGCGCAAAACCATAGCCATTTTTTTTTACCAGATACATCACGAGTCTCATCAACAATTATTGCAAACAAATCTTCTCAAAATTATCTGATGATTGTATCTGTTGTTTCAATTGCACATGTATTTACAATGTTCTTTGTATATGAGGAGCAATCATCTGGACATTTTAAGGAGCATTGTGCAACACAACATTATTTATAGATTCACTATGATCTGAAGAAATTTCAAAAGCTCAAGAAAATTTCCTTTAATCTTCTGATTCATTATGTCCACGAAATGCTAATCCTGATGCAAAAGAAATCTTGTACAATCTATTGAAGTTTATAGGCGGACTCGATAATCATTCTTAACTTGGTCTGATTGTTTTGACAAAGCCATTTGAATACTTTGTTTTTGTCTCATCAAGTCCTCACATTTTCTTACAGCTACATTATGTGAACTATTAAGACCGCCAACATGACCATCTAATTTGTCTTTTTTATTCCAAGCTGAAAAGCCCTCGCCAACAAATGAATCAGCCCCTGATTGTTTTCCATGATCAAGTTTGAATAAGTAACAAGACAAGCAAAATACAACATTTTTGTTATGCTATATTCTAACCAATTTTCATGCTCATCAAATCAAGAAGGAACAAATCTTCTCATTTTTCCATCTATAAGCTTCAAAAGAAAACTATGATTCTGAGGTTGACAAGGACCTTTTAATAGATATGTCGTTCTCACATCATCTTGCAATTTTGAATGATATTCTGATATCTTCTTTCTTAATTCTGGATATGATTCTAAAGTAGTCAAATCAAGTCGATTAGTGAATGAAGATTCTTGTTGACTTTGAAGTGGAGTTTTAAAACTACTTGAACTTGCTATATTACTTTGTTCTGGAAATTTAACTAGATGTCGTTTCATCCAGGCAAAAAAAAATTATTTCAATAATTTTAAATTAACTAATATATTTGCTACTAATATATTTACATTCATTCACATCAATCAATAATATTGAGCCATCATCCAAGTCCGCTGAATCACATTCACATCAATCAATAATATTGAGTTACCACCCAAGTCTGCTGGATCACATTCACATCAATCAATAATATTGAGCCACCACCCAGACTCGTTGGATCACGTATAAAAATGAGCCACCTGTAGACGCGAGATTTGGCCCATCCTCGCATGGTTCCATGGCCCATTTAGCCTCGTTTGACCATTTGTTGACCAGCCTCGGATCCCATGTAGACGGCAGCATCGATGGCCGCCTACTTCTGGTTGGCGGCAATACCCATGGACGTTGACTCCAGTTGGCGTCCACCTCCCTGGACGCCTGCATGAGGTTGGCGGCCTAATCCCTGGACGTCAAGAGCGTTTACCTAGTCTGCGCAACTAACCCGAGATTCCAGCCCACTAGCGCCCTTGTCTCGGCCATGCAACGCATGTAGCCGTTCCCAACGGGCATATGGGCCACCTAGGCACCCCATTGACCCAGTAAAAATCCCACATGGCCCTCTACCCATTGGTTGGAGCATGTAGCCAAGGATTGCCAAGTGTGTAAGTGTGTTTCTTCACACTTAGCATCCTAGGCACTCCAACCCCGAGCTCCACTGCCTATTTAACACCCCCTTAAGCCCTCTGAGCCAAGGGGGGGAGGCTGGACGTCCTTATGCTGAAGCTTTGAGAGAGGAGAGAGAAAACCTTACCCTACCTTCCACCACTCATCCTCTTCACTCTCTCCACATTCGGGACGTCTAGAAGGGTTGCTTTGGAGCTGGAGGAGCCCTACAAGGAGCCAACAACGCCAAAAACGAGGATCTACACCCTCTCCTCTCTCTTTTCTCTTACTTGCTTTGTAGCTAGCTTGCATGTTCCACACACTTTCCCTCACACCCTAGGCACGTAGGTCACCTTCCTACACACCTAGAAAGGGGTTTCCCAACCAAAAACGGAGGGAAGAAGGGTGGTCATAGCACTTGGCCACCCCTCTTCTCAAGTCCGCAACCGGTACGGGACTCGCCTTTTGGGCTTTTCTTTCTTTCTTCTGAATATTTGCTACACTGCATTTAGTCTAATAGAGGTTTGTTTGTGGCAGGAACATTGTGAACGTGACCGTGGAGCTCTCCTCCTTTGGCCGGCCGAAGAAGGAGAAGTTGGAGCCCCATCTCCGCCCGCTGCGTGAGGCCACTGCACCGACGTGATCACAGCAACTCCTTGGGCACAGGTAAGGCCCTGGCGATCACAACACTCCCCTCTCATCTCTGGTTTTCTTTGTTTCCTCCTCAGTCAACTTAGTCAACCGGGGAGTCAACCAAGTCAACCAACAATCCATCGTCGCCAACGAGAGACCAGTGACGTTCGCGAGCACCCGGAGGACATCCACCGTCGACAACGGGGACACGGCCGGAGGTGAAACGGATCGTCCACAGCCTCTTTTCTGGCGATCACGGTGGGACAAGCAGTGCTGCCACGGTTTCTGTGCATCCAGGTAGACGGCCAGCGATCTGGCCGCCTATACAGGTAAGCGTCCACATTTCCTGCCGTTTAGTGTGTTTCAGCGTCCACATATCTTGTCGTTTATTACCTGTCAGCGTCCGTCGATCTTGCCGTCTATCATTTCATCATGAATTCTGCGTCCACCATATTGACGTTGAGTGTCACAGTAGCATGCTTTTCCCTGTTTTTCTGATTGTTTTGTTGTGATTTTCTTGCTTGCTTGCTTACTGATTGTCACTGACAAGTCCTCAGTCACTGGGGGGTCATCTTCTCACCTCTTCTAGCCTCCCCTCACATTTCTAGGATCACCTTTCTTCGGTTTTTGACCTTTTACTCGGGGATTCCCTCTCGGGTAAATCGGGTTGACTCCGGAGAAAACTCTATAAGTCCCTAAATTCCGTGGATTCCCTCACGGTACGGGGCAGGAGAACCTCTACCCATCCTGTCTAGTTCACTTATTCACCGGAATTCGAGTGAAATTGGAGAGAACGACCCTCAACTCAACTTAGTTTAACACATAACTTTGGCATTTAAAAGTCTTGGGGGCGTTGTTTGATAACATTGATTTGGTAGAAATCTATATTTCTGCTCAAGACAGTGAAGTTAATCAACTTTAACCACTTTAAAACCCATAGGTTGTGTGTTAATGGACACTTGGTTGATCCTGCTAATATGTCTAACAAACCGGCATTTGAATACGATGATAACATCAATGATGGGATTGTCGGTATGATAAACACCAACGTTCAACCTGAAGTGTCGGTTCAGTCATCTTCTCAAGCCGACAATGAGGAAGTTAGCTTGAGGGTCAACCCCACTCACGCCCATAACACCCAAGAAGACCCCGAGTTTTCCAAACTCATGTCCCGCTACTCGCCCGACGATATCATTTCTATGCTTTCCGGGCATACCATTCGGGCAGCAGCTTCTCCCTCTCCTTCGTCCCATTCTCCCTTCCATGCCTCCTCATCTAGGCCCGCTCCTAGGCCTCTCACCCCTTCTCGGACTCCTATATCCCCTATCCCTATCTCCACTCCTGTTCCTCCCACTCCCTTACCTACTTCTACCCCAATTCCTCCACCCATTCACCCATCTCATATCCAAACCACTCCTCCCACTCAATCTGAATCCCTGTCCCGGTCTGAGACGAAGGGTCTTATTCGGAAGCTCTTGGCCGAATCTCTGTCCCTTTCCAAGCCTCATTCACTCCAAAACTACTGCAAGCTCCCCAACGTTTACTTCCCTCCGGGCTTCAAAGCCCCGAAGTATCGCAAGTACGACGGGACCTCTGACCCCCAATATCATCTAGCCGGCTTCACTATGGATTCTCATCGGTGGCTGTACGATCGGGCCCTCTTAGTCCACCTCTTCCAACAATCGTTAGAAGGGGAGGCTTTGAGGTGGTTTACCTCTTTGCCCGCATCGGATCTTGTCAACTTTGACATAGTCTCCGAACGCTTCATCTCCCATTTCTCTTACATGGCCACTCAAGTCCCTACACTCCCCGACTTGGTGGCGGAAAAGATGAAAGCGAACGAAGACTTTGTCACTTATGCCAACCGGTGGAGGTCCATGGCTTCGAGAGCTGACATCCCCATCCCGGAGTCCCAAGCCATAATCTTGTTGGTCACCAACACCACCCCCGTGCTCCGTTCCATTCTAATGCTAAGTGAGTTCCCTTCCTTCTCACATCTCTATAACCGAGCCAGGGTGATCGAAAATCAGATCAAGGACTCCTCTCTCCCACATTTCTTCAAAGGGAAGCCAAAGGCACGTAAGGCTCCCGCGGCGCCCACCACCGAGGGGGTAACCATTAATGAGTCTGTCAGTGCCTGCAGTCAGCCTTTGAGGCCTCCCAACAAATCCTTCCATCCTCCTTCCAATCCTTCTTCCAACCCTCACCAATTCCCATCTCACCCCTCCAAGCCTTACTCCGCTGTTCCCCCTCCTTCTGGATACACCCGACCTGGCCCCAAAAGGTCGCACTACCCTCCTCTCCCTGAGACCCTCGAGGACGTGTTCTTCGCTCTCATGTCCTGCGACGCGATTCAACTCCCCACACAAAGGGAGAATATCAATCCGAGGGTCGACACCTCCAAGTACTGCCCATATCATAGGGCCCATGGTCACTTTATCAACAACAAAACAACAAAAAAAAAAAATCAAAACAACAAAACACAAAAAAGGCATGTGCATATTTCCCTTTCAGTTATTTTATTATGTTCCTATCTTTGATTAGAAATTAGCCCCTTGACCAGATCTCAAGAAAGGTATATCGTAGGCAAGGGGCTAAAAACAGATCTACACTAACCTGTTCTCTTTAAGTGTTGTGGAATGCAGGAACCAAAGACAAGAAGCAAACATGCTCAAGTGCACAAAAGCTCACAAAAATCCACAATATTCCACTATGATAATCAAGTCTGTGTACATATCATGACAGGGGCATACCCCTGAAAGTACAACTGGAGCGCTGCTCCTCACTCCTCTCTCCGCTCCCCCTCCGCAGGCCTCTCTCTGCGGGAGCTGCTCACCTCATCCTCCTCCCTCTCCCGACGCCGGTCCGGGAGAGGTGGTCTGGAAGCCGTGGACGCCTCGGGTCTCTGTACCCCTCCTCGCACCACAGAGGGGTCCCCCAGGGACACGATGTCGTCAAGGGACGCGAATGCCGAGCCGGTCCTCGCGGGCGTCGCCTGCTGGGCCTGCCGCTGCTGCTCCCGGTGCTTCTTCAGCACTCGGTCCTTTAGGATCTCGTAGTCCGCGGCGATCCGCGCCCGAGCCGTCTCAGCCTCCCTCTCCCTCTTTCGGGCCTCGAGCAGGCGACCCCTCATGAGGGTCCGGTCATCCCTCAGCTCCTCCATGGCGGTCACTATGGTCCGCCGCTGCATATCAAAAGCAAAAGAGGATCAGTCATGAACATGTGCAGGAAGAAGAGGAAAGAAGAAAGTGTCTTACCTCGGCCTCCAGACCAGAAATCCTCGCCTCTAGCTCCAGTCGCAAACTCTCCATCTGCGCCTGGAGAGTAGCCACTCCTCCTCCCTGCCGCTGCATGTCAAGGGGCAAGCATCTTAGAACATTCAATACACATTGAAGGAAAGTGCAAGTTTGGTATCTTACCTCAGCCCCAACCGCTCGAGCCTGCTCCTCAAGCTCCCGGACCCTCGCCTCCGCTCGGTCCAGGGCCCCCTGCAAGCGGTCGGCGAGATCCCCTCTCGCCGGCTGTGCCGACGAGCTCGCACCGAGGTCGCGGCTCGCCTGAGCTCTCGCTAACTCCTCCTTCTGCATTCAAAAGAACCCTGGTCAGTCATTCAATTCAATATCAAATCAAATCAAGATCAATGGTTAATGTTACTTACCAATGTCCTGACCTCGGCCCGGAGCCTCGTCAACTCCACCTCCTGCTCGGCCAGTCGCCCCTCCAAGAGGCGGATGGCCTGTGACTTCGGCATCTGTCATGCACTTCAAGGTTATAATCAATTCAAATTCAGATCCAACCAAGGCTTAGAGTTAGAAGTTTCACTCACCACTCGTCGGTCAAGCCGGAGCCGCCCGGCATACCGTGCCTGGAAGTCCTCCATGTAAGCCGAGCTGTCGCGGAGGTCTGTCACTCGTAGCACCTGCTCTCCTCCCTCGCGCCAGTACGCAACGGTGCTGCCGTGGTCCGCTCCCCAATCACGGTCCTCGGCGAAGAACCGCCGGCGCGAGTGTCCCTCTCTCCCATGGGAAGGCACCTCGATGGCCGGCTGGTGCCAGCCTAGTGTTCGCACCACCAGCTCCAAATACAGTACCTCACATGTCCCGAGGCACAGTAAAAGGAGGTGGCGGTCGAAAAGGGGCCGACCCGCCGCCACCGCTGGGTGCGAGGTATCTGCCTCACCCCGATATGGGGTCCACACCACCTGAGAAGAATGAGAAAGCACTGGTCAGTAACATCGAATGCAGCAGTAATTGAAAGAATGCAAAAGCTAGTTGAGGGTTTCATACCTGATCGTGCGGGTAGTGGTCAAGTGCGACCCGCACATCCCCTGCTCTCCTATCTGTGACCCTGGGATCCGGGGCCACCTCCCACCTCGTCATGAGAGGCACCATCGTCTGGCGCCCCTCTACCAGTGTCCCGCGCCCCATGGGGAAGCGGGTATACCCCCAGATCTGCAAGAAGAGAAAGTCAGTCAGTCAAGCAATTTAATCAATTGAAATTCAAGTTGAGCTTTAAAGGAAAAATTGCGTACCTGTAAGAAGGGGGTGAAGCCTCCTGTGCTCTGAGAGCGCTGCGAGCTACTGGGAAGGAGAGAGAAGAGGTGTCCCAGCATCGCGGCGCCCCATGCATACCTCCCCGCCTGCGCCAAGTCCCTCAGCAGCAACACGAACTTGCAGTTCATCTGTGATGACTGCGTCGCGAACAGCAGGCGTCCGAAGAGGTAGCTGACGAAAATCCGCACCGAGCGCTCCTCGCTCCGGTCTCCCAGGTCGAGTGCCCCCTGCACTCCAGCGTAGAACTCATCCAGTGACTCTAGGGGTCCTCTCCTCCTACCCCTCAATCCAACTGCCTCCGACAACGATCCGAGCAGGATGCTCCGGATCGGTCTCCTCCTCCTGGCCACAAACTCTGGCCCCAGCAACTCCGCAATGTCGTCATGATAATCCCTCCTCTCCAATCCGACTACCGGCTCTCCCTGAACCGGCAGTCCCGTCAGATACGCCACATCCTCCAATGTGGGTATCATGTGCCCCCAAGGCATGATGAATGCCTTGCAGTCCTCCTCCCATCTCTCCCTCAACGCCTCTAAGTAAGGGACATCTAGGTGAAAAGGGCGTACCGACAGGAGATGTCCGAACCCCATCCTCTCTATCTGGGCCTGCTGGGCCTCTAGAAGCGCTTGGTACCACGCCCAGCATAGATCCCAAGTCACTCTGCTCCTCATTCGGCCCTTGCCCTGCAAAAAACACAGATCATTTAACGTCAGCATCGATTGCCGTTAAATTTCAGTTGGCGGCAAGGGGGTTGCCGTTTACTCAAAGTCGGCGTCCAGTGGTGGCCGTTTAGTTCCTGTGTAGACGTCCGGCCCATTGCCGTCAAGTTCCCCTTGACGGCAAGGGGTTGGACGCCAGCAGGAACTCGACGGCAACCGATGTTGCCGTCAAGTTCCTGCCTAACCCGACGGCACTTCCCCTGTTTCCCCTTCTTTTCACCAAATCCTAAACACACTCACACAGAGGTTTTAGGGTACTCACCCGGGGTCGTCGAGGTGCCTCGCCTCCGTCTCATCTCCTCCCTCGGTCTCGTCCCCCTCCGGTACGTCCTCCACCGCCACTTCTTCTTCTTCCTCCGCCGTAGCCATCTCCGCCTCTTCTTCTTCCTCCTCCGGTTGGCGACGGCCCCGGATGATACTCCGTTTCTCCCTCGTCCTCATCTCGAGCAAGGTGAGTAAAATGAGAGGGTCGTTTTCCTTTTCCTTCTCCCGGCGCTTGGGAAGACAGAATAGCGCCCGGGAGAAGGCTTCGGTTCAAAAAAAGGGAGTTTACTGGGTTAACGTCCAGGTCTGGCCGTTTAACTTTTGCCTGACATCAATCCCTGGCCGCTGACGTACAGTCGACAACCATGCGGTGGACGTCAAGGTCGTTTCAATGTCAGACCTCGAAGTCTGGTCGACGGCTAGGTCTGGACGTCTAGTTTGAACTCGACGGCTACCTATGCGGACGTCTATTGTCAGTCTCAGTTGTTGGCGACCAGTGTCTGGACGTTTACCAGTTGTTGGCGGCGGTCGATGTGGACGCCAATCACCCCGCACTCAGTCCTCACAGCACTGTCTTTTGAACATCTTTTGAGGTCATTTCACACCCATTTCACCACATTTCACTCCACACATCAATCAATGCAAGTCAATTGAACGCAAATGCAAAAACCATCTTTATTCATCTAATTGTGTTACACTTATTCAGATCTGAAAAGTACATCACTTTGCCCTACGGGCCATGAAATAGCCACAAGCAACGGGAAGAATGCTATAATTGTATTCCTCATACTTCCAGATCTCTTCCCGATTCTCCTGAACAGCCAAACCCACCTTCCTGCTCACTGTATGTCTTGCCCAAACCTTCTTCGCTTTCTTCATCAACCTCTCGTTTCTTCCGGTGACTATCATGTCGATGCCGTTGAATGAAATGGGAATTCCCCGTGGAATCCCAAGCTGACAGTGGCACCGGTGTGGCTGGTACACCACCATCCGATCTGCTCCAATCAGCCATAAATCTTTGTCTTCCCTGGTCCGTGCTCTGAACTCGATAGTCCTCATGAACAGTGGCCTCACGATGAACTCATCCATGCCCAGATATGCTAAGTGATCTCTCCAGGCATCTCGGCCCTTCAAGTGCGCGGTCACACACTTGATCTCATCCTCTGGCTCGTACCATGCCCTGCTACAATGCACTGAACTCCGAAGGAAGACTCTGGAGGGGGTAGGTTGTGCATCAGCAAAATCAAACTTTAGATGAGCTTCCATCCATACCTGGAGCAGAAACAAACTCCCGCACGTGCGTCCGCCTAGGCTCATGGTGGTGAGCGAACTGTACAGGTGGGCCAGCACTGCAGGGGAAAGTGACTGCCCGCGCCATAGCAGAGTGAGTATCCCAACATGCTCGTACAGGATGAAGTCGCCGCTCGTAGGGAACAGGAACACCCCAGCCAGGCAAAGAGTCAGTCCTCGCGTCGCCCTCTCTCCGCCAATCTCCCGGGCATGCTGGATCAGCCACCAAGCCAGCCGGTCCAGGAAGATTCCATCCTTATTCGTCATCCGCAGTGCCTCCTTCTTGTCTCGTATGATGTCCGCAAGGATCTCTTCCCACGGGAGGAGAGGAGTCGCCACATCGTACTCCAGGCACCGCTGCCATCCCAAGAACAGCTCCACCTCCTCCAGCAACACGCTCGTCTCAAAACCCTGGAACACGAAGGTATGTGTGTGTGGGTGCCATCTCTCTATCAGCGCCCCCAGGGCATCGAACCCCCACCACATATCCTTCATGTTCTTCGCCAGTACCACCATAAAGTTCAAATGCCACATTCCGGCGAAGCTCCGCATGTCCAGCGTAATAGCATTTACCAGGTTCACAAGCCAGGAAAAGGCCCGTACCTGGCCTTGGCTTGGGAATGCTGGGATTTCCTGCATGGGAGTGAAGGGTCTGTAAGAATGCTATTTGGGGTGTTTTTAGCCCAGGAAGGAGTATAAACAATCTTTGCTTACCTCTCCATTGGCTAGACGCGTGCTCAGGTGTCCCGGAACTTCACTCAGAACTCCGGGATTCGCGCCTGCAGATCGTCCGGTTGATGAGGAGGCCATTTTGCTGTTCTTCTCTGTCTCTTTGCTCTCTGGTTCGCAGCAGGAGCAGGAAGGGACGGAGGTAGGAGATGAAAGAGTCCTTATGGACTCTCATCACCTATTTTTTCGGTCTGATCCGCTGTCAGGTAGGCGTCCATATCGGTGGACGTCAGTGTAGTGTTGGCGGCCACATCTGTGGACGTTAACAATTGTACTGGCGGCCATAGATGTGGACGTTGACTGTTCGGATATTCTTAAATGCATTATTCTTTATATGGCCATTATCCTTTATCTTGTGCTTCAAGTTGTTTTGCAGATATTTTAAGCACAAGCTGCGCTTCAATTTCGGAACGCTCATGCGACCTTGAGCGTTACAAGTATGTCTAACGTAGGACCCCACCAGAGGCGAATAACTTGGCGACCGTGAACCCTGAGTTCCCCTTTACCAAAAACCATGATGGGTTTGCGATCTCTCAATTATTCGTATGGCCTTTAGAATTTTCCTCTGGTGCTAACTTGCATTTTAGATAGGCAACCCACACCAGCATGCATCTTCACTGCTAACATTCTCTTACTAACACTAAAAAAAAATGGTGATTTTCCTCGATCATATGATTGCTCCATGTCTCCCCAGCTCAGGTAGCCTACTGGGTCCGTCCTTCATGACTATCCAGGTCGATATCGGGTCTTTGTTGCCCCCCTTCTTCACTTGTCCCACCGTGACTTTCAACAAATCATCAAGCAGCTTTATTGAGTTCATTTGAGCCTTCGCCAGTCGCGAGCTTAATTCCGGACTTCAGGCTTTCCAAGCATGTGATTCCAGCTAGAATCTTTTGATAATCCTTTGAGAGATCAACCAACTCCTTGTCTCCACGACCTCCTAAATTCGGGACCGACGTCCTGATTAGGCCAGCGAGCCCGCGAGCTCCGGTTGTGAGATCCTCCTGATTCAACCGTCATATTACAACTCCTTTGACTCAGACACGCCGGAAACTAGTCAAAGTCCGACATGGCCATGCCAGGGACCCTGCCATTGGGTCGCAGTTGTAGTTACACGGGTAGATCACCCTTTTCTTACCCCTATTTGTCTCTCAGACGATTCGTCATCTGTTTCTAGCTTGTCTCTTTCGTTTGGTTTGCTAGAATTCCTATCCTCGGAGATGGCCCTTCCATTAAATCTCCGCGTCCTTTGTTTACCGAGACACCAACCTTTCAGTCCGCTCTGCTCCCTTGCAAGACCGGATGTCTCGGAGGGGCATTTGTAGACGCGAGATTTGGCCCATCCCCGCATGGTTCCATGGCCCATTTAGCCTCGTTTGACAATTTGTTGACCAGCCTCGGATCCCATGTAGACGGCAGCATCGATGGCCGCCTACTTCTGGTTGGCGGCAATACCCATGGACGTTGACTCCAGTTGGCGTCCACCTCCCTGGATGCCTGCATGAGGTTGGCGGCCTAATCCCTGGACGTCAAGAGCGTTTACCTGGTCTGCGCAACTAACCCGAGATTCCAGCCCACTAGCGCCCTTGTCTCGGCCATGCAACGCATGTAGCCGTTCCCAACGGGCATATGGGCCACCTAGGCACCCCATTGACCCAGTAAAAATCCCACATGGCCTTTACCCATTGGTTGGAGCATTTAGCCAAGGATTGCCAAGTGTGTAAGTGTGTTTCTTCACACTTAGCATCCTAGGCACTCCAACCCCGAGCTCCACTGCCTATTTAACACCCCCTTAAGCCCTCTGGGCCAAGGGGGGGAGGTTGGACGTCCTTATGCTGAAGCTTTGAGAGAGGAGAGAGAAAACCTTACCCTACCTTCCACCACTCATCCTCTTCACTCTCTCCACATTCGGGACGTCTAGAAGGGTTGCTTTGGAGCTGGAGGAGCCCTACAAGGAGCCAACAACGCCAAAAACGAGGATCTACACCCTCTCCTCTCTCTTTTCTCTTACTTGCTTTGTAGCTAGCTTGCATGTTCCACACACTTTCCCTCACACCCTAGGCACGTAGGTCACCTTCCTACCACCTAGAAAGGGGTTTCCAACCAAAAACGGAGGGAAGAAGGGTGGTCATAGCACTTGGCCACCCCTCTTCTCAAGTCCGCAACCGGTACGAGACTCGCATTTTGGGCTTTTCTTTCTTTCTTCTGAATATTTGCTACACTGCATTTAGTCTAATAGAGGTTTGTTTGTGGCAGGAACATTGTGAACGTGACCGTGGAGCTCTCCTCCTTTGGCCGGCCGAAGAAGGAGAAGTTGGAGCCCCATCTCCGCCCGCTGCGTGAGGCCACTGCACCGACGTGATCACAGCAACTTCTTGGGCACAGGTAAGGCCCTGGCGATCACAACACTCCCCTCTCATCTCTGGTTTTCTTTGTTTCCTCCTCAGTCAACTTAGTCAACTGGGGAGTGAACCAAGTCAACCAACAATCCATCGTCGCCAACGAGAGACCAGTGACGTTCGCGAGCACCCGGAGGACATCCACCGTCGACAACGGGGACACGGCCGGAGGCGAAACAGATCGTCCACACCACCACCCAAGTTCGCTGGTTCACATACCTTGGCTGCCAACAACATAAATAGTGGCCAATGATAGGTCTAATTGTGCAAGAGAATGGCAAGGGAGCTCAAGCTGTGTGTGAGAAAAATAAATTATTAGCCTACGAACATCACCAAATTTACATAAAAAATGAGAAAATTAGATGAAAAATTTGTTCTAAATAATTTTAAATCATCCACCTTTCTTGCACAGTAGCGAGCGACTGGTAGGCGAGGGATCTCCTTAGAAGGCTAACAACTATTGACCCCAGCAGCGATGGAGCGGCCAGCGGGCAACAAGGGACGGCCGGACAAGGGTCTGCAATTGGGGCGACGAGGGGGCAATGGGATATCAGTCTTCTCAGATTTGGGAAGGGCCGACGGGGATCTGGGCGGCAGTGGGGATCTCAGATCTGGGCCAGGCCGGTGGGTATTTGGCAGGGCGCAGCCGTGCAATGGGTTTCTTACGTTCTTGGCCATGGAATGGTGCGGGGTGGCGGCAAAGCTAATGCACATGGAGTTGGAGAGATCTAGGCCTTGGGTGCAGCAACAAATCTACAGGGCTCACTGACTCGGGGAGATCTGACTTTTGGGGCGGCACCGACGGCAAAAGAAAAACTCTCGCACGTTGCAAATTTGGGGTCTTCCTTCAGCCTTTCGCGGCTTCGCCCTTCTGGGAGCTGAGAGCCTGGGAAGCTTGACAGGGGAAGGGCTCAAAGGCTAAAGGGGAAAGTTGTTTTTGGAATTTTTTTTTTTTTGCTTGGAGTGTTTGAAAGGTCGGTGGGCCATAAGCCCACAACACATGGGTCAAGTGGCACTTCGGCCACTTGGCAGATGGCGCCCCTTCTCCAGTTCTGTGGGGTCTCCACTAGTAATTTTTTTTTTTTTTTTTGGACTAGCGTCTGAAGGTAAATTTAAGAGATGTTGAAGATCCAGACTGGAGTTTTTATGCGTCCGTTATTGATGATATGAAGTATTGTAATAATATATCATGTCACGAATAACCAATCTTAAAGGGTTGGGTGGCAAACTCCCGTTGCAAATCTTTATTTTCTAAGTTAAAAACTTCCCCAACTTATGTCAATTAATTAAGAGAAAGGTTTAGTATATTTTCTTATTGCACTTAAGTGCAATATGACTAGACACTAAATCAATGTGGCACCCCTCACATGAGGAGTGATAAAGTGGCAACCCAATTATTGAGTACCATATGGATTTAATGCCTAATCATATTGAGTGCAATAAAAAATTGCACCGAGCCTTTCTCGGCTATTGCCTAGTCATATTACACTTAAAGTGCAATATGACTAGACAATAATTCATGTGACATCCAACAATTAGGTTGTCACTTTATCACTCCTCATGTGAGAGGTGCCACATAGCTATTGTCTAGTCATATTACATTTAAAGTGTAATACAAGTTGCCACTTTATCACTCCTCATGTGAGAGGTGCCACATGTGCTATTGTCTAGTCATATTGTACTTAAAGTGCAATACAAAAGTGCACTAAGTCTTTACTTAGTGTAATTTTATATTGCACTTTAAGTGCAATATGACTAGACAATAATTTATGTGGCATCTAACAATTAGATTGCCACTTTATCACTCCTCATGTGAGAGGTGCCACATGAGCTATTGCCTAGTCATATTGCATTTAAAGTGTAATATAAAAGTGCACTAATTTTTTCTCAATTAAAGAGAAAGACTTAATGAACTTTTGTATTGTACTTAAAATGCAATATGACTAGACAATAATTCATGTGGCATCCAACAATTGAGTTGTCACTTTATCACTCCTCATGTGAGAGGTGTCACATGAGCTATTGCCTAGTTATATTGTACTTAAAGTGTAATACAAAAGTGCACTAAATCTTTCTCAATTAAAGAGAAAGACTTAATGCACTTTTGTATTGCACTTTAAGTGCAATATGACTAGACAATAATTCATGTGGCATTCAACAATTGAGTTGCCACTTTATCACCCCTCATATGAGAGGTGCCACACAGGCTATTACCTAGTTATATTGTACTTAAAGTGTAATACAAAAGTGCACTAAATCTAGTCATATCGTATTACACTTTAAGTGCAATATGACTAGATAATAATTCATGTGACAATTAAATAATTGAGTTGACACTTTATCACTCCTCATGTGAGAAGTGCCACATAAGTTATTACCTAGTCATATTATCCTTCAAGTGTAATACAAAAATACACTAAATCTGTCTCTTAATTAAATCAGCTAGCCCACGTCTTCTCCACCTGTAAGTTCTTTCTCCCTGGGACAGATGACTACCGTTGGATCAAAATCGAGCGGCCCCGGCAAGGGTGAGGTGGAGTTCCCCGACAGGATGCCCATGATGTGGGGGCAGATCGTCGTCGGCGCGAAAAAAATGGCACTTGTTCCGGGCATGCGTTGCGATAGGTGCGCCCGAAATTGCCCTCCCATTTGTGGGTTTTCCGGGCTGATCGTCCCGCCGACGCACCTGCCGCCGTCGAAGGCACCTGGGGTGTGAGAGCCGCTGCCCGCACAGTGCACAAGTAGGAGAAGAGCAGGACCAGAGCAAGGGGGAGTTGAATTTTGTGGATCCGCGAGGCGGTTAGGGTTTTCTCTTGGCCTCGGCGAATCCTCTCGCGGGGCAGCGGCGGGCAGGCGTTGAGTGCGCGCGGCGCGGTCGTCTAGGGTTTTGCAGAAAGGCTGTCGGGGTGCGTGCTCTGGCGAGCGGAGGGGCACGATGCAGGCGTCTTCAGCTCAGGTGCATAGACTTCGGACCTCGCTAGTGTCTCTTTTTGTGGTTCAATCCATTGTTTGTTTTGTTTGCTTGCTTTCCTCCATCGAGTGGTCCGCGTGCTTGCGTCCCCTTCCTGTCTCTCCGAGGAAGACGAGGCGTTGTTTATTGAATCAAGCATCACTTGGTGTCTGCACTCCCTCTTTGTTATGCGGATGCCTTTTTTTTTCATCCCTCTCCTTGTACAATGCAGATGAATCGCCTTGGCCCTCTCGCATGAGGTAGCTTTGTCAAGCTTTTGCATTCATTTTTCTCCACCAGATGGTAGGACCTATGATTCTTTTCACAGATTAGGGGGTCAGAGCCCTTTTTCTTTTAGAGGGAGGGGCTAAAAGAGTTTATTTTTGTTTCTGTTAGTAGAGAAATTTCTTTCGGGAGGAATGTTTTTACATCATTATTTTAGAAAATGGTGTACGATCAGATGGATCAGTGGAGTCGGAACTTTGAAAGTATCCTCATCCATTTCATTGGTAGAGTGAGGATTTCTTTCCGAAGTTAACTTGGGTAACCTTCACAAAAAGAAGTCAACTTGAGTACTGAAGATTTTTTTAATGTTTGAGATGTGGGCTTTAACTCCAGAGAAATGTGCACAAAGCTTTCTCATTAGGTAAATCTCAGTTGAAGGTATTAAATCTCTAGCATGTAACAGTTGAGTAAGAAATAGGCTTTGTTGCTTGGATGCGTCTGAGAAAAAGGGACTTGCTGTCTTAAATAGAGTGACCATCAGGTTGGAATTTATAACCTTAGACAGGATATTCTTGTATGCTTAAGTTGTTACCAAGTTCAAGTCTAGGTAGAGGAGATGCGCATTGAGAACCTGTAAGTAACGGATAAGGAACTGTGCTTTTTATGTGGACATTATTGTTATTTAATGTAGCGATCTATTTATACTGTACTAGTCCTACTTTACACTTGTTTGTTTGATTTCCCTGTTTCTTTTTCATTTCTTGTTTTATGTTTGAGTGTTGTATGTGAAGGTTCCTGCTACTGATTGCTAGCCTTATGATGACAGATGAGGGACATTATTGATTATTCATGTGTAGGAGCATGTCAATAATATCTTGGGATATAAGGATATCCTTCCTGTAGAACATATTAAATAGTGTAAAGAGATCTCTTTACTTTGGGTAAAGTTCGTTTGTAAAGTGCAATGTGGTTAGGCTTTTGACTGACATAATTGCTCATTTTTTCACATCAGATAGAGTTTTTGAAAAATGTAGATTTATTTATATTGGTCCCGATTTCCACTTATCCTTTTTTTCAACTCTCTCCACAACAGCAAGCGAACATTTTCGAAAAAGGTGATGGATATAAAATGTCCAGGGTTAAAAACTGCTAGATTCACTTTGTGCTCCTTTGAAGGCAGTGAGCTCGCTCTAATGATCTAGATGCATCATTGTCTTGAGCATGTTATTTATAGGGACCACTATGCTTGCTTATGAAGAGAGGATAAAGAATTACTAGGTGCTCCATATCAGGTTTCATGCAAACTGTATAGCTGATCAAGTGATCTATAAGCATGTCCAAACCCTGTCTTGTTGAAGGAAATTATTTATTTATCTTATGTAAATACACATGCTGTGGACATTTTTCTTCCAGTCAAGAAAAAGGTAACTTTGTCCCCGAAAATCTGTTACACTTTCAAAAGTGTTGTCCATGCAACTTTTGACAACGATCTCAACTTTCCTCTTGTCCATCTCTCTCATTTGGGTGATGTGGACAGTTAAAAAGCATAGGAGAAGCTGTTTCAATTGGTGATGCTACAATTTTGTAGAGAATCCAATTTTTGGAGGCTGCTAAAAAAAGAGAAATGCTTACTACCTGTCTAGTTGGGTAGTAAAAACTACCCAGCTAGTCTATTTGTCACCCTTATCTGTTATTTGTCACATTTATTGACTACCACCCATCCGACAAAGGGTGACAAATAGGTTCAGACCTATTTGTCATCATATGGGTGACAAATAGGTCTGGATGGTAGTAAGCATTTTTCTTAAGAAACCTTTCCCCCCAAAAAAACCTTTAAAAAAAAAGGTTGCATAGTGAGACAGAATTCTCCGAGGTGACAAATACTAGATAAGGGTGACAAATAGATTTGGACAGGTAGTAAGCATTTCTCTTAAGAAAAAAATTCAAAATAGTTGCATAGTGAGACAGATAATTCTCCTTCTTGATAATCTTTGTACTTCCATTGATATGGAAATATGGTATAAAGCAGGATTATATGGAAACGAATCACCAATGAACCAATTTCATTTTAGAGCTTGTTAAACACAATATATGTTAGGGTTATTTTCATAAACACTCTTCTTATAAGTTTATTTGCAGAATGTCCATCTTATTTTCATTTTTGTAAAGTTTTAACATCATTTTTGCTTGAACAGTGTCAAATATGCCTTCTGGTTATCTCTGTTTTAGATGCTGAGAGTATTCTGTCCTCACCTGTAAAATTAAGTTTCTGGACAAACATACCCTTGAAAAAAGAGAACTCTTTGACTGTCACTGTGCCAACGAAAGAGACAGAGATGAAAATATGGGGGGGGGGAGAGATAAAAGGTGTTTATGAGGAGATGAAAAGCAATTTAGACTTTTTAGGATTTAGTTAAAGGTCAATGAAGGTTAAATAAGGGATTGTGACAAGAATGCCAATGGATGATGGCGAGCATTCCAGGCGTTAAAGTCTCTATATTTTATTATTATTATAGGATATTCTATTCTTTATTCCCTATGTGTGTTCTTCTTATTTATGTTTTATTGTTGAATTTCATTCTTCACATAATGTGATTTCTTGTTATTTGGTTTTATCTGTTGATCAATCTCATGGGCATACTGTTTCATACTATTGCAACTTTATAAGGTTCAATCTTTGCCAGTCCTTTCCTATTTGCTTGAGAGACTGTGTTCCAATGCCTTTTTGTTAGGTTTTGTTGGAATTTTTTTTCTTAGAATTAATTCCTTCACATATTCATTTGTTGCTGATATATGGAATTTCTTTTGAACTTCTATCTTTTGTATGCATGTGGAACTCTGCTGTGCAGTCAACGCTTAATGGAGTGGCCCCAAGTCTCCAGGATTCGGCTGGTCGGTCTTTTGCGACCTCTTTTTCTTCTCAATCAGCAACAGCACCTGGTTTTCATCATTCTGGCAAGTCTGATATCTTGGAATTTCCCTAATGTGCTTGTCATTCTTTTGGCAAATGGAAGGTCATATTAATATAATTACAGGTGCCATGCTTGGGCTACATAGCATCCAGGGAAGTGTTCCGAGCATGCCAGGGTCTATTGCATCACGAAATTCAGCAATGGGTCTTGCTGTATCTAGTGGTATTCAGCAAGGAGGGGGCAGCATTTCTAGTGGACGATTTGCTTCAAACAATCTTCCGGCTTCCATTTCTCAGGTTCCTACCTGATTTTATGCATCTCCACTATATTCTTATCCATATTTGAATGTGCCACACCATCTCCTTTGAATGTGTCCCACATGTCTATATTTGTTCATATCTTTATCACTGCAGATCTCACACAATAGCTCATACGGACACTCAGGGGTCACAAATAGAGGAGTTGGTTTTGTAGGAGGCCCTGCTTTTAGTAGTAGCATGAACGGTGTTGGTGGTTCAATTCCTGGTATTAACCCAAGTTCTGCTGGGATAAGTAACAGATTGTCTGTTCCTGGACTGGGAGTTTCCCCCATTTTGGGGAATGCAGGCCCTCGAATTACAAGTGCGATGGGAAATATCATTGGCGGAAGTAACATTGGGAGGAGCATAAGTTCTGGTGGATTATCTGTTCCGGGCCTTGGATCACGTGTAAGCTTAACCACCAGTGGATCAGGAAGTCTTAATGTACAAGGAACCAACAGACTAAAGAGTGGTGTGCTTCAACAAGGTAGAATCATGAATCCTATCAATGGACATTGTCACTTGTTGTTTCGGGATGTTTTTGAATGATGACGGATTCTGTTGTTAGTTGTATTAATGTCAAAGTATCAGTGTCTCTCCTGGTTTTTACTAATTTGGATTTTTCATTTGTTACATAACTTCTTAGTTTAGTTCTGCAAGTTTACTGTCTTGTCATTTCTATGTTATTTTCAGTTGTACTCACTTGGCCCACCTAAGTAAAATTTACTTGATTCTATTCTAGTGTGAGGAACACTTTTGCACTTAGTGAGAAAGTTGGATTATTTGTTTCACTTTTATTTACATATTTTTTTGTATTAAATGTAGATTCTGTAATGTGTTGTTGTATCCGGTCTTTAGTAACCCCGATTTTGATGTCTTTTTTGAGTTTCTTCTCAATGATAAATATTCTTCTTTTGTACACAAATGGAGTAATCTAAGGGCTCATTTATGCTTTCCTTTCCTTTCATTCTTTTTTTAATATGATTCTTTTCTAAACTATATTTTGGATTTATAGCACCTCAGATGATGGGCATGCTTGGAAATTCTTATGCTTCTCCTGGAGGGCCATTGTCCCAGAGTCAAATTCAAGCAGGTAATAATCCATTAAGCTCCTTGGGTATGCTGAATGATGTCAATCAAAGTGAGAAATCCCCTTTCGACATCAATGATTTTCCCCAGTTGACTGGGAGGCCAAACTCAGCTGGAGGGTCTCAAGGGCAATCAGGTAGTTCAAGGCTATACTATTCTACTCGTTCATTAAATATTTGGGTTGCTTCATTATGCAATTACACACGCCCATTTGGTTCACTAATTTGCAGTGTCACTAAGAAAGCAAGGGCTTAGCGTCAATTCAATTGTGCAACAAAACCAGGAATTCAGTATACAGAATGAAGATTTTCCAGCTTTACCAGGATTTAAAGGTGCTTCATATGTCATTCCATCTAGCTTTATTTGTTTTTTATGATTCTCAAGTTTTTGTCCCATTGCCTAATCATTGCTATAACATTTTATCTTTTTTATGGATCCCGATGCTTGTTCATAAGTTTTGTTTTTGAGAAATCTTAGTAAAATTCTCACCTTCTAGTTGGTTGTAAATGGGACCTTTATGCATTTTGTTTCTCCCTTTTCTCCTAATGTTGTAAACAATGGGAGCATCATTGATTGAGACACCTGCATGAAAGTTCTCTTTGGTTGTATAACTAGCATTTGTACCATGAATGTAAGCACATGAAAAGTGCATTTGAACATTCCTGGAAGCACCAAATGGAAGCCATTCAGATTAGTCATGTGGCTATTTCATCTCATAAGTTTTTTTTTTAACTTTCTGGTTAAATCTGGAATATTGGGTTTCAGAAAGAAAATATATCCATCTTTTTGTGATATGTTTTAATGTTGGATGAGATTAGACCTGTAAATTGGAGATGACTTGGGCTGACAACCTTCAGAAGGAAGATGTTTTCTAGATTCTGGGGCATGCAAGGCAATGGTCATTTATTTCATCCCATGTGAGTTGGTTTATCTGGATCATGTGCACTAGTCATTTGTTTCCACACCACCTTGGCCTGGGGTCTCAGGATCCCTTGAGTTTTGTCCTTTTAGAACCTAAGACGATGCATGCTAAGATTCTGGCACGCAACAATTTGTCTCGGCATTTGTGTATCAAGACTTAGATATGGTTCAAATTGATGGACAAGACATTCCTAAGAGTAGTACCTTTCGATACTTAGGATCTATCATCGAAGAGAATGGGGAGATTTATGACGATGTGGCACACATGATTAAGGTAAGTTGACAAAAATGGAGAAGTGCATCAGGAGTCCTCTGCGATCGTCGTATACTAGTGAAACTTAAAGGAAAGTTTTATAGAACGGCAATGAGATCTGTTTTATTATATGGTACTGAGTGTTGGACAGTGCGAAAAGAATACATTAACAAAATGTGTGTGGCGGAGATGAGGATGTTGAGATAGATGTGTGGTAAGACTAAGAAAGATAAGATTAGGAATGAGTGTTTCCGTGAGGATTTGGAGATAGCTCCAATTGATAGAAAAATGAGAGAAAATAGATTTAGGTGGTTTGGACACGTGCACTGTCGCCCTAACTCGACGCCGGTTAAAAGATGTGACAAAATCTTAGTGGATACTAGTAAAAGAGCTAGGGGAAGGCCTAAAATGAGATTGTGCGATGTTATTAGAAAAGACTTGAACTTCTTGAGTTTAAACACGACTATAGCACTTGATAGAAATTTTTGGCGGAACAGAATTCATGTAGCCGACCCCAAATATTGGGATAAGGCTCTGATGATGATGATGATGATTTGTGTATCAAGACTTCTGCCCAAGTGGAACTTCAGTACTGTCTGCTCAAAGTAAGCCCTTCATGACAGGCTACACAGGCAAGGATCTTCCAGAAGGTGTAATTCGGATGAATCTCACCAGCCAATCTGCGGTCTGTTCTATGGATGCAACATGAGGTGGTACACTGAAAGGATATCATCGAGTTTTATTCTCTATCCTTTGTGCCACAGTATACCAATGGACAAGAGAACCACTTAGAAGTACTACCAGCCTAGCAGGCGTGATCTATTGGACCGGATTAAGCACCTGGATTGTGTATGCATGAAACTGATCTGGATTGGATTGACCGACCCAATGGAAACGGCTCAATCCAGATAAAAAGTTAGGAAAGATGCATGCATAAGTATTAAATATTCCTCATATGTACACATATTTATGTATATGGATGTCTATATACAATTACAACACACACATATAGAGACACTCTCCATCTGAACTGCCCATTGCCAAATTTTAGTGGAAGAGGGAAAAGAATCACAGAAGGGCAACAAGAGGTTTAGACCATTAGCATCCTTGGCAGCATTTGTGGAATTTAAACCGGTAGGCTTTTCCCCCTCATTTAGTTCTTTTTCTTTTCTGCTCTTTTTTTTTTCTTTGTCAAAGGCCTAAAACTGTATTATGATTGTTTAGTATTGATGTTGTGTACACCATTGAGTTCAAGCCTTAAATAGGGTAAAGTGTGCTAAGCTGGCACCTTGCATTCTTTCTTGGGCCTTTTTTTCTTTTCTCTTTCACAAATGGAATTCTGACTGCCCCCTCTGGTCCAATTTGTTTTGGCTGATCCTGCAAACCATGACAACAGGACTCTAGAATGTTTACATTGTTTTGTTTGTGATCGGGTCATTGAGTGCTCTTTTTTCTTAAATAACCTATAGGTTCCTCAAATAGGGAGTCTGCACCACCTTGGTCTGGGCATTCTTTTGCCGCCTTCAATGAAAATGTTACAGGAGCTGCTTTTGGAGAGCAAGATCAAATCTCCTTTTTGGAACCTTGTCCCCAAGATATCCTTGAATTTCATCACCTCTTTCTGAAATTCCAGAAAATATGATTATCATAACAAATTGTTGAGTATGATTGGTTGAATTTTTTTTTGAAATGTGGATGGTACTGCAAATTATATTGATAGGAGAAAAGGATGTACAGGTGTAGAGGTTTAAAGAACAAGAACCTTTATACAAAGGTAGTTGTCCCCCAACAGAAAAGACGGCACCTCAACTCCTCTAAAAATGATATCCACACCAAGACAGTGTGTCTTCGTCCCCTTCCCTTAACTCCCCAATAGCAAGAAGAGCTGAGAGTTAGAAATCTCCGCTGCACATAAGTGGTTAGCCCATGATTGGTTGAGTTGGTATGAGAAAATAGTCTGTTTTTTATTTTTTATTTTGAGAGAGTAACCAATAATGTCTAGTGTTGGGTCCTGGGATGAGAAAATAGTCTCTTTGCTTTTTTGAGAGAGTAACCAATACTGTCTTCATGGAAGAAATATCAAGTAAACAACGTATTGTGAGAGGATGAAGGAGTGATTCATGGAAAGCTAAAGCATGTGAGGATTAATGTGTCTGTGCATTTTTTGATTATTTTATTTATGTATAGGAGAAAGGAAATTATCGTGGATTTTGAATTTCATCCCCTACAACCATTCATAATTTGCGTTAGTTCCTCAAATCTTAAATTTCTTTGGTCCCACCCAGGAAACACAGAATAAATGTCTACGGTTTTTCCCCCCTAAAAGTTTGAAGGGCTTATTCCTAGTTTTCTTGATCTTCTGGGATGCTCACCAAATGGATTGTGTGAGTATTGATAGATTGTGTGAGTATTGATAAATACCATGTCTAGAGGGGTTAATCCCTACATATGACAGACTGCATTTGGTGATTTATAAAAAAACCCATTAGACACAGTTCTGTAGCTTTTGCTTATTTTAAAAATGTACAACATAATGATAGTCTTCACTCAGTTCCTTGAGATCATTTTTGGAAATAAGGTAGAACTGTGGACTCTGGAGGAATGGTTAGTTTTCCTCCCTAGAAATGAAACATCCAAAGCATGCCCTTTTGTCAGGTATATATTAAGTCCAAATGTCTGTTCTAACAGCTCTTCTTCTTTTGCAATTATCCCATCTCTAGCATTCAAAGCTACCCTTCTTAGTATCCAGTTAGTTTTTGGCTGTGAACTCATCTGATTGTTTTGTTTTTGAAATTCAATAATTATATTTCACATGTAGAATTCTTTCTCTTCAGAGTACCATTCAAGCTGGCTTGGTGCCCCTAGCCTTCTTCGGCATATAGTTCTCTTGCCTTGTTTGGCATGTGGTTTTGGTGTGAAAAGCCTAAAATTTTAGTGGTTTTATTATAAAAAGTGGAAGTTATCTCCACCTTGCTTGGATGTGGTCTTGGTGTTTTGCTGTAAAAGCCTAAATTTTTTGTAGTTTTTTTAGATCTTGACATCTATTTTCATTTATCTTTTTAAAACTAGTTTGATGCAGTAACTATGTTTGACAATTAGCAAGTGATGAATTAAGATGATATTATATTAGCATATTTATTATTTGCTTAGTAATATTTCAGGTTAGATTTTTCATCTTGGTTGACAAGTATGTTCAGATTCCCATTGGTTATCTTATTATTATCTTGTTAGTGTTTGCCATTTCTTCTATTTTATTGTCTTCTTATACTTATATGCTAAATATTTGTTACTAGCACTTTCCCATTCATTGAATATAGAATGTACATTATAGAAAATATAGATTATAGACTAGTGGGTTCTTTCTTAAACTAGGCTTCACCTTGGCGCCTTGCCTCGTTGCCTAAATGGTCCACTCCCTTGGTCACCTTAACAACCATGATTGGCTATACTCAGGATCCGAACATTTGGCAAGCTTTTCCAACCAGTTGCCTTGCCTTTGGCCAGTTAGTACTTCAAACTGCACAGTGCTTGCTTGTGATAAGAGGTTATCAGAAACTTGTGACAACTCGCGAGCAGCTCTTGGAAGTTCCTTTAAAACATCAAGAAGACAAAAGAGGGAAAGAGGCAGCATGTAATCATGAAAAAGTGTATGATTGATCATGCACATCCTTGTTGTCCATTTTGTTATTGCGTGGACTAATGCTTTCTCAAGCTGTTTGAAGTTATTCTGTCATGAATTTTTAATGTTCGGTGATGGATTTATGATACCTTACATCCGTCTTATTCTGTTTCCTACTAGGAGGCAATAATGATTTTACCATGGACATGCATCAGAAGGAACAACTTCATGACAGTTCATCTATGATGCAGCCCCAGCATTTAAGCACCAGTCCTGGCTTTCATGTCAGTTCTGATTCTTTTGGTCCATTTTCTGTGAATTTTGTCTTGTCATGGTCTTTATGTTCCACTTCATACATACAGATGGCAAGATCTGCTGGGTTCAACATTGGAGGAAGTTACCCATCTCATCATCCGCAACAGCAGCAGCATGCTCCATTTAATGTTGTTGATTTTTCTACTGCAAGCAATCAGGATATCCATTTGCATGGATCTGATCTGTTTCCGTCATCCCATGGAACTTACCATCCTCAGGTAGTTTATATTTTGTCCTTCAGCTTGTCCTGTTGCTACGCAGAACCTTGTGTGCATCATCTCTAAAAATCCCTTATCTTTCTCACCTAGGTTCAGACGGGTGGTCCTCCTAGCATTGGATTGAGACCTCTTAACTCATCAACTCCAAATTCTGGTGTTGGAATATATAATCAGCTTCTTCAGCAGTATCCCTCACAGAATCAGTCCCAGTTCCGCCTACAGCAGATGTCTGTTCTTAATCAGTATAGAGACCAGAGTCTCAAGTCCGTACAAGGAACGCAAGGAAGTCCCGATCGATTTGGTCTGTTGGGGTTACTGAGTGTAATTAGATTGAATGATCCCGACCTGTCATCTCTTGCTCTGGGGATTGACTTGACGACCTTAGGGCTGAATCTGAATGCAGCAGACACTCTATATAAAACTTTTGGTTCCCCATGGTCCGAGGAACCTGCCAAGGGAGAGCCTGAATTTTGTGTGCCACCATGCTATTATGCTAAACCACCACCTGAGTTGCATGTGAGTCCCCAATCTCTCTTTCTGCTTGCATCTTTTGCCTGTACGGCTATTATTTTGATTCTGTTAAGTGGCTGCAGCAAGGATACTTCTCCAAGTTTAAGCCAGAGACACTATTTTACATCTTTTACAGGTAAGTATTTTTGGCGGCAACTTTTTGTTTGTGTCATATTATGGCTTCTGAGCTTATGATGATTTGTATGCAGCATGCCCAAGGATGAAGCACAATTGTTTGCAGCTCATGAACTGTAAGCTCTTTTCAAGTACACTGGGACACAGAAATTGTTTCTTTACATGTTCTCCTTTGCATACAGTGGAAATATCTTTTTCCCATTCATGATCTTCTTGTGGGGCTCTCAAATAGGAAGCGGTTTGAACCCTATGAAAAATAGTTTTTGTCATCTGACATGTCCAAAAGCTGGAGTTAGAGAAAAAAAATGCAGCGGGTGGGACATGATCTACTGCAAGTTAGAGAAGATGCAATAGATAGGTCTTCTTAGGATGGATTAAATTTTACAGGAAGCAGTATTACCACATATTGCTAAGTATAAATTACAAGGGCCTATTTTGTAGGAGTGATTGATGTTGTTCTGTGGCTGATTTGGTTGGGGCTCGGGACCTAACCTGGCTGATTGGATTGCAATTAAAATACTTGTTTTCTTTGGGGCGGGGGGTGTTCAGTGAGGGCCTGAGCTTCAATGCATTTCCACCAACTAGTGGAATTTTATTTGGGGAAACAGGCTGGGGACAGCTTCATTGGCTTTGATAAAGCAACGTTTGATTCACAGCGGCACAGCCACATATGGGCATCTCTTGTGCTGGAGACAGGTGATGTTTTCCTATTGGTTTTGATACAGAGCCTTCCATCCACATTCTTAGGTACCAAGTGTAGAATGCTGTCAGAAAAGAGGGATTTATGATTGCTGTGGTGCCATGACATGACCTGGTCGTGCAGCTAGTTGGTGTGGGAAAACACTGGAGAACGCTGGAGTTAGTGGTGAGCTTCTTGTTGGAGAGGCAAGGCACTTCCAAAACTGCCCGAAAACAGCGAGTTCACTCTTCTTGCTCTTCTCAGAAGATACATCACTCTTGAGCAGCAAGAGAAAACGTGAGTGGAAGGGAATTTAAGAACCTTTATTTGGAAGTACCTGGGATTTTTGACAATATGATCAGATTAGGAACAAAATATATGGTTTCTCCGCATGGGAAGATGGGCATTTTTCTTGCCACATTAAGTCAATTGTTGCATTCCATAATATAAGAATCTGTCACACCATCTACCATTTAGCAGAATGGCTGTTGCTATTTCGATATTTCAGGTTCACTGGCAAGCACCAAGGATTAACCTAAACACAAATAATACTGAGAATCTTTCTCCAGGTTCCGCAGTTGGGCTGTCGGGAAAACATAACGAGTTTAGGACGACTTTTCTTTTCTCATAAGGTGTCTAACTCATTTATGCTTCAAGGGTAACAATGAACAAGGGCCTTGTTATCTGTTTACCTCCCCCCCCCCCCCCCCCCCTCCCCCTCCCCCCCAGCTTGTGAGAGCATATTCAGAGCTATTTAGGACATGTATATGTGTATTGAAAAGAAAAGTTGGTTTCATACAAGATAATTACTGATGTTAAATTCGTTTGCTTGGATCCCAATGATCTTGAGTCTTTGGGTTGCTACTGTTTCCTTTTTCCTTCTGTAGTTGTTCAAGAGGATGGTTCTACCACAAGGAGCACAGGTTGTGGTTCATAAGAGTACCAAATATGGAGCCACTTGTGAAGACGAATACATACGAAAGAGGAGCCTACCATTGCTTTGATCCAAACTCGTGGGAGACCATTCGAAAGGTTTTGGATTCTCCCGCTTCCCTCATGTCCTTTATGAGATGATGATTTTTTTTTGATCTCCGTCGGTCACTTAAAAACCGCTAAATCATGGAATCCGTGTCGGTGTGTTGCTGCTGCAGGAGAATTTCGTCGTTCACTACGATTTGGTGGAGAAGAAGCCATCGCTACCAATTGTGCGCCCTCAGAATTAGCCCGAACGGTCAGATGTAAATATTTCGCATTGATATGATCCATCTGTCGTTTAGCCACCGAAAAAATAGAGAAGAAAAGTAAAGATATTGTTGCCTTGAAATTTCAAAAATTAAGCGCTCGATCTTTCTTCTGCGTTGAGAGGTAGATAGATATTGATATATAGATGGTTTGGCTTTATTGTGTCTTTGAAACGATTGGCTCCTCCTCCACGCATAAGCAAAGCTCTCAGTTCATCTCTACATCGGAGGATCCCTTCAATTGTGCCCCAGAAAACAAAAAGAGAAATACTCGTTGCACTAAGGATAAGTGCACTTATTTTGTTTGTGTGGTTTTGATTGGATGGACACTGTGTAATTTATTATATCATTTGTGAGAGCTCCGTACAAATATAATAAAGGGTAAATTAATTAGAAGTCTTTATCAAATATTTGATTTAATTTTTAATTCTTGATAGAGCTTCTGTTATAGAATATATTAAGTCTTATTATAGTCATAGATTATTAATTAATTTATTCTATAATAAATATATTTATGTAAGTGTAATAAATATTTCTCAAATAAAAACGGTGCGCGCGTAATTCTCTGTAGCAGCCGCCAGCTAGTAAGGATGGATGGGGTGGCTGCCAGGTGTATCGTATTGGTTTTTTCTTAATTTTAATTTTTTTCTTGGGCTTACAAAATTATACGCGCGCGCCGGATTGTCTGATTCTTCAACAGTGGTATTGACGACTGTCTCATGTAAGATTGAAAAATATTTAGTACCCTCGAAAGACGGTGATGTGAATTGTTTGTCAAATAATAATTGAAAAATTGATAAGATTTTTTTTTAATTTTTCAACCAATAAAATTATTTGCCAATTAATTTATATTATTATTTTTAACTTTTTTATAGATTTTATACACTTGAGAAAGTACACAAGGTGTATTCTACCTGAGTAAATTGTCCATGTGACACTATTTTTTGAGTGTTATATGAATAAATTGGTTATGTGTTTAGTGTCACATAGATAATTTACTCATTTGAAATACATCTTATGCACTTTACACAAGTACAATAAATTTTTCTCTTCTCTTAAACATTTCTCATGTAGGTTTCAGTTTGTGCCGAAGTTTTGTCGGAGAGAAAAATATGACTACAAGTCAATGTAGGCGTTTTTATTATTCAATCTCTCTTGGCTCTCTCAGCCGTCTGAACAACTCTATTTACAATTGAGAAAATCTTAATCTTGCACGAAGAGGATAATTTCAAGAGAAAAGTTTAGTGTATTTAAAAATTATATTTTAGGATGTATTATATCCATCTAATAAAATAATAAGAAGTGTATGAGAAATAGGGATGTCAATTAGGCCGAGCCGGTTTGAAGGTCCGATAGCCTGGCCCGGGTTTATATGGGCATGGGCCGCATATTTTAATTTTTTTTTTCAATTTTGAGCCTGGCCCAGCATGACCCGGTGTAAGATTGGGCCGGGCTCGGGATTGGCTCGGCCCGGCCCGGAGGCCCAATATTTTTTTTTGAAATAATAAGTGATACAACAATAATTCTAATATTATAAAAATTTGGATTGAAAATTATGTTGTGGAGTTATGTTTAATGACTTAATATTTATTTCATATTTGTAACAATTAGAAATAAATTTATCTATATCAGTCTAATATTTATTTTATGTTGTTTTGATTTAATGAACATCAATTTTATTGTAAAAATAAATAAATAACTATAGTAATACTTAAAAAAAATAAAACCGGGCCGGGTCGGGCCTTACATAATCGTCCCGAGCTGGGCTGAATTTCTAAAAATCGGGCCTCGCCCCGGACCGGCCGGTTAGAGACCGGGCTGGACCTGGGCCAACCTAGGCTCGGTCCAGGCCCGGTCCATTGCCACCCCTAATGAGAAAGTGTAATTTTTAAGTGTACTAAAATTTTCTCTAATTCCAATAAAACTTGCATTGTTGAGGGTAAGTCTATGAAAATAAGATGGGCAAATTAATTAAGAGTTTTTATCCGATGCTTGATTTATTTTTTAATCTCTAAAAGAGTTGTAATTTATTAGAATAAATATTATCTCCTATTGTAGAATACATTAAGTCTTATTACAGGTAGAATTTTTCTATTTCAATCAAGGACTCCTAACTAATTTATCCAAATAAGTTTTTAAAATTACCCTCAAAATGATTAGGAAGAGTTTGGGATTAATTAATCTCAAAGAGTCCAAACACATCAAATGAGCGGTTTCATTGGAGGACAATTAGTACATTTCACTAGTTCATGCTTTAATAGCTGCAAGTGAAATCGTTGAAGGTTCAAAGTGTTAAAGTTAGTTCAAATATATAGCCCTCGAAATCTACCAAGAGAAAAGGCAATTGGCGTATTTGATATTTACCTAAATTTAGGGATGGCACTTACTTGACAGCCTCGGCCGGAAATTATGTCCCACGAGAAAGGAACATGCACTAAGAAATATAAGTACGGCCCAAAAGACTGCTAATTCAGAATATTAAATAAAGAAATTTAAGACAAAAAAAAGATGAAAACACTATTCCAACGAGAGGATTTGGATGCCCATCCACCACCGCACCTAAATATCCTTCACTTATTCTATCAACTCGCAATATCATTTTTCTCAAGATTAAGAAATTTATCCCATCTTTTCAATGATGAGAAATCTAACATGATAGTAGATGGACTCATAGTATCTTTTTTTTCCCCCTTCTTCTCAAGATTATAAAACTCATCGCATGTTTTTTTAATGACGACAAATTTATCATAGAAATACTCACGGCATTGATTAGCCCATGGCATCTTTTTTTTTTCTTCTCAAAATTATAAAACTTAAAAAATCGCTGAAGAAATAATTACGAGTTAACTAAACCCCACTAAAATTTGTTTGGAAAATGGTGGCAGGTTAAGAAGAAAAATATCTTCTTCTATTTCTCTCTCTCTATCTCTCCTCAGCACCCTCGCTGACTCTTCTACAGCAATCAACGGGGCCAGCGAACATTGCTTGCGACTTGCGAGAGACCGTGATCTTATCCATCTCTTCCCCCCACCACCATGCGCACGTCAGCAGCCCCTCCGGCGCTGCGCCAAGCTTCTCCCTACCCGCTCTTCCACAGGCCGGCGTACGGCTGCAGCTGCGGCGGCGGCTTCGTCTTCGTCGCCGGCCCTGGCCTCCGGTTCCCTCCTGCAGCGGCGGCTGCGAGTGGTGGGTGTTACGACGGTGAGCGCCGTCGCCGGGGCGACCCTGGGTACCGGGCTCTGCGAGCGCAGAGGGGGCAAGGAAATGTAATGCTTCGCCTACCAGAGACTTGTGCTCGTCGTTAACATCTCAGCAAGATCGTGGCTTTTTCCCTTCGTTCTCTCTTCTTTTATATGTTTTCATCTTGGTTTTTCCCTGTCAACTTCCTCAGGAAAAAAGAAGAACGAAAGAAACACATCTATAGTGGCTGTTCATTCCGCAAACTTGTGTGCTTTCTCAAAAGATGGCTCAATGCCTTAGTTGGCCTTCAATTTCAGAGTCTTTTACACCCTGTTTTATCTTTTCATGCTCCTTGTTCTATCGATTCCTAGTGCTGTAAAAAAAAAGCTTCGAATGGATGATTTTTGACAAGAGTCACCGGTTTCCTCAGCTCCTTTGTCTTTTTTTATGTGGACCCATTCCAGAATGTGAATGAAGATACAGATGAAATGTTTGATGAATTATTCGATAAGTTCGGGAAGGTCGTATACAAAAGAGGAGACAGGAAACCCCCAAGTGCAGAGGCAGATGACGATGCTGAAAGCTTATCGTGTAAGTTTACTTCAATTTTGTTGCATGTCTCTCAATTTGGCGTGATGTCTCACCCAAGTGCTTAGATCCACTTTGTTCAGGTTGTTCCAATTTACTAGAAATTGCAAAACTAAAGCAGGTGATTAAAAGGAAATAGCAACACACTTTCATTTGAATATCTTGGACACTCGTCCTTGAATTAAGAATAGCATTACAATAGTACTTTTTTGACTTAGATAAGTGTCGATGGGATATGGGGAGCCCAGAAATTTCAGGTTCTGTGAGGATAGTAAAGTATCATGAAGAGAAGTGGTCCCTATAATCTTCAGTGGTATGCAAGTAAGAAGCTGAGGGTGCAAACCACCACCATGCCATTGGACCATGAACGGTTCTAACATAGTAGTGGTGTTCGGTCTAGATGATGTAATGGTCTTGCAAGATGAATCTTGGCGTACTTAGTCTTATTGAGCGCAACTAGTTGAAAGTTAGTCAATGTAGTCCACTAAAGATCAACAGATGTTTCTTAGAGAGATGGTGAACTTTTTTTTTTTGAAATGTGGATAGTACCACAAGTATATTAATACAAAGAGAGAAGGAATATACAAGTATAAGCCAAAAGGAAAAAGCCCAAAAACAACAATGTTTGCCTATACATCCCAAGGCCACACCAAGACGGAATGGCTACCTCTATCCCCCTAACAAAGCAAAAGGTGGAGAATTGGATTGGTTCATATTACAAATAAAATGCAGCCCATTCCTTAACTTTACTACAAATCTCAACAAAGAGAGCCTATGCATCTCGAGCAACTCTCATAAATATACAGTTGTTCCTCTCCCCCCAAATCATCCATAAAGTAGTATGAAGAATGAGCCACCAAACTGTTCTATCACCTTTGTCACAACACTATCTGTCCCACCGCTTAATCAACTGCCGGACCTCCACGTGATGCCTGAAGACGCAATGAGTCCTCTCAGCCACCTCCCTCTAGACTCCTTGAGTATAGGAGCAACCAACAAAAATATGATCTAGAGTTTCGTCCTCCTCCCCACATAAGGTGCCAGTGGTCTGAATTTTTGGCAAAAACTGGTGCAACCTATCCTGCGTAGGTAGTCTCCTAATCGAGATTCTCCAATGCAAAACTTTCACCTTCAAAGGACTCCTAGGCTTCCAAACCTGATCATGAAGGCCATGGCGTACCCCTCCATCAGATATGATGTGATATGCTGAGCTAATCGAGAAACAACCTCCCTTTTCCCACAGCCACGTCCACCCATCCTCACTGTCTGAGAGGTGGACACAAGATAAGAGGGAGAGCAGATCTTGGAGCTGAAGCATCTCATCCCGTGATAAACAGATCTGCATAACACAAGTCTGCTCTCCTAAGACAAAGTCTTGGCCTTCCAACCCGCCAACTTGGGCTCGAGCTTAAGAATAATGGGCTGCCAATCAGAAGATCTGAGAGCAGATGGAGTCAGAGGGAGCCCCAAATAAGAAATTGGGAAACTGCCAATCCTATACCACTGCACGAAGGCCGCCTTCCACACAATCCTATCTTCAAGGTTCACCTCAACTAGGAGGCTCTTGTTGAAATTTACTTTCAGCCCTGTCAGTGTTTAAAAAGTTGGCCGACTTGTCGGCCCGACTAGTCAAGTCAGTTGGTGTAGCCTACTAGTCGGCCTCTGATTCTCTCTATTTTTCCTGTTTTCTTTTTTGGTAGTTTTCTTTGTGGAAAAGTCTTATATACCCTTGTGTTAGTTGCCACGTATTGGGTTACGGGTTTCCACTCTTTTGCCAACTCTTTCCACTAGTTCACACCATGCTACGTAAGAGAGATATTAGGGGAAACCAGTCGTCTTCCATGTTTCCATCCATGAATATGCTCTTTCCTACTCCTAATTCTCTTCCTCCTCTTGAAGCACATAGCCAGGGGGTCGCACAGGACAGCAGGAGATGTCATTGAATATCCCTATGTCATATTTTGACATAAATTTTCACACTGTAGTTGAAACTTTATGCATGCAAAACCAGAGGAGGAAGAACTGAATATTAATTTGCTCTCTGCGTGAACTTCCTTATGATGCTTTGTTTGAAAAAGGGATAGACAATCTGTTCGAACATAATAGGGTTAGGTTGGTTGTGATTAGGTCAAATTAATAGCGAGAGTCAATTAGGTGCAGGAGATTGTTTTAGAGAGGAATTGAAACTGTCAAGATAGGAAAATGTTGAATATTTACACAAAAAATGTCAAGGCTGTTATACAGCTATATGTTCATGGATAACTTTGCTAATTAAAAGTCAAGGTAGGAAAACATAGAACATTTCTATTTGAAGATCTCAAAAGGGTTCTACATTTCCATTAGATCAGAGTGCTTGTACCTTCAACCATATGAATTATTTATTCTTCAATTAACTCTGTGGCCAATGAAAACAATTTTATTATGGGAATGATGACCAAGCAGACGAAGTTATAACATTTGGACTGCTGCGTGGGCTTTTGTTTACCTAGTCTTTGAATCTTTATCTATTTCTGTATATTCAGGGATATATCATGGTGAAGTACCCTATAAAAGAGCAACATATAACTATTGTCTGTATGGAAGATTTTCTTTTGATAGAGATGCCTTATATTGCCCAAAAAATGCGACAAAGAACAGGATTTTTTGTTGCCATTGATATGACACATACATTGGAAAATCTCATAAAAAACACCCTTTGTAAAGAAGGTTTTTTCTTTTTGTATTGACATCAGAATAAGTAGAGAAATCAATTTTCTGCACTTTTCCCTTTCTTTTCATTTTTTGTTCCCCCAGTTTTGATGTGAATGCTATTTTATGTATAAGTGTTTATTCACCTTCCAGAAAAAAGGGAAATCATCTAATTCCATACTGATCCATTTGCTGTAATTAGGGCTATAAACTGAGTGGGTATGGATTTTTCGGTTCCGATCCAAATAGTTAATTGGATAATTCGTATCTGTCTGATTATAATTCGGATATGGAGCGGATAATTTTCGGATTCGGAGCGGATACAAATATTATTCGCTTCGAAAAATATGAGTCTTAATAAAAGACATTAAGTGATCTAAAAATCAGAAAAATCTGTAAAATTAAAAAAGTTTAAATGTCACAAACATTCTCTAAACAAAAGATTAACATTAGATATATTATGTATTATATATGGATCATTAGATCTAGGATCCAATGGTAAAAAATAATTCCATTTCGAAGCGGATGCTAAATGGAATGGATCACCTATTTTCGTATCTACTTCGTTTATTATCCGAATAATATCCGTATCCAAAATCCGCTCTGCCGAATATTTTTTAAACGGATAATATCCGATTAACTGGATACGAATTCGATTCGGATCTGGATATTATCTGGATCCATTTACCATGGTTGTAGGTTTCGGCCGAAATGTTTCAGTTTCGCTCTTGGCCGATTCGAAACCGGACATTCAACACCGTTCCAGTCCTTTAACTTAAATTTTTTTTTAATGGTCTCGGGCAAAACCCAAAACCGTTTTGCCCGGTTTCGACCTGAAATGGCCAAAACTAACCGATTCCTGATCTGATTCCCTTTCATATATATGTAATACCTTATGAAATCCCATCATATATGTACATAATAAGTTATTTACCTGAACACCATTTAACTAAATTTTCATTTACTTAAGATATGACATGTTAATAAGGAAGTACCCCTATTTGAATCCAATAATTAAAAAAAAAATTATCTCTCTTACCAATAAAAAGTCAACTCTTCCATCTAAGAAGAAAATCACAATTTTGGTGATTTCATCAAAATGCCGACTTTCTAGTCCCTCATAATTTGGTATAACTAAAAATTTCATAATTCAAATAAACTACATAGAATACTAAAAATTCAAAGTTCGGTGAAATAAGTTAAACTTATATGTGACTTCTCCAAGGGAATTATTAACATTTTAATTAGGTCAAATTATGAAGGATTAGAAAGTCGGCATTTTGATGAAATCATCAAAATCATGATTTTCTTTTTATATGGGAGAGTTGACTTTTTATTTGTAAGAGATATAATTTTTTTGATATTTTTATTGGATTCAAATGGGGGGTGCTTTCTTATTTACATGCAATATTTTATGTAAATGAAACTACAAATATAAACATTTACTTAAATGATGTTCAGGTAAATAACCATGGCTCGACATGATGTTTATGTAAACTGTAATTTCTCATTAATTCAATTTATTTACATTCAAATGCACTGATTTTGTTGATGTTTTCGTATTTTTTTTTAAATATTTTTTATGAGTTTCCCCTGATTTTTCATTTTGGGGGTCTTTTTTAATGGGTTTTTGCAGGTTTTGGCCGGTTTCAGCTGAAACCGAAATCGTTTCGGTTTCGGACCCAGCCGAAACCGACACCGACACCGACACCGAAATTGAGTTTTCCATCCTTGCTGTTGACAGCCCTAGCTGTAATCATATGATTGTATTCGTCATTTTGGAATGGGTCAATAATCAAATGTTTTGGCATCTCCACTAATGATATATTAGACATTAATAGAGTTGCAAGCTGGTGTAATTGCTCTTGCACAAGGCTAGGGGAAATTTCCAGAAGCAGAAGTTGTTGCATGTCTAAAGAATACTTGGTGTGTCTTGTTGAAGTTTACTTCAGAATGTATGTATTTCCCTTGCAGGAACTTATGTAGCATGATAACTAGTGTCTGGATGGTTTCCTTTTCCTTTTTGTCTGGTAGCTCAGCTGACGCTGTTGATCATGTGACCTTTTACTGTCCACCAGTGTGCATGTCAGATTCTTGCTATAATGGCTGCATGGCCAGACATGTTTTTTTCCTTTGCCCCGAAGGTGGGAGTTGGTTTGTGAGTGTGCTGAATATTTGATACAAGGCTGTGACCAGAATGTGGATGTTGCAGGCGGCAAGAGTGAGGATGACTGGAGTAGGGGCCAACATTGTTCCATGTGCCAGCAGAGCAATCAAGCTCTATGGTTGTATATTTTTTTTTCTCATTGGTGGTTGAGCATGAATTCCATTCCAACCACAGAGATAACTAGAAGTAGAACAGGAATGAGTTGGTATTGAATAATTCTGAATCCCGCTTACCAGTTGGTTAATAATGACAGTGGTTCATGAGATCAGATCTTGACATGATCATTTGCCTTAGGTCCGTTATCCTGGTGAAAGTTGCCAGAGCAACACCAGTGGCATGTATCAGTGAACCCTACTGTAAAATAATAGACATTAAACTGATACAATAAACAAACACTGGACTGCAAGATATGACCAAGATAGTCTCTGTCATAGTGATGACGAGAATTCAACATGCCTTGGGGTTTTATCTATCAAATCAGTTATTATTTTCTAGCAAAGCAAAATAAGATTTACAAGAAGGATGTTGTTTCATGAACTCTTGGCCTCTGGCTATATTTTCGAGTATCCGGTGGGATGAGAAGGGTCTCTGTCTCTGTAGATTGGAATTTGGGATAGTTAGCTTCAGTAGATGCATGAACTATGGTTTGTTTCTGCTCTTTGATGACTCTAAGCTGGATTTCACTTGACAAAGGCATGTGATGAAACTGTACATTTGTATAGCAAATTAATTTACATGAAGAAAATCTCATCTCCTACGTCCCCAATTTTTCTAAACATGTTTTGTGCTACATTTAGAAATGGAAATAACATTTTTCATGTCCCATCTCCTGTGTTTTTGGAACTGGTTATTAAGTGCTACAGTTGATCAACGACTTGGCTTTGTGTGGAAATCATGCATCAGTTTTCCCAAGAAAGTTTCTCTTTGGCCAAACCAAATGGGATAAAAGCTCATCATTTCTGCATAATGCCCCTGTTACAGAAGTTGTTAGATGAGGATGCTTTCCCTTCCAGTAACATTTTTGTATATGGCTATATGAACCATCTAATTATGTCATGTTTTGAATCCTAGTTGTAGCATTATTTTTAATAGGTCAGACTGTATTCTTCGGTGGAATTTTGCATTATGAAAATATCTAAAAGGCAGAATATCCTTCATTCCATTTCCATACTCTGTTAGACTGTGTCTATAGCACTTACTGTCAGTTGGCATCTGGTGCAGTTGCTGTTGCTCTAGCTAAAGTTGCAAATGATGTGAAGGCTGCAGATGTTCGTGTTCTCTTTGTCAAGCCTCTTGTCTACTGGACTCGGTTTTTTATCATTGCAACAGCATTTTCTCGTCCTCAAATTGATGCCATTGGGTTTGTTTTCTGCACATTAATTGTTAATTAATGTGTGTGAGAGAGAGAGGGTCTAATACCATGTTTAAAACAACGACTCCCTTCAATGATGCATCTTATTCATTTTTAGTTGAACTAGAGTAGTTATCTGCATGATAAAGTAGTAGCTTTTAGAAGCTTTAAATGATTATTTCTTGTTCATTATGGATTTGTAGGTCTAGAATAAGAGATTTAGCAGAGAAGCAGTTTAGGAAGGTGCCTAGAGGGGATAGCAAACCAAACTCTTGGACGTTACTGGATTTTGGTAAGTCATACAAGAGCAATATTTTCTAGCTGTCAAATTTTATTCTTTTCCTAAATCTTATTATAGAGAAAATTCGCTAACTTTTGTCCCCATTGCCACCTTATTCAATTTTCAATAGCTGAATAGATATATAGCCATACACTGGTACATGTGCACTTTCACACACATCTACAATATACCTATGCACATGTGTGCTCACATGCACCTGCTGTTGTAAACTTTGTGCATGCACCTGCAGGTTTACTGCATTTCCAAAAGGAAAAGTCAGCTCAGCTGTCTTTGGAGTTATTTGCTTTGTTAAGAAGAAGGGATGTGATATCTTTGGATTTAATTAGAAAGGATAGTGCAAATCATTTGTCCAGGATATGGAGTTGATTCTTCATTGCCCATTGTATGCCACCTCTATGCATCTGAGTCTATGTTCCAGCAAGTATTCTTCATCATTCCAGGGCCTTCTTGGGTCCAATTTTTGGGTGGTTGATAAGGTCTTGTCTTCATCAATACCAATATATAATAACTATTTTTTTTTTACATATAAACCATTCTTAAGTTGCAGATTGCAAATTTAGCACTCCATTTGCATTTGCATGTATATCATTAAAAATGCCAATGGTGTGAACAAAGGCCACAAAATGGTCTTTTTGCACCATTTCTTGCGTGCAAAAAGATGGCAAGAACATGTGTGGAAGGACCATTCAACTGTCATACTCAAGGAATCCTAGTGGTTAGCCCTCCATGTACACCAGCTTGTAAGATCAGAGGTTCACATCCTACTGGGAGCAGGATTATAAGGATTTTCTAAAGGATAATGTAATAGACTAATTTCCAACCAAAAAAGGGGACAAGTCCACTCTCTCTGCATACTCTTGGCGTTTTTAATGATTTGTATGGAAGACAAATGTATGGAGGAATGACAGGTTTGCCCATGGTTTATATGCAAAGAACCCATAAAAACACATGATGCAAGAAAAAAAAAGGAGAAAACAGTAAGATACCTCTGATATAATTCAAAGAGCTCAAGAAAGAGTACGGATTTCTTAAAGAATAATAATTTTATTAGGTAATTACAAAATTATGCTTAAGCTAAAGAAGAGTTGAAGTCCATACTTTTTAATAAGTATGTAACTGTGTATTTTACATCCAAAATGTGCATTCCATCAACACATTCCTGTCAAAAAATGTGTATGAGAAATGCTTAGGTCCAGTTGGATTGCCTGAAGGCAATGCAGTTGGGCCATGCGACATCCAGTTGGACGTGACATGGTTCTGCCCCAACCCCTTGCACATTGCCGCTGCCAGTCACCTGCTGTCAGTCACCGACGACCAGGGCCACTGGTTGCCACTGTCTTCACTGCCACCTCCTCCTGCTGTTGGCCTGCCACCGTGTTGCTATGTGGTGCCATGTGGCCTAATGGATTGCCTTCAAGCAATCCAAGTGGGCTTAGTACCCACCCTGGGAGGTTACTAAGCGTTTCTTAATGTGTATTGCAGTTTATATAGAGCGTACTCTGGTATAGAGTTGTATATTCTAAATTAAAAATGTGTTTTATAGACATAAGGTTACAAATTGTTACAAGCTCCAGAGCATTTAATTGATAATTTTGTTTAAATACTTAGAAATTAGAATTACATAGTCATCCCAAGAAATATCAAAACTCTGATACTGATACCCATCTTATTTCATCTGCTACAATTTCAAGCAGCTCAATAGATTGATATGTGGTTCTCAGAAAACAAACCATCTTCCATTAGCAAAATCACGAAACGCACATGCACCATTCACATCTCAATGTAGAGAAATATCCTCTTTCCATCATTTGCTCTGCTTTTGTGATAACTACTTATGTAGGAGATTCAGCTTGGTTGATATATTGTTTGAGTTCTTTGACGCACACATCACGTCCTAATCTCCATGTGGGATTGCCATTTCAGGTGACGTTGTTGTACATATCTTTCTTCCCCAACAGAGAGCTTTCTATAACTTGGAAGAATTCTATGGCAATGCTACATCGATCGAGCTCCCTTTTGATTCCCAGCCCCCCTTCGGCAGTTGATTAATGCACCCAGAACTGCAACGCCGAATGTGTGGATTCCTTCGAAACAGGAGTCGCTTTCAATATCCTTTGAACCATTTGCATGTGCCAGTTGGTGCAGAATTCATGGGCAGCATAGCATGCCTCTCACTTGCAAGTTGCAACAGTCTTCGCTGTTCAATCCACTGCCAGCAGTAGGCTTATCATGGAAAATGCAGTGAATTTTGTCATAAGGGATCTCACTTATTGCCATGTACCTCAGATGCAAAAATGTGGCTGTTGTACCAGTGACATATGGATGTCTAGAAAAGGAAAGAGAAGGCCATATTTGTTTTCTCAGTTCTTTCTGCATCCCCTTGCCCTTGTCAAGTTTGATGTTGCTGCAGTCATCAGTTGTCCTCCATCCACTGGCAAGCTCTCTCCTCCATCCGTGGAGCCCTTGCTTAATTTTATAGGCATTCTTTTATAAACCAAATTAACCGAAGACTAGATGTGTTTCTGTCCCCCCATTTATGTCCAATTTTGTTGCTAACGTCGTTTTTATTTGTCATATTATCCTATAGTAGATGGCTCGCAGAAAGACAAGAATTTTTTCTATTAAGCACTGACTGCGCACAAGCAGTTGTCTTCCCTTTCCTGATGCTGATGCTGGCAACAGCAGCAAGAAAACAACGAGAAGGGGAACCAAAAAGGGGCAAAAAAAAAGGGACGATAGAGAACGCCCCCTTGCAACTCATGTTTCTTTATCACAAGTCATTTCAAGATTAAAATTTTAAGATGTATCTGGCTCAAAGATCAAACTCTTGAGGAAGGCAAACAACTCGAGTTGCCAATTGAAATGTAGTTAGGAGAAATAAACACGGAGAGTTGCGAAAATGGCCATCTTACATGTATACTTTTAAAAAGAAAGAACACCACTTTTGTAGTGCCGAAGAGTCTTGCTAATTCCGTCCCCTTCTTACCTGTTTTTGTAGCTCTATTTATATAAAGCAGAAAGAGGACACTTCTTGGAACTGCTGTCATCACGCTGGGTCTCAGTAGGGCTGCCAACGGATCGGAGTCGGAATCGGAAATGAGTGTTTCCTCTTCCTATAAGAAATTTCGGAGTCGGAAACGGAAACGGAAAAGGGTGTTTCCGCTTCCGCATCCATTTCCGATTTCTATCGGAAAATCGAAAACGGAAACAGAAACAAAACGGAAATTTCAGATGTAACAATATTTGTACAATTAGAACTAATTTATAAATTTATAAGTATATTAATTATTAAATTTATGAATAGTTTCAAATGTAAATTTAATAATCTTTTCTACCATATCTTCTTCATTATGTACATTATAATGACCATTACTAAATGAAATATAACAAGATCAAATTAATATGATAAAATCATATAGTGATATATAATAGTTGAGTAATAGATAATCAATATATGTAGATATAAATATCATTAGAGAAAAAAATTGTCAATAATTGAGACTAGAATAGATGACATTTACATATAGATGGGAGGTGAGAGACAATGAGTTAAAAATTTAAGAGCCAAAGTTTGAGGATATTTTGTTATAAAAATATTATATAATATATATTAAAAGTTATCGGAAACGGAAAAGCGGATGCGGAATTGAGTGTTTCCGCTTCCGCATCCTATAAGAATTCGGATATCCATTTTCGCTTCCGCTAAGCTATCGGAAAGTTCTTTTCGAAGTTCCGCATCTTATAAAAAATACGAAAACGGATCGGCTAAAAGGAATTCGGAGGTCCATTGGCAGCCCTAGATCTCAGAGGGAGCTAATGCTCTGAGGTCCGAATTTAACGCCATGATCATCTTTTTTTTTTTTCTTCCCCTTTTTGGGCGGAAAAAAAAAAAAGACGCCGTGATCATCTTGAGTCCTCTCGTTATCTCGTCAGCGCATCCACCTTGGTCTCGGTTCAATGCCATGATCGCCTTGCATCTGATATTGGGCTGGTTTGGGCCGTCTTGACTTGCTGGGATCCAGACTGCTGCTGGGATAAAGTTGGACCGAGATATGGGCCGACCACTCGGCACATCAACTAGTTTCTTTCTTCTCCTCTGGCCATGGGCCTACTTATATGAAAGAACTACATACGCACTGCGGCGCCCCTCCTCGCAGGCCAGCCCAAGTTAACATAGCACACATTGACTTTTTGACGAGCAATGGATTGGAACCAGTGGCGGATACTGAACATTAATTTAGTGGGGTCACCTTTAAATTCAGTGGAGTCATTTTACATAAAATTTTAACATATGTAAATAAATTTTTTTTTTTAAGACTCCCCTAAGACTCTTCTTTCAAGTCAGTAGGGTCACATGACCCCACTGACTTGTAAGAGGATCCGCCACTGATTGGAACATCCTTCTCCGACAAGGCGACAACCTTATATTCCCCAACGACCAACCTCCGGTCGCTGTCCATATGCACACAAAGGCCAGAATACGGGGCAGACGCCTGCCACGTCCTCATTATTGACATCAAGTTATAATAATCTCCACTCCATAGTTTGGAGCAGCGACACCTCAACGCAAGAAAATTTTCAAATTTTACCGCTTCATTTGATGAAGACTTGTTATCGGTTACAGAGATATGAGGTACTCCCTCGCAATCCTCGTTGACATTTTATGACTTGAACATGAGGTAGAACAAGGTAATTTCTGTTTTTTTTTTTTCACTTTACGTTATAATTACAGCCAAGTAGTACAACTTGGACAAAACCTTAGTTGTTGTGTATGAACGCGGTCACACGACACGGTGTGTTTCCGTTATTTTAGCCTAACGGTCACCTAGTCAGGTCGTGGCTTGCCTATCCCTCCATCTTAGCGGAGTGGATATTTGGGGGGTTGGGGTGGGACCGTGGGAGGGGCCTCCGGACAGCTTGGGTCATTGGGTTATTCCAACAAAAAAACAAAAAACAAAAACGTCACGGCTTGCTTGGGGTGCATGACCTGAAACGTGGTCTGCTTGTCTGAGGTGATTCTAGTGAAAAAATTGGTCGTGAAAATAGTGGTATTTGACAACTCTTAATTGGTGTCTATTATTTGAAGCGATCAGACATGATGTGACTATTCATATTGTTTGGTAAAATATTTAAATTTATGTTTAAATAAATTGTTATTCTCTTTTTTTTTTCCTCTTAAAAAAATCTTTTTTAGAGGTGTGATGATATGACAATTTTTATCGATCGATGGTTGATTGACTAGCCTCGGTCGCTCATTGGCGGCCACTGACCATTGGTGTGCTACCACTCACTGGCTGTCAGTGCTACTGTCAGTTGCTGGCCACAGGCATCGGGCGCCAATCATTGACCATCGATTGCCAATTGTCGATCATCGATCGTCATTTGCATGCCACTGCACGTTAGGCGCCGATAGCCCACGTCGATCACCAGCCACCAAGCGTCGACCTCTGGCCGCCAACCGCCTATCATTCCTTACCTGCTTGTCGCCAATACCATGACCCCCGATCGTGTTGGTCATTTACGGGCCATCGATCACTGATCGTTTGTCGCAATCATATGCATTCGCTAATCATTGATTACATCTCATTCTCTTCAGATGTTATTTAAATTAATTATTAAATATTTTTAATCTTAAAATATTTTTAAAAATTTCATATTTAGGTATTAGATGATGAATTATACTTTAGATATTTTAAATAAGTATTATCAACCGGCCACCTTAACCGTACGTTCAATTAGGTGGAATTGGGTTTCCTGATTCTTGCCATGGGTGATTGGGGGAAATGTTTGACTGTTTTAGCGACTATGTATGAACACAATGGGGGTCTGTTAAGGGGATGCGATCAGAAGCAACACAGCCATTGTGTCGACCCCGTTTTGAATCATGATTCAATGATATGCAGTTAGTGTTTTGGTGGTTTTCCGCCTATCACGAGTTTGACAATTGTCTACGTTACAATCCACACTTTACTGGTTATTTACCCTTGCACTTTCAGCACATCTGGCTTACGGGTCAAGAGGGCTTGTCCTCGTGCATGGGGCTTGTTTTCTTGACCCTTTTTATTGAGCTTAGTTCACGCAGGGGAAGGACGGCCGAGATACTATGATGTTAGTGTTGGGTAGAAGATGGATGGCTATAATCTTGAAGATTGGGTAACTCAAGGTTCTAAGAGGGAGTTGTGTTCTCGTGTGTTTGTGTGTATGGGATTTTGTCCCATATTGAAAAACATAAGAAAGTTGAAGGCCTTATATCTAAGGGTGCACCTTAGGATATGTTCTTATGAACATGAGGAAGCTATGCAACGAAGCCCACACACGCGCCCCGGGCCGGGCCGGGCCGGGCGGGGCTCACGCACGCCTGCCCACCGGGCGGGGCACGTGCGTGTGTGGCTTAGTTGGGGTGGGCCTTCTGTCTTCCTTTTATTTTCTTTTTTGCCCTTTTCTTCAAATGAAAGGGACGCGCCTGTTCCTGAAGAGACGTGGGTTAGAGGAGTGCGTGCGCGGTTATATAACAAGAGAAGAAGAGAGAGATTCGGTTAAGGGTTTTTTTTTTCTTCTGAAACTCTATAGACTCTCCCTACTCTTTGCTCATCCTTCTTGAACCGTGACATACCGACGAGGAACTCCGCTCTCCTCCGACCGCGACAGTCTCTTGCCATCACCGTGCTCTTCAACGGTAGCCGCGGACGCATCCCTGTGCTCATCTTCGGTCATCGGCGGGAGAACACCTTCGGTCATCGGCAGGAGAACACTTTCGTCGTCGTTCGGTGCACAATCTTTTCTCCCCGTGTTTTTCCACTCGTTCTACATTAAGTTGACTTAGGTTTATGATGATAGCTTTCGTTTTACGGTATTACTTGTGTGCGCATCTATTTCCGTTGTTGTTGTGGTTGTACCCTGAGAGAAGATCGCCAGTTCCCGTCGCACCATATAGTGGGGGCGATATCTTCTCGAAGGCAAGTTCCTTTGCGGAACGCCTCCACCGAGATCGTTTATTTCCTATTTATACATTGTTCATCATGATAATTGTAAATTCATATATTTCTGCTCTTTGGGAATCGCTTATTGATGTTCTTATTCGAACTATATTTGATACAATGTTTGCATTGTGTTTATCGTTCTGGATGATATGCCATACAGTATATGTGTATCCCACTGTTTTTACAACAGTCTTCGAGAAGATAACGCTTATGGCATCATTATCCTCAACCTTCAAAGTGGACATGTCTGGAATGCCTGCAAAGTTTTCTGGGCAATACTTTAAACGTTGGCAACAACGAATGAAAATATGGTTCACTATGATCGGGTTGATTTCATTTATAGAATCTGATCCTCCAAAGGTGGTTGAGGATGACCCTGAAAGTGCAAAGAAGGCTGCTGAATGGAAGGAGAAGGATCGACTGGGACATGGGTGCATCTTGACTGCACTGTACCTGATGTCCTTTTCGATGTCTACAGCTCCTCTACATTCTTGACTTCGAAGGCACTTTGGGATGATCTTGATCGGAAATACAACACTAAAGACCAAGGTCTGGAAAAGTATTCCGTTGGCAAATTCCTCAAGTTCCACATGTTGGAGGGCAGATCTATGGTTGAACAGGCACATGAATTTCTCCTTATGATCCACAGTTTGACAGAGGCTGAAATGAAACTCCCCGAAAAGTTTCAAGTCATGTGCATCATTGAGAAGTTTCCGAAGTCCTGGGAGGGTTTTGGAATGGCTCTTAAACACCGTAAGGGATCTATCTCACTTGATGACTTGATGAGAGCCATTGCCATTGAGGAGGAACATAGGAAGGAGAAACCTGCGATGCTTGTAGAAGCAAGTGCAAACTTTGTGTCAAAATATAAGAATAAAGATTCAAAAGGCAAGCCCAAAGTTGATTCCTCTGCACAGATGAAACCCAAGGGAAAGATTAAGAAGAAGAAGAAGCAAGGAGATTGCTGGGTTTGTGGTCAGAAGGGTCATTTTCGTGGAGACTGTCCCAAAAGGAAAGAGAAAATGGCACAGCAAACCACTACAACCCAGCCCCAGGTCAATGTAGTGACCGGTGGGGCTTCTTCTGCTGACATGTTTGTATCACTTAACCCTCAACTATTTGCAATCTATGAACCCAATGAATGGTTAGTAGACACTAGAGCTAATGTACATTTATGTGCTGACAGGGCTAATTTTGTGTCTTATCAGACCATCCATGACTGCTCCGTGATGATGGGGAATGCCAGCACTGCCAAGGTGATGGGGATTGGACGTGTGGACCTGAAGTTTACTTCGGGACGTGTACTGTCTCTTCATAGGGTGCACCATGTTCCTAGTGTCAGAAGGAACATTTTATCTGGTTCTAGTTTAGTTAGAGAGGGTTATGAACTCAACTTTAAATGTAATAAAGTCATGATACTTCATCAGAAATCTTTTATTGGCAAAGGTTATTTGTCTGATGGGTTATTTAAAGTGTATGTGAATCATGTGTTGAATAAAAATTTAGATGTTGATGTTCCTAATTCTACATCTGTTCCTGTTGCTTATAATGTATCGGATTCATCAGATTTATGGCATGGACGATTAGGTCATCTAAACTTCAATTCTTTGAAACGTATGATGAACCTGAAATTGATTCCTGAACATACTATTGATAAAACCAAAAAATGTGATATCTGTGTACAGGCTAAACAACCTAGGAAGCCTTTCCCTTCTGTGGTGAGAGATTCAGAAATTCTGGATCTTGTGCATACAGATATATGTGAATTCAATGGTGTGTTGACTAGAGATCATAAAAAGTATTTTATTACCTTTATAGATGATTGTAGTAGATACTGTTATGTATATCTGTTTAAGTCTAAAGACGAGGCTTTACAAAAGTTTATCATCTTTAAGAAAGAAGCAGAGACACAAACAAGCCATGTGCTTAAGAGGTTGAGGTCTGATAGGGGTGGAGAGTATACTTCCAATCAGTTTGTTGAATATTGCCAAGACAATGGAATTATTCATGAAACAACTGCTCCATATTCTCCACAGTCTAATGGAATTGCAGAACGAAAGAATCGTACCTTTATTGACATGGTCAACTCTCTCCTGCAGAGTTCAGGACTGCCTAGCTATTTATGGGGAGAAGCATTGAATACAGCTTGCCGTATTCTGAATTATGTTCCTCTGAAACACAAAGATAACAGTCCATATGAACAATGGAGAAATAAAAAGTCTAGCTTGAAATACCTTAAAGTGTGGGGGTGCTTTGCAAAGACACTTGTCCCTGAACACAAAAGGAAGAAGCTGGGACCTAAAACTGTTGACACTGTCTTTCTGGGCTATGCTGAAAACAACTATGCATATAGGTTTCTTGTGATTAAATCAGAGATACCCGACATAGATGTTAACACTATAGTCAAGTTTTGTGATGCTACATTCTTTGAGAATGTGTTTCCCATGAAGACTGGTATACCTCAACAACATTCTTCTGAGACTGGGTCATCCACATCTATTTCTATTCCACAACAGGTGGAAAGAATGACTAATGTGGGGGCAGCGGCATCTAGTTCTCATCCTGAAAATAGTGATCAGGAAGAGGAAGCAGAACCTAGGAGTAAAAGACAAAAATTGCCAAGGATTTTGGAAGTGATTTTATTGCTTTCCAGATCGAGGGTGATCCTCCCACTTTCAAGGATGCCATGGCTTCTACTGAAGCACGACATTGGAAAGAAGCCATTAAAAGTGAAATGGATTCCATTGTTGCTAATGGCACCTGGGAACTAGTTGATCCTCCTATTGGTTCTAAAACAATTTGTGGCGGAACACCTCGACCAAGCCCGTTAAATCGATAACGTACTTGATCCGAGTCCGCCTCCCGCGAACGGGCCGAAGCCTCGCAAGGGATACCACACCACAGTCTGTGTAAACACAAAGGAACACACCATTTCATATATATATTTCACAAGTTTACATAGCCATATTTCCACAAAAATTGAAAGAAAGTACAAGAGTCTGGGGCATACCCCGAGGTACAACTGAAGAAAGTAAACAACTAACTACACTACTACTACTACACTGCTGCGACTACACTGCTGGAGGTACTGACCCTGCGCCGTTACGACGCGGCTCTGAACTGGACGACGGTCGAGAAACGTCCTCCTCGCTCTCACCTGTGGGAGTAGGGGTGAGCCTCGCTAGTCACTGGCTCAGTAGGGAACTCCCCCAAAATCAAGCAAACCAAAGACACAGGTACAAAAGCAGTAAACAGTATCAACAATTTATAGAACAGTTAAGCAGGATATGAAAGCTGTAAAAGTACTCACCGTTTGCCGACTACGAAAAACAACTGTAATAATTAAACGGCAAACCGGTACAAGTGTACGAGATAAAGTAGAGACCGCCACACACGAGCCACGTGAACTGGTTCGCGACACCAGTAACTGACTCGGACAAGCTAACACAGGTCTACCTCTCAGTTTCGCAGCCACAGACGAAAGGTCCAGCTGCCGCTCCACGTGAAAAGGTCAAGCAACTGTGGAGACCAACTAAACACCACCACTTACGGACCACACGGTCGCAGGCCAATGCCTGGCACCTCTAGAGACCCTGGCCTGGGCCCTCTAGAGTGAGGCACTGGAAAAGGACTAGCTGGGGACCAGTGTCGACTACTGGTGTCCGTACCCCCAACTACGAGCACGCTACAAGTGACCAAAAGACAAGTACGACAGTCACTGTCCCACTGTTGTCTTTCCCTCAGCCGGACGTACAACTCAAGCAAAGGAGTGAGGGTGTCCAGGTTAGACGACACAGACCTCGACGGTACAGCACAAGTATCGGGACAAAGCCCCGAGCTAACAGCCTGTCTCACAGAGAACCTGAGGCACCCAACTGGAGAGGTAACCACGGTAGGCGTCGTACTACTTGCCACGTACACAAAACCACGTGCACGTCACACAAACCACGTGAAGACTCACGTAAACCGCGTGCACTAATAGCCCACTACACGTGAACACCACGTAGACACGTAAAGAACCAGCCAACTGCGTACCCAGTACGCTAGTCACAGCAACCACGTGCACCCAGTGCACCACAAATACCAACACACCGCTTATTACCAATAAACATTCTGTATGACAATATTTAAATAAACACAAGCTGGCGGCAACATCGACTGCCATCGATGGAATATAGACGACAAGGCATCTGGCCGTCTAGTTCCCAACTGAAGAACCTGGCGTCAATCGATATTGACGTCAAGCTCCTCAACTCCAGTTCCTGCAGAAACCCTAAACCGATTCTACATGCATTCTTGGTCCCGAAACCATCGAGAAAACATGAGAAAATACTTCATCTGACATCCACACACTATAACCAAACCGTAACAGCATGTTTTGCTACTCAAATTAATCAAACCACCTATTAACCCACATGGAACACTTTCTTCCCAGAAACGCTATAATCACGTCATTTCATGCTTTTAGAACACATTAAAGTGATTAGAGTGAACTAAAGGGATCGTCCCCTACCGCAGGACGCGCTTAAACCTCCTAAATTCTCCTACTTCGCACCAAACCCTCCGCGAGCTCCTACGGTGATTACACCTCGCTCCGGCGTTTCCTTGGCCGATTCGTCACCGCCTCGCGTTCCACGATCCTCCAACTGACCTTTTGCAACTGTTGGAAGTAGTGGGGAAGCAAGGGGCATAAAAGCAGGGTGATGGAGAGGGAGAATGAGCTGAGGAAACTGTCCTCGGGTAGACCTATATTCTCTAGGTCGCACAGGTTGGCGTCAACCCTAATGCCGTTTAGGGAACCGTCACAATAAACGTCCACAAAGCCTGCCGTTAAGTTCATAAGGTTGGCGTCACCTTCGATGGACGCCAAATCAGTCAACGACCACACCTGGCCGTCAACCCCTAATCAGCTACAACAGGTCCTATCTTGTTTTAGGACCAAACCTGCCCCAACCTACGCACACCACGCAACCAAACCACACTGGCCTCACAGTGGACATCACAACCATTACACACATGATCATAAGGATCCGAAAAGCACACGACGTTACACAATTGGATGCAAATGGGTCTTTAAGAAGAAGCTTAAGCCAGATGGAACTGTTCACAAGTATAAAGTTAGGCTAGTTGCTAAGGGGTTCAAACAGATGGAGGGGATAGATTATTTAGATACCTATTCCCCTGTCACTAGGATGACTACTATCAGGGTGCTGGTTGCCTTAGCTTCTTTATATGATCTGATTATCCATCAAATGGATGTGAAGACCGCCTTTCTAAATGGCAATCTTGATGAAGAGATCTATATGGATCAGCCTGAAGGGTTTATAGCTCCTGGTAGTGAGCAGAAAGTCTGTAGACTTGTGAAGTCCTTGTATGGTTTGAAACAAGCCCCTAAGCAATGACATGAGAAATTTGACATGACCATCATGTCATTTGATTTTATAGTCAATGAGTTTGATAAATGTGTTTACTACAAAGTGAAATGTAATGAATGTGTGGTCCTATGTCTATATGTAGATGATATTCTACTATTTGGCAATAGTTTGAGAATAGTTAATGAGATAAAATCATTCTTAAGTAGTAGATTTTAAATGAAGGACATGGGTGAAGCAAATGTAATTCTGGGATTGAAGCTAATTAGATCAGCTAAAGGGATAGCAATTTCTCAATCTCATTACATTGAGAAAGTGTTGGAGAAATTTGGCTATCTGAATTGCAAAGTTGTTTGTACACCTTATGATCCTACAAGAATTTTCTACAAGAATAAGAGTGGTGTGCCTGTGTCTCAGTTACGAAATTCCCACATTATAGGAAGCTTGATATATCTTGCAAACTGCACTAGACTTGATATTTCATATGCAGTTACTAGACTCAGTAGATACACTAGTTGTCCTGACCGTACTCACTGGGAAGGCTTGGATAGAGTGCTGAGGTACCTAAAAGGTACTATCACTCTAGGCTTGCATTTTGGGAAATTCCTTGATGTCTTGGAAGGATATAGTGATGCAAGTTGGATAGCTGAAAACTCAGGAAGTAACGGTGTCACATGGTATGTTTTTACCCTGGGGAATGGTGCAGTCACCTGGAGGTCGACTAAACAAACTATTCTATCTCGGTCTACTTTTGAGGCTGAGTTGTGTGCTTTAGACACTACTGGTATGGAGGCTGAATGGATTAAGGGGCTCCTCACAGAACTTCCTCTAATGAGTAAGCATATACCTGTGATCTCAATCCATTATGATAATATGACCACAATTGCAAAAATCAAAATTTCAAAATACAATAAAAAAGAAACGAGACACATCCAACTCAAACTAAAGTCTATAAGGGAGTTAGTATATCAGGGAGTGATAGCTGTGGATTTTGTTGGTACCAAGGATAACATAGTTGATCCTCTGACTAAAAGGCTTAATAAAAGTTTAGTCCTGAAATTTAGGATGGGGATGAGACTGAAACCCATTCATAGTTCTTCTGCAGTGGCAACCCAACTTATCTGAGTAGAGATCCTATAAAGAAGGTTCAATGTGGTAACAACAAACTGTTGAGAGAACTGAGAGACACTTAAATACATTTAGATACTTTGTATCTGAGTCTCTCCCCTGCAATCTTAAAAATAAGTGTCTACAACTGCAAATGGAGGATGAGTTGTATACTCTTAATAGGTTCAAGCCTGGTAAGGCAGGATGTGAGCAGTGCATCCTTGGAAAAGCCCACCTAAGTGAGTGTTACTGTGAGGCCACAGTTAAAGAAATTGGGTTATTCTTGAAAGCACTCATGATATAGAAAAGGGCGTATGACCATAAGGTGCCAACCCTGAAGATTGCTATCAAACCTATATTGTGTTGTTTCCATTGACAACTCTCACATATAAGAATCAAGTTCAAGACCTAGTTCACTTCGATTCTGTGATAGTAAAATTTGGAATACTTAGGTGAAAGTTCAAACCCGAAAGGTACTTTCACTGAAAGCATAATATGTGTCTCCTATGTTTTATTCCCTCTCTACAAACCATGAGTTAGTGGGGGAATGTTGGGTAGAAGATGGATGGCTATAGTCTTGAAGATTGGGTAACTCAAGGTTCTAAGAGGGAGTTGTGCTCTTGTGTGTTTGTGTGTATGGGGTTTTGTCCCATATTGGAAAACACAAGAAAGTTGAAGGCCTTATATCTAAGGGTGCACCTTAGGATATGTTCTTATGAACATGAGGAAGCTATGCAACGAAGACCACACACGCGCGCCGGGCCGGGCTGGGCTCACGCGCGCTCGCCCGCTGCGCCGATCCGGGCGCGCGCGTGTGTGGCTTAGTTGAGCTGGGCCTTCTGTCTTCCTTTTATTTTCTTTTTTGCCCTTTTCTTCAAGTGGAAGGGACGCGCACGTTCCTGAAGAGACGTGGGTTAGAGGAGTGCGTGCGCGGTCATATAACAAGAGAGGAAGAGAGAGATTGGGTTAAGGGTTTTTTTTTTTATGAAACTCTATAGACTCTCCCTGCTCTTCGCTCATCCTTCTTGAACCGTGACATACTGACGGGGAACTCCGCTCTCCTTCGACTGCGACAGTCTCTTGCCATCGCCGTGCTCTTCGACGGTAGCCGCGGACGCATCCCTACGCTCATCTTCGGTCATCGGCGGGAGAACACCTTCGGTCATCGGCAGGAGAACACTTTTGTCGTCGTTCGGTGCACAATCTTTTCTCCCTGTATTTTTCCACTCGTTCTACATTACGGAGACTTAGGTTTATGATGATAGCTTTCGTTTTACGAGATTATTTGTGTGCGCATCTATTCCCGTTGTTGTTGTGGTTGTACCTTGAGGGAAGATCGCCAGTTCCCGTCGCACCATATAGTGGGGGCGATATCTTCTCGAAGACAAGTTCTTTTGCGGAACGCCTCCCCCGAGATTGTTTATTTCCTGTTTATACATTGTTCATCATGATAATTGTAAACTCATATATTTCTGCTCTTTGGGAATCGCCTATTGCTGTTCTTATTCGAACTATATTTGATACAATGTTTGCATTGTGTTTATCGTTCTGGATGATATGCCATACGGTATATGTGTATCCCACTGTTTTTACAACAGTTAGTCGTTGTAGTACATTTGTGATAGAGAGTGAGGATATCTTGCGGATTGTTGCGTGTACTTGGTTCCTAATTAATCTCTTTTTATTGCATGCCTCACTTTACGAGATTTTGAAGCTAAATAAAAATGGTTAGACGATAAGATTGCGGTATAACCAACTGTGGCTTGTCAATATGTGTGTGGTGTAATTTCACATATCTCACTCTTAATATAAGAGGTGGTTAGACATGTGACATATAGTAGTGGTGGATCTACAAAAAAATTAATTTTTTTAAATATATTTTAGATTTTCTGTTATTTACGGTGTCTTTGCCTTTCAATATTTTTTTAATATCTTAAACCCAAGCAGTTTTATAGCGCCTTGACTTCGAATTTGAGGGGAGAGGCGGTAACCAAGCTACGCATCTCTCCAGATTGTTTTATGATTTTTTTTTACAATAAAAATGAAATCATTTGATAATATTTTTATTTATATTATTATATGTTAATATTTTTATATACATATATATATTGCCTCTTTAAAAAAATTTAAATTCACCACCAGATAATAGTTAATAGTTGAAATGTTAATGAGTGTCTTACCTGTGAGACTAATGATTATAATTTATCACCATAATTAACATCTCTATAGTCGAAACCAGAAGTTAAGGAGTGGTGGTTGACTAGTCGGATCCGAGTGAGAAACGTCAGATCACTCATGGGTTGAGCTTCTTACGCTGGTTTAAGGTTTAGAATCTTTTGATCGTCTGGTTATGTGTATTTTATTTTACTGTTTTCATGTTAACAATTTATATTATAATTTTGTAAATATGTTAGAATTAGATATATTTTTATAATTACGTTGGAATGAGATACGTTTAGGTAAATATTCACTAAAATAAAGTTATTTAAAAAAATCTATTTTTTATCTACTTTGATTATCCATAATCCATGATTTGTGGGTCCCCCTCTCCTCTGGGGTGGGGACTTGGAGGCCTGTCCTCTCTCTCCTAATCTGCTCCTTATTCTTCTCTCAGAAGTAGCGCGCGCGCACACTGATAGAGAGAGAGAGAGGGAGAGAAATGGCCGAGGAGATCGGGTACTTCACCCTGAACACCGGTGCGAAGATCCCGTCGGTCGGGCTGGGAACGTGGCAATCGGAGTCTGGCGTCGTCGGGGATGCCATCGTCAGGGCCGTCAAGGTAGTGGTCTCTCTGCTGTTCCTTCTCCTTTCATTCTGCCTGCTTTGGCTTCCGAGTCGGTGGTTATTTTGTTGTACATGCAGGGCTGTGGCTTTCGGTTCACTAGTTACTTTGTTTTGGTTGTAGATTTGTGGGATCGGTTGCAGGTCTGTGCCTTTCGATTCACTAGTTGCTTTGTTTTGGTTGTAGATTTGTGAGATCGGTTGCAGGTCTGTGGCTTTCGATTCACTAGTTGCTTTGTTTTGGTTGTAGATTTGTGGGATTTCGTTCATTTCCTGGATTTCTAGGGTGGTGTTAGTTTCTTCTCTTGTCAAGGGGGTTTCATTCCAGAGAAGGCACACGCAACCTGGTTTTCACGGCCCCCTGTTTCTTCCTGCTCCGTTTTGATCTTCACCTCGAAGCTCCAGAGAGGGCCAATAAAGCTCTTTTGACAGACGCAAGAGACATTAGATTATGTTTGTTCGACGTGATTTGCAGTTTGGTATGTGTGTGCCTAACTGCCTATGGTACGTGTGTCTATATATACATCCCATTATGTTATATTGTAAAGAAGGAGAAGGAAGCTACCTTGTTTTCTATTTGCTTCCATCATCTTAACCAGCAGGCGAATATTCAACGTGGAGCTGCTGCTTCTCTTATTTTGCACTTGAAGCACCCTTTCATTTTCGAGAAGCATCTGTCCTCTCGTTCTTTCCGAACGGTCAGCTTTTGCTGACACAGGATTGCAAAAAAGAAGAAGAAGATGAAATGCACTTATAAAAAATGTAATACTGTCATGGTAATGCCCACTGTATGTTTGTCACGGACTCTTTCTCCCCTTTCCCACCCATACTTTATTCTGGTTTTTGTGTACTATCGTGATCTATGATTAAGCTTTCATACTCAATATATTACTGCTAATGTTGATCCTATGCAATGCAGGCTGGCTTCAGGCATATTGATTGTGCTCGAATCTACAGAAATGAGAAAGAAGTAAGTATAACAGCAAACAGATCATTGTTAGGCCTGTTATGAATAGCTTATTTTCTCCTAGATACTGAAGTCCTTGGCTGTTGACAGGCATACAGCACCAAGTTGATGTTGTGGTCGAGTTTTTGGTTTTCTAAGCTTCAGCCTATGACATGTTGTCAAAAGTAGGATATGGGGAGAGGAGATTGTACTTTTATGCAAATGTGCAATTGGCAATGACGTACTGACCACTTCCATTTATAGGGGGAAGCTCTGTTGGATGCTTGGATTATTATCTATGTCAGCATTCTGGGACTTCGACTAAGGCACTTTAAAGTTTCAAAGCACTAACCATTTTGACAATTAAAATTTACTATTTCTGTTGGAACATGTCATGTATCATTAATCTTCTCTTGCATAGAACATATGGATATGCGCGTAGCTCCATCTCGTGTCCTTGTGTTTTAGTTGTAGGATTTGCCATTCTGACACCTCCATGACAAGTTTGTATGGGGTGGTCAGTGGACAGCTTCAGTTAAGCCTGCACTTTATGTTGTTTTGTCCTTCTGTCTACTATTTTTGTTATTCTAAGGGTGTTCTTAATCCTGAGAAATTATTTACATACTTAGAAGTACAAAGCAGACGTGGGGAGTGATAATTGGAACAAGATGGAAGTTTGGGGGAGGGGATTTGGTTTGTTATAGATAACCATCCAAATTTTCTTTAGGAGTAGGCAAGGGAAGGTTGGGGGGGGTGACAGCAAAATGGGAGAATTCTGCTTGTAAGCTCTAATCAGATTTCTCAGTCACTTTCTTCAATCGTTAATGATCTGTATTATGCACAGTTAACCAAACTTATCCTTAATATGCTATATATTGGTATTGATGTAGACGTCTGAATGTTACTCTTTCAGCTTGGAAAGAGAAGTGAAAGAGTTGTTTATGTTGTTATTGTCATAGTTGCATAGGAATACAATGATGTTTCAATTTATTTAGTGTTATCTAAATGTGCATTTGCATACAAATAGTAAATACATTTGATGCATATATATGTACTTCATCACCTTCTGTAGCTAAATATATTTGCTTCAATTTTAGGTGGGTTTGGCTCTGAAGAAGTTACTTGAAGATGGAATAGTGAAGCGTGAAGATTTGTTCATTACATCTAAGGTTTGGTAAGTTCAATGTTTGAAATGAGTACTTGAAGAACTTTGGCTCTTCTATGTCTTTATATTATTAGTAATCACATGTTTTAACCTTCCTAGCCTATTCTTATTTAAAAAGTGAAAAATAATTGTGCAGGTGTACTGATCTTGCCCCAGAAGATATTCAAGGAGCACTGGATTTGACTCTGAATGATCTGCAGCTTGATTATGTTGATCTCTATCTTGTATGTATTGATTTTCCTTCTTTTTTTGCACTTCAAGTGTCTAAGTTATTAGTTAGGTTCCTTTTATATGCCATTAAGAGATCACTCATTAGTTTCAGATTGCAGGATATAGTTTTTCCTTTTGTTCCTGCACTCACTATACTAGATGATGCCAACTATTTAGGATGTTTCAATCATTTCCTACTGGCTTGCGCTTTCAAAATGATAAAATCAAATAACCTCCAGAAAAAATTAAGTCAAATGAAGATCAAGAATATCCGACTCCATCTTAACAGTATCTTGGCTCTAGAACTGTTTGAAACAATTTCTTGTTCACCAGAAACTAAGTTTATTATCTTTATCTTTTTGACTGTGAATGATTCAGAATTAATTTCATACGAGTTTGGGTATAGGACACCTACATTCCAAAACCTGATCTAGGTACTCATCAAGATAATTTTAAGCCACCTGTCAGCATGGGTTTTGGATTTGGAAATTAAAGGATCAGACTAACTAGGAAATTAAGTAGAGTTGGCGATTCCTAGAAATGTATATACTGGCTTGAGAGAACAAGATATTGGAGATTCACTGTGTTAGTTAATTATAAACAACATATATTGTTCTTACTGTCATAGACCAATTCAATCCTTGTGAGGTAGTGGGTGCTTTGGGCGAAACTCGCGTGGTTTTATCCCCAGAAGATGTCTCATAAATTATGGACCCCAACCCTGCATATATCACCTATTATCATCCTCCTGTTTTCCAATATGGGACTAAATCCAGTTTATTCTTGAACCAGCCCTCATATGCAGTGGTAGCTCCACTCCGTGGCAGCTCCACATTGGTCTTTCTTAGTAGGTAGCCCTTTTTGAAAAATAGGTAGCCCTCTCCTCCTATACAACTTGCGACTGGGTCAGTACACTTACAGCTTTCATAAGGCAGCAGAACATTATCAGATTAAGGAAACAGGGAAGCTGATGTTCCACATAAGTTGGTTCGAGCCTCCACTTAGTTTGCCCAAGTTTCATCCTGTTCATGGATAGATCACCCAGGTTTGGCCTGTTTGGGTCCACAAGCAGTCACAATTATCCAGTGAAGGCTTGCTTTGGCGGTGGTTCCCATATCCACTAACCAAGCCTTTTTCAAGTTAAAACCATGACATAATCTTGCCTAAGATCTCCAGACTGACTCAGCCAAATCTAGACATAATCACATGGATCACATACTTGTTATTGTTTTGTATTTGGAGATAAACTGACTAACAAACCATTTTTTGGTCAGAGAACAACTCCAATTGATGTTTTAGGGAAGTTTGATCATCTTTTTCCTCAAATAATGAACTGGGATCCTGATGCATATAGATACAGATGGTTCAATTGGAGCAATAATTTCTAGGAACATGTCATTTCTGAACAGAGTTATTATTTTCAAGTAGTGTTCAATTGATTTCACGTTAGTCGATATTCGATTCTTTGGTTCAAGGCCACTGACAAACAACATTTGTTTATGCCAGTTTATTTCTTTCTCATATGGGACTGCACCTTTCTGGATGGAAAAATTTTATACTGCCACTTTTTGTGCCACACCTTTTCCCACTTTGAGCTTGGTCATCTGATCATGAGGTTGGATGGCCGAGTTGAGTAACTTAGGTTCAGTGCTTCCAAGCTCCGGAGCACCAAACATAAACCTTTTTTTTCTCACTGTCTGAATTGGTTAATGTGAGAAAAAATGGGTGTAATGGTAGCACTGTGGCATTTATCTTTTTAATTTGAACATTGTAATTTTATGTAATGGAGATATAAAAGGTAAAAGCATAACTTGAAAGCTAGAAAGAGAGCATTCTAATGAGAAGGGGTTCCCCTTATTATATTTCTACATCTAGGATTTTTTTTCCATTTATATACTGTCTATGAGGACCATAATTTACATAGCATTTTACATTTCTCGAAAAATATAATATTTTTCACTATTCTAGGTGGTTATTTTATTCCTAGTATGAAGAACTTGTCATTATTAATTCGAAAAAAATATACTAGAAATCTCTCCTTTTACCTAATGGCTAATAGCCAATGTTACGAGAAAAAAAGTGTATTTCTCTTAAAGAATTCTGCTGAATTGACAAATTTCAACTAGAATCATGGAACATACGGCAGATATCTTGAATAAACAGGCAGAAATATAAAGATAGAGTAGGTCATATTTAAATTTTGTTACATATGAACAATGGCTTTTTCTACTGTTCTTTCTTTTTTCACAGGACAGTACATACTTTTAGATTCACTTTTTGTTGACTTTTCTTGATTCAAGAAAAACATTGATCTGTAAATGGGCAGAACTTTTCCCTGAGAGAGCTAGAAGCCTAGAAAACTAGTTATCTGTTTCAAGAAAATTAGTATTTACATCTATTGCTATAATGTTATTCTTTGCAACTAAACCTTTCTTTTGATACTTGAAGATACATTGGCCTTTTCATGTCAAGAAAGGAGAAAAGTTCAGTGGGGAGAATATTATTCCACTTGATATACCCAGTACGTGGAGTGCAATGGAGCAACTATATGATAAAGGCAAAGCTCATGCAATTGGTGTTAGCAATTTCTCTTGCAAGAAGCTGGAGAATGTATTGGCTGTTGCACGTGTAACTCCGGCTGTTAACCAAGTTGAATGCCATCCGGTTTGGCCACAGACCAAACTTCGTGCTCTGTGTCAGGCTTATGATGTTCACCTCTCAGTGAGTTCTCAATAATATTCAGAACCTGTAGATTTCCTGAAACTATTATTTGAATTGCATGGACTACTATTCCAGTTTCCTTTGAGAGCTTAATCATAAAACTGACATCGCATGGGCAGTGCTTCTTGAAAGCACATCCTTGATAAGTTGATATGCTGTTTTGATTTTCTGGAAAAGAAGCAGGGTCTTTCTCGTGGTTACCATGCAGTGAAGGGGGCATGGGTTAATCTAATTTTTCCCTTATGCAAAGTCACTTATAGCACTTTTGGTCTATGTTATCAAAGGCGATTGAGGCGATCACCTAGACCATGAGCGAGACAAAGCGACCTCAGATCGCCTCGCCCTAGCCCATTTCTCCTCGACAATTTCAAGCTACCAATTCCACCCTTTCTGCCCTTGTCCATCCCATATATTGGCCCATAAAGAGGCCCACTTGGCTTATTTATTTACTTGCAATTTAGTTTCTCAAATTGTAGTTACTTTACATATAGAAATTAATAGATTTAGTAAGTCATACAATAATTTGACATATATGAATGATTAATTTTATGACGTACTAGTTTCATGGCATATTTAGGTTATATTTATATATATATTCATATTTTTAACTATATATATTATTTTATAATATATCGTCTCAATTACCTAGGCCATTGCCTAGGCCTTTGAGGCTGTGGCGACCCTTGATTGCCTCGGGTCGCCTCACGCTTTTAACTACATAGCTTTTGGTACTCTTCTGGTGGTCTTCGATGTTCATCAGTGCATGTTGGAGCTATCTCTAACTAGACTTTTTTCCAGGGATTTTCGCCACTGGGTTCACCAGGTACAACAGGGATCCATGGCAGCGTTCTTGAGAATCCAATTGTTAAAAATGTTGCAGAAAAGTTGGGCAAGACTCCTGCACAAGTGGCTCTTCGTTGGGGGCTGCAAATGGGAAATAGTGTATTGCCCAAGAGCACAAACGAAACGAGGATCAAGGAGAACCTCGATGTGTTTGACTGGTGCATCCCAGAGGACCTGTTTGCTAAACTGTCAGAGATAGAACAGGCAAGTAAACCTAAGGACTTACATCACGCTATTTTTTGCATCTCGAATCCCTTGCTTTCCCTATCAAACATTTGCTAATCCTCGGCATATATACATGGTGGAATTGTTTGATTTGACGGTTTTGTTTTATGTTTCTGTAAGACTTTGTTGGGAGGCAATACTTAGCATGACTTCCCGAGTAGATTTTATGTTCAAGATAACGGATCAGTAACTTGATACAGATTTTCAGATAGTTAGGTTTAAATCAGACGTGCCGAATGCAATGCATATGGGTGTGCTTTCATTTTGACATACGAGCTTAGTCTTCAGCTGTCAAAGACAAGTACAGCCCTTTAGCTCAAAATCACCTTTATCTGATAGCAAATGTTGGAAAACCCTCCTTGGAGTTGTATTCTATTCTTTGTTGTCCGGATAGCTTTGTATAAGTTAATCATGAATTTAAACAATCTCACTCACTTTTTTTTCCCTATCCCTTTTTATCTAGAGTTATCTAATTATCCCCCATTTTTTGGTGGGATAGAGTTGTCACCTTTTATCTATGGATAACTTTAGTTATCCCTGATTAGCCTATGCTGTTTACTCAAAGCAAAATAACTTTTAACCATGGATTTATCCCTCTTACCCCGCTTATCACCTCTGCCAAGTCTTTTTACTTCTGGGTAAGGATAAAACTTATCCATCTTGCTAAGTTGGGTACAGTGGAGGGTAGTGGAGGTCGTTTCACTATTCTTCTACTACCTCCAAGGGTACCATATGGGAGTTCACATATGAGGGTATTTATGATACTTTCTCCACTACATGGGAGTTTGCACCAACTTATCCTAAACTTATCCTCATCTTTGCCATTGTCGAAGTCACATAAATGAGGGATAAGAAATGGTAAAAATGGCGTTACCAAGTGGAAATGTGACTAAAGAGTGATAAGTTATACCCGATTTAGTCTGCTTATCAAAGAGCCTTACAGTGTATACCGTACATAAGCACTTGTTTCTAAGCTACCAGAACTTAATCTCTTGTTTATATACTTCTGGGCTGATGTCTGGTTTGTGAATATACAGATGAGGTTACTCAGAGGTGAATTTGTAGTTCACGTAAATGGTCCCTTCAAAACCGTTGAGGAGCTGTGGGATGGTGAGATATAAGCATATCATTTTCTGACTAGTGTATACTGGTGATTCAGAAAAATCTTTCTTCGTCTTGTGTCTGGAAAACATCAAAGCTTTGGTGTTATTTACTAAATTTCTTGATGTATGATCCATGTGATATGGCTTTTACAAAATTTACATTTAAACTTGTCGAGACTGGTTTGTCAAGAGTGTTGAAGAAACAAAATCATATGAAAAGTCACCCAATATTCGCATTACATGTATATCCTTTGGACACGTATTAAATGTCATTTTTTCATCATTTTTTGCTAACAAAATAATAAAATCGAAGAGGCACAGATGGAAAACGACATGGATGTTGTGATGGAATTCTACCATAGATTTGTATGCGATATTAAATTCATGTGCATGAAAGGTATATGTCTGAGTTCTAAAGGGAGATGAATATTCACATAATTTCAGTTTTGAAGGGGCTATATATGTAAATAGGGAAATGCCATTTGCACGTCTCAATGGGTCAGGGCGCGCCCTGGGAGGAGAGGGGCGCGTCTTGGCGTGTCCGACGTGAAAATGATTTGCACGTCAGACGTGTAGGTAACAATTCTCATGTAAATAAAACGCATATCTTATCGCAAGGCTTACATTTAGATACTTTTGGGCCCAATTTTTAATGGAAAATGCTGACTACTCTTGCGCATAGATAGTAAAGCTGGCGTGGAGCTGATCTACTGGGACCTGATCAGTCCACGTCAGCATTGAGGTTGGGGATGTGGCATCCTCTATCGCTGCCCATCATTGCTGATCATGTTGCTTAGTCGCTATCATCTGTCATGCCATGAATTACCATCTAGTCATGGCTGGTCTTGCTGCCATTGTCGCAAGTCACGTTATCGTTGATCGCTGATGCCTTTCATCTAGAATCTCAAACATTCGGAGCTATTTGCTAGCGAATATCGACTCTTGCTGTACACATAAAAGAAAATGATTGACCTATGGATGTGTTGTCTTCATAGTAAGGCAGACTCTGGAGCTGAGTGTACCCCCTTAATAAGGTGGATTTTTCATCTGACTTTGGGGTTTAACTTATCTTGAGGGTGAGTACATCAGTAAGTGTTCATGTCAAGGTTTGATGTACTAGACTAAATACGATTGAACATCGTGCCTGGGGTTTTATAATTTTCAGGCACAATCAGGTCGATCAGCTCAAGTGAGCTGCGAAATGTAGAGAGAGGTGGTGTGTGTGTGTGGGGGGGGGGGGGCACAATGCACTGGCATGGAAGGTAGGATCATATCGGACCTCTGCCTCTGAATTGGCTAGAGTTGATCTCAATCCTAATCAGTCGATTCTCCTTTTCATGTGCATCGGAGGGATTTTCCCCCTTCGACATTGATACGGGGGAGTGAGAGATGCAAATAGAGGGAGAGAGAGAGCAAGATGCATTGGAAGGTGTGGGAGTGAGAGATGTTGAGAGAGAGAGAGGGAAAGGGAGGATAAGGTGCGGGGGAGTATGGGGAGGGCAAGGTGCATCGAAGAACAGCAAGAGGGCATGGTGCATCAGAGGGTGAGGGAGTGAGAAAAGGAGAGGGGAGGGGGGTGGCTCGGGGAGGGGGAGGTAGGGGGTGCATCGGAGGGGGAAGTTAGGGGGTGCATTGGAGGAGGACCGCACGTGGAGGGGGGCATGGTGCACTGGAAGGGGGAGTGAGAGATGTAGAGAGAGAGAGAGAAAGGGGATTAGGGCATCGGAGGGAGAAGCTAGGGGGATGCATTCGAGTGAGGAGCGCATGAGGGGGGGGGGGCAGGGTACAATGGGAGGGGGAGTAAGAGATGTGGAGAGGGAGAAAGGGGGTTGGGGCACGGGAGGGTGAGTGAGGGAGAGATGTAGAGAGAGGGAGGGGGGGGGGGACAAATTGGTGCCATACGTATTATATTGCATCACCCCACAAAAAAATTTATGCAGCATGACATTGTTGTACGACACATTTTGGTTCATGTGTACACCACATGAATTTGATGTTTGGTCCTCCTCTTTGTACCTTTTGAAAGTTTGTGTTTTGTTTTTAATGAAAGCTTAGTACTGAAGTGTTATCTGATGAGAGTTTAGCCCGAAACTTCATGCCATCTACAAAACACGAAAATGTTGAATAAGAATAGCCATCACTAACTTTGATAGTCAGTCAATTTACATCTTTTAGTGAGAAAAATAAAAGGCATTAAAAGTTTAAGTTTTCTTTAGAATCATAATTAGATCATAATATGACTTAAATTTATATTTACTTATATACTTTGATATAAGCATATATTTGCGTCAAAACTTTGTTGTAACTTGTCACGACAGATCTATAGAAAATTGTTAACAAATATCTACTGCGTGACATTATCTATTAAGAATGTCCATAACATGATAACGTCCATGCATAAGTCACTAAAAGAATCTTCAAAGCATATCCCACAAGGCCGACAGATTTTTGATAAGATTTTTAGTACAGATATCTGCTTGTACCACAGGTATACAAGCAGATATAAATCTAAGATGGATTATAGCAAGTATGATTTTAACATGAGTATATATGCAAAAATTCTGAAAATTGTGTGTAAGATGGTTTTCAAATTTTAGTTTTAACGTATTCTGTTAACCAAGTGTGAAAGTGTTTCTATCTGGCAACAGCGTTCAGAAACAGGGCTAACTTGTGCTTTTTTTTTTCCCACTCAATTTACTTCAACCCTGGCCCTAGTTTACAGCAACCATTACTCGTACGCAGAGTCTAGTTCTCTCTCAAGAAAAATCCTCAAAAGTCTCAAAATTCTCTTTTTCTTTGTGGGGGGGGGGGGGTTGGGGTTACCTATCAAGGTTTGCCTGGTTGGATAATCGATGTCTTTCTAGATGCAAATGGTTCTATTTCGGTGCTTAGAATGAGAAGACGGAAGTGCAAGAGTGAAGACGAAGTGGGGAGACGAAACCTTGTGGAAGAAAGGGTGGCACGTCGATGAAGTAATCATAGAATTGAAAAATGCACAGAAGAAGAATCACGTGAAAAAAAAAAAACCTGAATATTGTTGGTATTAAATATTAATGTCACCCTTTCCGACATTTGAAAATGTCTATTCCAAAGTGAAGTCTGGCTGAATCTGAAATCTGTTGTGCTGTTAACCGCTCGATGGCCTTGGAATTTGAGAAACGGGATGGCAACTTTAGATGTCAGAGATAAACATCTACGACAAGGAAAGAAGGATCGAAGGGTTTGGGATGATGATTATAGAGAAATTTTTCGATGTTTAAGTCAAAAAATAAATAGAGCAAGAGGGTGAGTGATTTGAAATCGTTTCTTATAATAAAATGGATATAGAATTTCGCATAGTTCTAACCAAAATTTTTTTCTGAGATTTATTATAGTGATTAAGCTTTCCTAATGATATCTTGTGATGTGGTTGCAATTATAGTCAAGGTCGTAGACGTAATCTTAACATAATAACCATCATAGACTTTTATATCCACTATGAAGATCATGGATAGTCATTGTGACAATCGTAGATAACCCATCATTATTCTCTTTACCGCTTTGGAAAGGGTTAGGAGGGGGGGGGGGTGAGGATGGTTAACATCTTTTTTCACATTGGAAAGAAAATTTGGCTAATCATGAGGGTAAGATAAAAATGGAGTTAGGGAGGGGAATCTCCCTAGTTAACCTATCCAAGTTAAAATGTTTGGATAGCTTAATCGGATTCTTACCCATAGCCCACTTTTTTGGCACCAAATTAAAATTGCCATTTTTCGGATTAAGTTACTCCTACTTTAAAAAACCAAGGATAAGTGAGCCAAGGTGTTTGCTATCTCTGGATAATCGTTGTTCATGTGGAATCCGTTGACCTTAATATCAGGGAAGAGTATTTGTTGCTTCACTTCCACCAAAATACGGCTCAGTCGACTTAAGAATCTACCAGACTAAGTACCTTTGACATTTGGGGTTTCAAATCCTTTCTTAATTGGTTTTCCATGTGTTATGGCCTTTGGAAGGCCTTAAGATGGTCTTCAAGTCAATTCTGGACTTAGTGAGATTTTGACTAGGCTGAAAACTTGAAGCTCAGGTTCTCTATATGGGTGTTTTTAACACAAGACGAGTGGTTAGAGACATGCTAAACATGTGTGGCGCGACTAGTTTTCCTAAATACGACGGTGTCCTACTACGTGACAATAGAGCTGAGCATAATGAGTACCACAAGGTCACTAAAAAACATCCCTTCAGTAGCCATTTATTGTGTTATTTTTACCCAAAGTGATAACTGACATTATTGCATTCAACTTGGAGAGAGTTAGAAAGCTTGAACATGATCTTGAAGAATTGAGAGTTGGTGTGAATGGGGAGCAAACTCTTTACGAAGATTGTGTTTATGTAGATTTTATGATGATGAGTATGAAGCACATCTAAGATAGTTCTTTTGAAGTGATCCATGAAAAAAGTTGTGAATTTAAGTTTTATTTTTGTCCCTGCTATGAGGATTATTAAAATGTTGGCGACACATTTCTCGTATATGTGGGTTCTATAAAACCCCGACTATTATTTGCATGTAGTTAGTTTCACTTAGTTTAGAAGACTTTCTATCATATACAATGACAATGTGGTGCCTCCAAATAGAGAATAATTGCAAGTCTTTTTTTAGCACTTGCAACTTTTTATAAATGACTTTGCTCACTTTATTCTCATTAATGTGCACAAGCATCTTTACATTGTTCAAGAAATTATTTAGTGTATTGTGTAATAAATGCATGTCATTTGTGCTGTAGCATTATTTTGTTCTTTGGAGTGGTTTACTATCATCTGGAGCATTGATTCAACCAGAAAAATCACCATCTGAAGTATTAAAATTACAGTCACTATCATTGACACTCCAACTTGGATGCTTTAGTTTCCGTTTCTTTATTATTCTATTTAATTGTGCTTATACCAGGATAGATCTTACTTCACCAAAAATTGTCTCTTTAATCTACATTTTCTGGTCAAAGATCTCATTATTCTTTATTTTTCAAAATAAATTTAAACAATACAAACCCCCTTATAATCTTGGAAGCCAGACGAGGTCTTTTAATTTGAGTAAGGGCTAACACCAACTGTTAGACTTGTTATGTTGGATGAAAAGAAGAAGCAATATTTGATTGAGAGTTTTGTCTAATATTTAGGAGGCATATGTGGAAATAAGAGTAAATCAACACATATTTGAAATTTTTTTACACACAAATATACATGTGAAAATAATTTTTGAAAAATATTTTATAGAAAAATAAACATCAAAATTTTTTTAGAGAAATATTTACGTGAGAACTAAATAAATAATTATATTTTTACTTTTTTTAATAAAAATTAATTTTTAAATTTTTTTAGAGAAATTAATTAATTTTTTTTACTATAATAAGAAAGTTCTTATAATAACATAATTTAAAATATACTATCATAATGAGTTACAATTCTGTTAAGAACTAAAAAATAAATTAAATATTTATTAAAAATTTTTAATTAATTTTTTTCTTCTATAAATATATGTTACAAACAACTAAACTCCCCAGCGAGTGAAAGAGGAAGACGACCAAAGCCATGGCGGCCACATTCACGTCTCCCCGATTCTTTCACTCTTGCTCCAGAAAACTACTTCTACATTTCCAGCATCAACGCCGCTTCCTCCTCTGCCACCTGCCGGCTCCACCTCTCCCAACAGCAGCGGCGGCACCTCATCTCCTCTCGACGACACCGACGCCGGGAATCGCGTCCCCTGCGAATACGGCCACCTGCTTAGGGTGCTTCATGCCGCCCTTCCCTCACGGCTGCGGCAAAAGGGCCTTCACCACCTCCTCTTCATCGCGGTCGTCCACACCCAGATTCACCAACACCAATGCCTCATTCGACTGGTCGGACGACGACGACGACGGCGGCGGCGGCCGGAGCGATGCCAAAAAGGAGCAGTCTTTGTCCCAGAAGATGCCTTTGGATAAGAGCAAACTACCTCCGCCGTATGACCCTTTCAGCAAGAAACCCGTCGTCGAGGAGTCCAAGGATCCCAAGGATCTCCAGGAGATCTTCCACAAGATGCGCACCGAGGGCCTCACCAACTACGCCATCAAGATGTTCGATGGATTGTCCAAGGACGGGCTCACCCACGAGGCCCTCGCCCTCTTCGCTCAGATCAAGGACAAGGGCTCCATGCCGGACGTGGTAGCTCACACCGCCGTCATTGAAGCCTATGCCAACGCTGGCGGGCACTCTAAGGAGGCGCTCAAGACATACGAGCGGATGCTCGCTTCGGGAGTGAACCCCAATGCTTACACGTACTCGGTGCTGATCAAGGGGCTGGCCAGGGATGGCAAACTCAAGGACGCCGGCAAGTACATCCTGGACATGATGACGAAGGGGATGAAGCCTAATGTAGCCACATACACGGCTGTGTTTGAGGCGTATGTGAAGGAGGGCAATGAAGATCAGGCGAAGATGCTACTGGAGGAGATGCGGGGGAAGGGGTTTACACCGGACGAAAAGGCGGTCAGGGAGCACCTGGGCAAGCGTGGGCATGTGTTCAGGAGCTTAATGAGCTTGCTCTTTGGCAAGTGACGAGTACCGACTAAGCGTCCACAACTGGGAGAGATGCCGAGGTCTGGTTTCAGCTCGTCTTTCTCTCCATGTTTGCCTGCTTTGTTCCAATCCCCAAAAGACTTCAACTTGAATGAATAGCTTTCTTTCCCCAGAACATTATTGTGTATCTAGCTATAAGCTGGCACTATGCTGTGCCAACTTTTCCTTTTGTTTAGAATTTGGGTTATAGAGTGGTCAGATACTTGGTCTTTCTACATAGAAATCTCATGAAAAGTGGTCAGGAGCAGTGCCCACTTTAAGAAGCATCTTGGATGAAGTTCATATAGAGCAGAGAAACTTGATGGTTTTAGCATGTATGCTTGTGTAAACTAAAGGTTAATTAACTTTCTTCTCGGAACATTATATTGCATCCAGTTGAACCCCCTTCTTATTAGTTGTGTCAGTGGTCCAGTGTAACTCTCGAACAAATTGTTTGGCAGTTGCTTCTTTCGTATAGAACTATTATTTGCACCAACAGCATCTTAGGCTTTGGGGTTTGAATCATCTTGTGATAGGTTTTTCTACATGCTTCTCATTGATGTTTGGTTTTTATGTTCTTGTCCTAGAATGAATGAAGTAAAGAAATCTCAGTGAGCTTCTGGATGAAGTCCATCTTCCCTCTGCATGTTCGCTTGATCCGATTAAAATTGTGTGGTTTGCACCGCCAATGTTGTTGACGAATAGAGATAGTACAATAGAAAACATTGAGGAGAGGTTCCTCAACTGCCTAATTTATTTCAGGAAACAAAAAGTAGCTGACAGTTTTTACAAGGACTTAAATTGCCCCTACCGGAGTTGTAAACCGACACGAACAAGGAACCTAGACCCCCATGTCAAAATGAAATAGCTCTGCATACAAATATTGTCAATAGAGTTTTTGATGAGGGACGGGAAGGGGGAAAGAGACCGAGAGGGAGAGGGAGAGGGAGAGAAAGAGGAGGGGTCGCCAGTGAAAGGGGGGGAGGAACAGAGGAATCCGGAATCCACCGGAGGGAGGGAAGAAGAGTCGGGAAGGAGGGGGGGGGGAGACGGCCAGTGGGACTTGCTCTGCAAGTTTCACATCTTTTCCAACTTTTTCATCCAATCTATCATGTTCCATCCGTGGGGAGAGGGTAGATACATATAGGAGGGGATGGGTTCACAAAATTATCAAAATACCCATCTCCCTAAATATACAATAAAAGTCAAAGAAAATACATAAAAAATAGAAAATACTAAATGGCACCTAAATGGCCGTACAAAATATTTTGGTCTGCCATAAACTATATTAAGACCTCAAAAATTCTGTACAACATCGTCTTCCAACCGAAGTGATGTCGACTCCGCACGATGACGTCGGTAAATTCACAACCAGTCAAAACGAGCAAGTCTTCGAGTGTCCGCATTAATACATCTTTGAAAGTCCGAAGTCTCGAGAGTCACGGTCCCCGTCATTCTCCCCCACTAAAAAAAAAACTCGCCCTCGAGTTTTGAAGTAAAACAATATGTAAATCGATGTTTGTCATCTCTGTCAGCGCACTGATCGAGTTGGAGTTGATGTGAGGAAGGCATCGACGCAAACGACACAAAAAAAAAAGCATGGGTGTGCTGGCGGTGCAATAACAACCTTAGTGCACCGCTGTGCACTGTAGCGGACCGGATGGCGGGGCCAAACCGGTTGAGCCGGTCCATTTAAAGTGGCCGGGTGTTTCTTTCCACCCCATCCCAGCCCTTGCGCAGGGAGAAGCCAGAGAGGGAGAGGGAAGGGCAGCGGTGGCTGCCATGGCGGGGAAGGGAGGCTGCTGGCGGGGCCGGCGGCGACGACGACGACTGCGGCGGATAGCGGATCCGGCGGCGGCTCCAGCCGGGGGCGGCCTCGTTCTGCTCCCTGTCCTCTTCCTTCTTCATGTTCTTCGGGCGTCCGAGGGAGAAGACAAGATGGCGGAAGAGGGGGGGGGGGAGGAGAAGAGGAGGGAGGGGGGTTTTTCGCGAGCAGGGGGGGGGGGGGCGATCGGGGTGGGTCACTGCCGTGAGAGAGAGAACGGCGCGGAGGGAGAGAGTGCAACGAGAGAGAGAGGGAGCGAACAGAGACGGACGCAGAAATTTTGTTCAGTGGAGTCATTCGAATTATATTTTAATATTTATATAATTATATATAATAAATAATATAATAAATGTTTAAAATAAAAAAAATATTTTGCCCGCGGCTGGAAACGCGAAGTGGCGACGGCTCACGGCTGCTTGCACAGCTGCGCAGGGGCGCGCAGGTGAGGCGGGCTGGCTGGCGACTGGCGAGGCGTGTCCCGTGCGGCGTGGCCGTGTCCACGCAAGGCAGTCGGTGAGGCGGGCTGGCGACTGGCAAGGCGTCGGGGGGGGGGGGGGGGCGACTGGCGAGCGAAACCAGTGGTGTCCGCGCGAGGGTATGAGAATTTTGGTTTGGGGGTGAGGTCGGATCACCGCCAGCCCCAGTGGGGTCACCCCCCTTTTGTAAAACATGTCCAATGGCCGATTAAATGATCATTTGAAAGTTTTTTTTTTCCAGTGGGGTCACGTGACCCCACTGGCTCTGAGCTAGATCCGTCCATGGGAGCGAAGCAGAAGAGAGAGAGAGAGAGTGGACGCCGGGGAGAGGGGCTGGCGCGGCCCGGCGGGGAGGGAAATCGCGAGGCAGTGGGAGGCGTGGGGAGAGGGTGAGAGAGAGGGGGGGCAGGGTCTAGGAGAGAGAGAGAGTATAGGAGAGAGAGGGAGCGTGTGAGAGGAGGGAGGGGGGGGAAGGCAGCGGCGCTGAGGAGAGAGAAGAGAGTGTGCGCAGACGGGACGGGAGAGAGAGAGAGGGAGGAGGCGACTGGGGGGGGGGGAAGATACAGCAGCAGGGGGGAGAGAGAGTGACTGGGAAGGGGGGACGCACTACCACCATTTTGCTTTATATCATCTTTTTGTCTTATAGTTTAGTGGTGTACTCACTTTTTGAGGGAGATGTTTTTTAGCAAAAAAAATTTGAATTTCAGTATTTGTCAATCATGCCTTTTAGACTTTTAGATAGGGAGACTGATTGGGAGACTTTGTGTTTTTTTTCAAAAAGTTATATATATGTTAATTTTTGTCAAACATAATGTTCCATTTATCAATATATAGTTGGTTGGTTGGATTATGACTATCAATCTATATTCTATTTTCCTTCCATATTTAGGTGAAAAAAGTGTTATTTGTTGTACTGTTGAAAAATGTCATAATTTTTTCAGTTTCAAAGTGTTGCTGAGAAAATCAGCAAGGATCGTCGGCCGGAGCCAAGCAGGGTGGGCCCCGAGGGATTGGTCGCGCCGCGCAGTCGTCAGAGGAGTGAGTTCAACCTGCAAAGAACCACCGAGACTCCTCGGTGGTCGGACACTCCGACGATCAAGTTAGAAAGTCGTTAGAGAGAGAGAGAGAGAGAGAGTTTTTGTGCTACGAATAGCCTACCTTTTCCTTGTGGGTCTCTATCCTTTTTATAAGGGCCTGGTCCTTTGGACAGACAAGGAAGGTGGCGGACGAGCCTCCGTGAGGCAGGGGCGCTAATCAGGGAACCCTCGCCAGCTGGACAGGGAGAGTCCTGCCTTGACAGCCGCTTGCCTAAAGCGGGTATGGGCCAGCTGGGGGTCGTGATTTACGGGGCTCGTCTGTACCTAGGGTAAGCGTGACCTGGCGCCGGCTGGGGACGCCCGGACTTAGTGCTTATTTGAATTAGTTCTTCGCAGTGATGGACTAACCTGTGCCGACGACTTCCGACAACTTAATTGTCGGATCGTCGGTATGGCCGATCCTTGATCTCGTCGACCCAATTTGTCGGCTGACGACGACCGTATCACTAGTCCCCCGGGTTCTTTTCGAGGCGAGTCCTCGGTTCGAAGAGAAGCCATTTATTATTCTCAGGAATTCGTACGGGCGTTGGCGCCGCCTCGCATTCCGCGCGCTGAATTTGGGGGCGTTCTGCCACTGTTATGATGAAGGTCGTGGTCTTGTCATAATGGCGGTACTTCTGATGACGGCTTGTCAGGTACTCCCCTCTGAGCTCTGCGCCATGATGACGCCGCCCGGTTTCGGGGCGCACGCCACGGATCCGGGTGAACGTCTCCAGGCCGTCGGGCTTCCGACACGTGGCGGAATCCTGGGTGCGCAGGATTTCTGGGCCGTCCGATTGCATTGGCATCGCGGTGCTATAAATAGCTGAGGTTCGATACGAAACAGACGTTCCTTTGCCTCGCGCGCGCGCCTTTCGACCCCTGCCGCCCCGACGTCTGCCGACGATCCGACGATCGTGTCCTCGTACGAAGTCGATCGACGGTCTTTGCTTGCTTCCTTTCGAGGTAAACGATGAGCCTTTCCTCTTCCTCCACCTCTCCTGAGGCTTCCTCCTCCTCCTCGTCCGCAAAATCTAGGGACCCCCATGTTCCCGTCGACGCTCCCGACCATGTTTCTGAAAGCCTTGGGGAGGGGTCGGTGTCTATAGAAACCCAGATCTGGGGGCCCGTGGACGATTCCTTCGTTCTTGAATTAGTCCACGGGACCTATGTTCCCAAGGAACCCTCGGCCCATACCTCCGGTGCACGCCGTCGAGCCGACAACGTGGCCGAAGCCCGTTGTGAGACCTCCCCTGGGACCTTCAAGTGGCTACGGAAGCACCCTAGATTCGTTCTCCCTGCCGACGCCTTTGTGTGCGCCAACAGGGATTTTAGGGCTCACTATGTTTTGGACGGGGGGTTCTCGGTTTACACTGAGGCGGTCCGGGCTGGCCTCTGTTTCCCCTTCCACCCCTTCGTCATCTTTCTTCTCTTGGAGCTCGGGGTGGCTCCTTCCCAGTTGGCTCCGAACGCCTGGCGAGTAATCGTCGGCTTTCTCTCCTTGTGCTATTCGGCGGGGGTCCCTCCGACCTCGCGCCTTTTCCTGTACCTGTTCTCTATCAAGCCGTTCGGAGACTGGTTCTACTTCGCGGCGAGGAATGGTCGGCATATTCTCGGGAGACTCCCTTCCTCGCTTCACGGCTGGAAGAGGAACTTTGTTTTTGTTTATAGTTCCTCGGGTTGGCCGTTCCCAACCAAGTGGTCGGCCGTTGACGTCCGGAGCAAAGCTTTTGGATCGCCGAGGCTGACTTCGTCCGAGCTATACGACCTTAAGTGTTTGAAGGAGGTGGAGCCCCCCAACCTGATCGATATCTCGGACGAGTTATTCCAGCTGATCGAAGAGGGCACACAAGGTTGCCAGCCTCGTCGTCGTATTTTTTACTCCATCCTCGGCTTCCTTAGCTAACGGTCGGGCGTTTGCAGCTATGGCCGACAAGGTTGGCTCTGCCCCCTCCTCGCGAAAGGGGCCGTCGCTCGCGGATCAGGCCAAGAGCCGAGCCCAATCAAGGGGGAAGAAGATGGCTTCCCGCGCCGAGAAGCGACACCGCGATGCCGAGGCCGTGCCACCAACGGCGCCGACGCCTGGTCAGAGCTCGGGAGCCGTCCCGTCGACCGAAGAAAGACCGAAGAAGCGCCCAGCTCCAGCGTCGTCGGGTACGGCACCCGACGCTTCAGTTCCGCCTCAGGCTCGTTATTCCTTGGACCCCGTCGAGTGGGGCCGACAAGCCTTGCCACCCGAGGTTAAGGCTGAGACGCTTGGCCGCCCCGCACGTCGGCTCGTACATGAATTTTATCATGGTATGCTGAGCCAGCTGGCCGCCTTCGACGCCTTCGTGCACCGAGCTGAGGTGAAGAGGCTGGCCTGCGACAAGCGTATCGCCGAGGCCGAGGAGCTTGTGGCCGCCGAGAAGGCCCGTAGTCTCCGCCTGGAGGAGGAGGCAAAGAAGAGGGAGGGCGCCCTCCAGGCGGCCCTTGAAGCTGTGAAGAAGGCGCAATACGACGAGATTGCGGCCCACGAGGAGACGAAGAACAACTTTTCACGTCTCGTTGCTGAGGAGAGGGAGAAGGCGATTGAGGAGTACCGCAAATCCGACGAGCTTCAGGATGAGATCGCCGACCTCTTCCAGGGTGGATACGACGACTGCCTTGCCAAGGTTAAGGGGTTGTATCCCGACCTCGATTTGTCGGGAGCTACTCTTGCTGAAGACGACGACGGCGACAACCAGGTCACCGAGGGGGGAGGCAAGGAGTTCGCCGCTGTCGTGGACGAGGCCATGGAGTCGGCTATTGATCGTTCCCTCGACCAGGCAGCTGAGGCTGTTTTGAATGAGGAATAGTCGCCTTCCTTTATGTACTCTGTAATCCTCGTCACTGAGAATACACGGTTTTTAGTTTCTAGCCGACGACTGTCTATTCCATTGCGTTTGTATAAATGAACTTGTCGACATGTGTGCTCAGAATTGCCTCGTCGGTGAGGGGGCCTAATCGACCACGTTAGCGAGTGCCTAAGCGACCTCGCATTGTAAGAGTGCCGAGGCGACCTCGTACTTGAGTGCCGAAGAGGCCTCCGGCTCACGTTTATAGAGTGCCAAAAAAAGACCTCGGGCTTACGTTTAGAGAGTGCCGAAGGGACCTCGGGCTTACGTTTAGTGTGCCGAAGAGGCCTCGGGCTTGCGTTTAGAGTGTGCCGAAGGGACCTCGGGCTTGCGTTCAGTGTGCCGAAGAGACCTCGGGCTTACGTTAGAGTGTGCCGAAGGGACCTCGGGCTTACGTTGAGTGTGCCGAAGGACCTCGGGCTTACGTTGAGTGTGCCGAAGAGACCTCGGGCTTACGTTTAGAGTGTGCCGAAGGGACCTCGGGCTTACGTTTAGAGTGTGCCGAAGGGACCTCGGGCTTACGTTGAGTGCCGAAACGACCTCGTCGTTGTCGAAGCGACCTCGCTTAGAGTGCCGAAGCGACCTCATTATGGGAAATATTGTCGTAAATGTTCGGCATTCCATGTCCTCGGCAAGGTCGTCCCGTCGAGGTCTGATAGGCGATACGCACCTTGTCCGAGATCATCGATGACTTTGTAAGGTCCTTCCCAATTCGGCGATAACTTTCCGACAGCTGACTTTGGTTCGGAGACGGCGAGTTTTCTCAGGACGAGGCTTCCCACGCCGAAGCGCCGTGGCTTGACTTTTTGGTCGAAGCTTTTCTTGATTCTTCTTTGATAAACCTCCATCCTCGTAGAGGCCCTCCCCCGCCTCTCGTCTATGAGGTCGAGCTCGGCGCGTAGGGATCGGTTGTTACTTTCTTCGTCGAATCCGAGAACTCTCAATGAAGGGACGAGCATTTCTACAGGCGATACGGCCTCCATCCCGAAGGCCAACGCGAAAGGCGACTCACGAGTTGCCTCCCTTGGGGTCGTCCGGTATGCCCAAAGCACGTGTAGAAGCTGGTCGGCCCAAGCTCCCTTGTGGCTTGTTATTCTCTTCTTCAGCCCGTCCAAGATCGTCCGGTTGGTGACCTCGGCCATCCCATTGGATTGGGGGTGAGCCACTGAGGAGAACCTATGCTCGATCCCGAGTGCGTCGCAATTCCTACGGAATTTGATGTTGTCGAATTGTTTCCCGTTGTCGGTGATGATCGTTCGTGGTAGGCCGAACCTGCAGATGATGTTCTTCCATACGAAGCTCCAAGAGTTGGTGTCAGTGATTTTGGCCAGGGGCTCGGCTTCGACCCATTTAGTGAAATAGTCCACTCCGACGATAATGAACCTTCTTTGGCCAGTGGCTGGGGGGAATGGCCCAAGGATGTCCATTCCCCATTGCGCGAATGGCCACGGGGAGTTTATGCTGGCGAGCTCTGACGGGGGTCGTCGGTCGATTCTGCCGAATAGTTGGCATTGTCGGCAACTTCTGACATACTTTTCGGCGTCTTTAAGCATCGTCGGCCACCAATACCCTTGTCGTGTTATTCTCCTCACCAAGGATCTGGGGCCTGCATGGGAACCGCACGTACCTTCGTGTATTTCGTCGACGATTTTTTCGGCTTCAGTGGGATCTACACACAGGAGGTATGGATAGCTAAATCCCTTTCGATATAAATTGTTGCCGAGGATGAAGAACCTGGCCGATCGTCTCCTTGTCTTCTCGACCTCGTCTTTGTCCTCTGGCACCACGTTGTCCCTGAGGAAATTAATTAATGGGGTCATCCACGTCGTCCCTACGTCGACGATCATCATATCTCTGGCCGCTATGGTTGAAATCGTCAGCTCTTCTATCAGCAGTGATGGGGGCGCCTCTAGTGCCGATGAAGCTATCTTCGATAACTCGTCGGCTTGTTCATTCTCGGACCTCGGTATCTTTATGAGCTCCGCTGAGTCGAATTCTGCCATCATCCTTAGCACCTCGGCTTTGTACAAGGCGAGCTTCGCCTCCTTCGCTTCGAACGTGTGGGACACTTGGCCGACGACCAGTTGGGAGTCGCTGTGAATGCGTATCCTCTTTGCTCCAAGGGTTTTTGCCATTTTCAGCCCCGACACCACCGCTTCATACTCTGCCACATTGTTAGATGCTTCGAAACCGAAACGAACTGCGTACCTTAAGTCGAGGCCCTCGGGAGAGCGCATTACGACGCCTGCGCCGCCTCCATTGGAATTTGAGGCACCGTCGACGAAAATTTTCCAACTCTCGTTGGGTTCTTCGTCCATCGCTGCCCGGGCGGTGCCTTCGGAAATAAAATCCGCGAGGGCCTGGGCTTTGATGGCGACCCGGGGCCTGAACTCGATATCGAATTCGCCGAGCTCGACGGCCCACTTCGCCAACCTCCCCGAGGACTCGGGTCGCTCGAAAATTGGTCGGAGCGGAGCGTCGGTTAGGACAACGATCTTGTGTGCTTGAAAGTACGGGCGTAGTCGTCGGGCTGCCATGATGAGAGCGTAACCGAGCTTCTCCAGGTTGGTGTAGCGCTGTTCGGCTCCTCGTAGCGCCTTACTCGTATAGTACACCGGGAGGTGGACTCGATCTTCTTCTCGGACGAGCACCGAGCTGATGGAATAGTCAGTCGCAGATAGGTACAACAGCAGTTCTTCGTTGTCGCATGGCTTGCTTAACGTCGGGACGTTCGCTAGGTGTTCCTTCAGTTCGTCGAAGGCCCCTTGGCATTCCTCGGTCCATTCGAAGCGACCCTTCCGCAGTATCTCGAAGAAAGGCCGGCAACGTTCCGCCGACCTGGACATGAACCTACTAAGAGCAGTTATCCTGCCATTAAGTCTTTGTACCTCTTTGATTGTCCTCGGAGCCGTCATGTCGAGGATGGCTTGGACTTTGTCGGGGTTGACGTCAATGCCTCGTTGTGAGACGAGATACCCTAGGAATTTCCCCGCTCGGACACCGAAGACACACTTCTCGGGGTTCAGCTTCATCCCGTAGAGCTTCAATACTTCGAAAGCTTCGGCTAGGTCTTTGACGTGGTCCTCGGCTTGTCGGCTTTTTACCAGCATGTCATCGATGTATATCTCCATGGTCTTGCCAATCTGCTTCTCGAACATCTTGTTGACCAATCTTTGGTATGTTGCTCCTGCATTCTTCAATCCGAACGGCATACGGGTAAAGCAATACAAACCTCTCTCCGTGGTGAAAGATGTCTTTTCTTCGTCTTCTGGGGCCATTCTTATTTGGTGATAGCCTGAATATGCGTCGAGGAAGCTTAAGAGCTCGTGCCCGGCAGTTGAGTCGACCAGCTGGTCGATCCGCGGCAGGGGGAAGCTGTCTTTTGGGCAGGCTTTGTTTAGGTTGGTGAAGTCCACACACATTCGCCATTTGCCATTTGCCTTTCGTACTAGGACGACGTTGGCGACCCAGGTTGGATAGAATGAATTCCTAACGGTTCCTGCATGCAAATATTTTGTCAACTGGTTTTCAACCACTTCCTGTCGTTCGGCTGACAGGGGCCTCTTCTTTTGCCGGATAGGTCGGGCCTTGGGGTCCACGTTCAAGTGGTGCTGGATAATGCTCGGGTCTATTCCTGGAAGATCGTCGTCAGACCAAGCGAAAACGTTGCCACTCTGACCGAGGAATGTGGTGAGGTCAGCCTCCAACTCTTTGAGTTCGGTCCCGATGATTAGAAGTCCGCTTTCGATTTTTATTTGCTTAGTTAGTTCTACTGGCTCGTGTTTTGGGGCGTCATTCACAGCAGGTACGTACTCAGGAATAGTTGGTTCTTTAGCTTTAATAGAGTTAACATAACATAGGCGCGCCTCGGCCTGACTCCCGACAACTTCGCCTACCCCGCTTGGAGTTGGAAATTTCAGCTTCTGGTGGTATGTTGACGGGACCCCTCCGAGCTTCCCGAGCAGACCGCGCCCAAAGATCGCGTTGTAGGCCGACTTTACTTTCACAATCAAGAAGTCGACCTCAACCGTTACTTGCCGAGGACTGGCTCCCAGTGTTACTTTGAGCCGGATGGACCCCTCGGCGGTGACTGGAGTTCCGCTGAACCCAAACAGAGGTGTGGCGACCGGTTTGAGCTCCGTGCTCAGGTTCGTCATCTTCAGGAAGCAGTCGTAGAAGAGGACATCGGGCGCTGCTCCGTTGTCGATGAGGATGCGATGCACGGTGTATCCGTCGATGTCGGCATGAATGACTAGCGCGTCGTCGTGAGGAAAGTTTAGCCCAATTGCGTCGTCGGCAGAAAAGGTGATCGGCTCCAGATTGGGCTGGTGAATCCCGAGGACGACGGCTGAAGCGTACGCCTTCCTCTTCCTGCTGCTGTCGCCACCACCCGCAGATCCGCCGGCGAGGACCAGGACGGCGCCTTTCCCCTCGCGCTCGCGATCCTCGTCTTGATCGCGGTCTTTCGGTTTGCCGTCGACGACGTCTTTACCGATTATCCCTCGGCGCAACATCTCCGATATCTCCATCTTCAGGCTCCTGCACTGGTCTGTTAGGTGACCGAAACCTTTATGGTACTCACAGTATAGCTCGGCCCCTCGTCCCGATGGAGGCCTTGTGATGGGTTCCGGTCGCCTGAACTCTGGTAGCTTTTTGATGACGGGGAGGATTTCTGAAGGTGGCCTCCCGAACCGGGGGAGATCCCTTACGCGACGATACTCGTCGGGTCGTCGGTCAGCCATTCGTCGGTTCTCTGAGTCTCGGCGCCTGTCTCCGCGCGCTTCCTCCCTCCTTGGCCTCTTTTCGCTAGCCTCCGAGCTCGTGCTTCCCCTCTCCAGCGGCCGCTTCAGTCGCCCAGCGGCTCCCAGGGTTGATTCCAGGCGGACGTATTTCTGCATCCGAGAGAGGAGGTCGGAGAGGCTTACCGGTGGTTTCTTGGCGATCGACGCCACAAATGCTCCGTCCGTGCACACCCTGGTCAGAATGTTGACCGCCGTTCTCAAGTCTAGGTCCACCACTTTCATCACCTCGATCTGAAAGCGTTTCGCATAGTCTCGAAACATCTCGTTTTCTTTTTGAGATACCAGCCACAGGTCGTCGGTGCACAATGAGTGCTGCACCGTGTTGTAGAAGTGGTCGAGGAACCTTTGGGCCAGGTCCGAGAAGCGGGAGACCGATCGCGCCGGCAACGCCTTGAACCATTGTAGTGCTGCATCATCAAGAGTGGACATGAAGGCCCTGCATTTCAGAGCGTCAGTCACATTCATCATTTCCACCTGGCCCTGAAAATGATCGAGGTGGTGGACTGGGTTGGTTGTTCCGTTGTAGCGTCGGAACTTTGGCAACTGGAACTTCGGTGGGACCGAAGCCGATGTGATTTCTTCTGTGAAAGGCGAGGAGGAGAGAAGCGTCGCCACGGATGGGGCGCGAGTGCCGAGCTGTAGGGCTTCTATTTTCCGATTCATCTCCCGCAGATCGCTCTTCCACCGAGGATCGAGCGGGGACTCGCCGATGGTGATAGCGGTGGACTCCGCCGTAAAGTGGTCGGCTAGGTCGGCCCTAGCCATATTTCCGGCTGCGGCTACCGGCGTCACGGGAGGAGCGTTGTCGGCGTGGTTAATTGCCGGCGCGGGAGTCCCAACTATCGTCGGTTGCGCTTCGGCGTGACTTGCCGATACCGCCGGAGGCGCTTGTTGCTGGTGGAGAGCTTCCGTATCACCCTGATTACCTTGGGTTTGTTCTACTTGGCGAGTCGAGCCCTCGCCTCGAGGAGGGTGAGCTTGTTGATTCTGCTCCATCCTCATAAGGATCTGCTGAAGGTGCATCAGTGTCTGCTCGACCCGATCGAGCCGCGACGAGGTCGTCGAATCCTGCTCCCCCGCGCCCGAGGCTCCTCCAGCTGCTGCCCCTTCAACAATGCTAGTAAGGGCGACTTCTTCCTCCGACGGGCGAACTGCGACCTTTCCCTTGGGTGCCATGAGGAACAGCTTTTTGTATCGCTTCCCACAGACGGCGCCAAATGTTGCTGAGAAAATCAGCAAGGATCGTCGGCCGGAGCCAAGCAGGGTGGGCCCCGAGGGATTGGTCGCGCCGCGCAGTCGTCAGAGGAGTGAGTTCAACCTGCAAAGAACCACCGAGACTCCTCGGTGGTCGGACACTCCGACGATCAAGTTAGAAAGTCGTTAAGAGAGAGAGAGAGAGAGAGTTTTTGTGCTACGAATAGCCTACCTTTTCCTGTGGGTCTCTATCCTTTTTATAAGGGCCTGGTCCTTTGGACAGACAAGGAAGGTGGCGGACGAGCCTCCGTGAGGCAGGGGCGCTAATCAGGGAACCCTCGCCAGCTGGACAGGGAGAGTCCTGCCTTGACAGCCGCTTGCCTAAAGCGGGTATGGGCCAGCTGGGGGTCGTGATTTACGGGGCTCGTCTGTACCTAGGGTAAGCGTGACCTGGCGCCGGCTGGGGACGCCCGGACTTAGTGCTTATTTGAGTTAGTTCTTCGCAGTGATGGACTAACCTGTGCCGACGACTTCCGACAACTTAATTGTTGGATCGTCGGTATGGCCGATCCTTGATCTCGTCGACCCAATTTGTCGGCTGACGACGACCGTATCACAAAGTACATGGCTTTTTTAATATTTTATGATGTTTCACAATATATATATATATATATATAAAAGTGTTGGCATATAATTTGTTCTAGAGGTCAACAAAAACGAATGGCAGATGCTTGGGGCGTTCGGAAAATATATTAATTGTGGTTGGGGCGTTTCTTGAATGGCCCACGGTTTTTATTGTGCCAATGGTCCTGAAGTAAAGCCGACGGTTTCCACTGTCGCCAATTAAAAGAGTTTTCATGAGTCTTTTTGCCAACGATTGTATGTGTCGGCTATAATACAATAGCCGACGGTTGCATGTGTCGGCTATAAGACAATAGCCGACGGTTTTAAGTGTTGGCTATATCTAAATAGGCGACGGTTTTGGGTGTCGGCCAAAGAGCTTTTTTCCGACAGTTTTTGCGTCGGCGTATACAAATGCCGACGGTTAGTAACAGCCAAAAAAACCTTAAAAGACAACGAATAGGGGGTAAATGCCGACAGTTCTTAGTGTCGTCTAATGGTCGCATTTGCCGACGGTTGCCCAAAGCCAACGGTTGCAAACCGTCGGCGTAGACATGGCCGACGAACGCAAGAGCGACGCTAAATGGCCGTCGGTGTAACCGTCGACTATTATTGGCCGACGGTTTCCATCGTCGGCGAAGATTGTACCGTCGACGGTTGCAACCGTCGGCGAAGACTGACTCTGTACCAGCAAAAAGAAAATATGGATGAAAAAGGCAAAGGCAAATGCAAATACTATATTCTGGAGCAAACGTGGAAAAACAATAATGATAGAAATAACCAAGACCCAGAACTCGAAGGGTCAGGGTCTTCCGACAATCATCATGGTGGGTACTCATCGTTACTCCAAAGCAAATGATAGCCAGTCAGCCACTGCTAATAGCTATAGTATTGAAATGAAACCCAAAAAAATTAATAAAAAATTAAAAATCAGCAACATCTTAATTAGCAAAAGAAATACATGAATCAACCGTTTTCTACAATCTTGCTTCCTATCCAGTGCTGCTCATCAACGGTTCCAGAACCACCGGTTCTTTTTGCATGCAAATAGCATGCAAAAGGGTCCTCGTGTCACGGCGAGGAGGAGAACCGGTTGGCGAGCACCTTTGTCACGGTCTCTTGGGGAGTTTGGAGCGTTGATGGCACGGACTGCAGCAGCCTTTGGAGAAGCCTGGAGTGTCGAAGACGCGAAGCAGTCGACTTCTGCGTGGGTGTGTAAGGATCGATGGCCGTCACACACGTGTGTCCAGACAGCCGTGGGCAGGACGACGGCAGCAAACGTAGGTGCCGTCAGCTGTAGGAGCAACTGGGAACGGTGATGACAGTGGCAGTGGGCTCAAGCAGCAACAGGCACGAGCGACTGCGGCGACCGTTCAGGTGGTTGCAGGCGCGAGCCAGCTCTGACGGGGGTGGTGAAGCAGCAAGGTCGGCATAGGAGAGGCTGGCGTGGTGGTGAGGATGCGAGGCCGGGAGAGTACAGAGCGAACTAGCAGGTGGCTCTGGCGTTTGGTGCAAGCAGGTACTGTCGGACATAGGAGAGAAGGCAAAGAAGAAGAAGAAGAGAAGAAATAAGTAGGTACTGTAGTGGCATCACAGTGGTTACATAGATGACGGGCATCTGGCCTCCGAACATGAGGACAACGCCCATCTGGAGAAGAATCCGGAAGGTGTCCTGATGTTGTTGGCGCTGAACTCTTTGAAGCTCTCGGCATAATCGCCGCCCTGTCGTGGGTCCTGCTGGTACAGGTTCTTGGCCATCTACATATAGGATCCTACCGTCGAGGATGTGATGCATGATGGCGGCAGCCTCAATCTGGCCGGCTTCAGGTTGTAGGTGAGGCGGTCGGTGTACTTGGGCTTACCCTCCACGGCAGAGAGGATCGGCCAGCACTGTGCGAGGATGTTTACCTATATGTAGATGGCCAGATTAAGATTAGTAAAAATATTATAAAGTGTGATTAAGAATATAATAATATAAAGTCAGATGGTTTAACACAACTTTTCATAGATGGGCCTCTAACCAATCATAGCCATTAAGCTAATTGCTCGGTATTTTCAGGAACATGGACTAGTCACTTAAATAGCGCCCTGGTTTTTACACGCATAGAAATAAACTCATATATATATCCATTGATTTTTACACGCATAGAAATAAACTCATATATATATTCATAAGATATTTAGTAATAACTACATATTTTATGTACAACATCTTTTAAATTTAATATACATAAGATTTAAATAAATTTTATAATGTATAAAACTAGCTAAACACTCATCCACATAAAATAATATATATATACATATACACATGAGTAATTAAATAATTATAATATACATAAATTTAATACACCATATAAACAAGAACAAGTAAACATCTAGGAAATCCCGGGGGGATTGTCCAAATGCGGAACCCGGCCCGGATTTGCCCAGAGGCCACTGCAATTATTATATATATATATATATATATATATATATATATATATTTGAAAAAAGGTTCTCTAGCTATATGGCCCTCCCATGTGATTTGTCTTTTTGCTCTTTCAAATATGACTGCTCAGGGATCACATTTTACAGTTCTCTTAGATGGCTTGGAACAGGCACTATGTACGAGTTGCGGATGCAAAACTCTAGCCCTTACGGCCTAATGAACAGGCAGTACGCGGCAGCCAACTCCCTTTTGAAATATATATCAAAGCTTTTCTACATTCGTTCCTAAGCAAAGTACATTTAGGAAATGATGTAACGCTTTGTTATGATTAAGAAGAAATAATGAGAAAAAAAAGGCTGATATTTTACCTCGCGAGATTAATCCAGGTGAAGAGGGATCTAGCAGTAGCAAGGTAACCGTTCCACGGATACTTCATGATATATCTTACATGTCCAAATCGTGAAGACCACTAGCTTAAGAATATTCAGCTCTTATATTGCCACCCAGGTTTATGGTGGTTCATCATATAGATCATGTTGAATATGATGGCCAAATACTATATGACCAAAGAGAAATGTTTATTGTAAGAGTATTTTAGCATTTGAATTGCAAGACTATTGGTCCACCTAACGAATCAATGTGTCATGACACTTTATTTGATCAGTCCAACTCAAATTTTTATGAGCCCATTTGCAACTCAAATACATAAGTGTTCTTGTACTAAGCATTTTTCACGACCTAAATCAAAATTCCGATATCATTTCAGTGAAAAAAAAATGGGAGCAGTTAAGTTGTGCATTGTTTAACACGCGAAATTTTCTTTCAAAATCTTTTTATCTTTTAGAAGAAAAAAATAAACTGTGATGTTTGTCTATTTTGCGGGCGTGCCAGTCTGTTAGAACAGACAAATTTCATTCATTTATCAGGCGATTTAGGTGTCGTGTACTGGACATTTCTCCACCGACCGAAGTCGATGTTAATTTACATCGAGGTGACCTCGAACACCTTTGATTCTCTGTCAAAGAACATTTTTTGTCTCTATTCATTGTGACAATATTGATCTTGATGATCGTTTTTCATGAATACATACTATTACATAGATATTTGAAGCATTCATTGCTTATACACATGTAATTCGAAATACAACTGGTCTTTCAAGACCTTTACAAATGGTGCCGATTATATAATCGGTCTTCAGAATTACATTCGGTTGCAATCGACCCTTTTTGGACTTGCTTCTGTCACGATCTGATCATCGATTTGCATCTTCATCACGATCGGACCACTGGATTTGAATATCATCACGATCGGACCGTTGGATTTGAATATCATCACGATCAGATCGTTGGATTTGAATATCATCATGATCGGACCGTTGGATTTGAATATCATCACGATCAGATCGTTGTATTTGAGTTCGATCACGAGCAGGTCGTTGGATCGCCAAGATGATCACTGTCGGCCCGTTATATTTGCTTTGTGGTGACCATCACCCTTTGATAGTGATGAGACCCTTAAGTGGTCATGTCAGGTTTCTACAAGTTTGTACCCCTTTTGGAATTTCGCTGCAATCTTTTACCCTTTCTGAAATTTTGCAGCTCTCCCGTATCGGGGTATTTCTATGAGTATCAGCCACTATGATCATAGAACTGAAAACTTGGCCAATATTGTGTTTTGAAGAAGAAACCTGGAGGAGATTTGGACAACATTGTATCTATGACTGTTCAAGAGCTCCTTGCCATTTTCTGACATTTCTAGGCACCTCTGTCATTCCTTGGCCTAGACCTTCTGCCATCAGTTGATATCTTCGAGTTATTTCCGTCATTTCTTGACATTCTCAGACATTTTCGTCATTTCTTGGCTTTTTCGAACAGTCTCGGGTATTTCTGTCATTTGTTGACTTGCCCGGATTCTTCTACCATTTCTTGGCATTCTATGTCTGTTCTGTCATTTCTTGACCTTCTCAGACATTTCTGCCATATTTTGACTTTTTCGAGCAGTCTCGGGTATTTCTGTCATTTGCTGACTTGTCCGGATGCTTCTGCCATTTCTTAGCATTCTGTCATTTCTTGACATTCTCGGACATTTCTGCCATTTGTTGACTTTCTCGGATGCTTCTGCCATTTCTTGGCATTCCTGAGTGTTTCAGTCATTTATTGACGTTCTTAGGTGTCTTCGCCATTGATTGGCATGCTCGGACATTTCCGCCGTTTCTTGGCTTTTTCGAGCAGTTCCGGGTATTTCCGTCATTGATTGACTTCCTCGGATGCTTCTACAATTTCTTGGCATTCCTGAGTGTTTCAGTCATTTATTGACGTTCTCAGGTGTCTTTGCCATTGATTGACATGCTCGGACATTTCCGCCATTTCTTGACTTTTCCGAGCAGTTCTGGATATTTTCGTCATTGATTGACTTCCCCGAGTATCTTATGTCAGTTCTCGACTTCTTGGGGCTTTTCAATCATTTCATGCCTTCCATGGGTATATTTGTCATTTATTGACGACCCCAAAACCTCGCCAACCGTAAACCGGGCTCAGGAGAGCGCACGCCACTTCAGAGAAATGACGTGTGTCCCGCTCCACCGAGTCATGTGAACGGCATGGACCTTGTGTAGTTTTTTGCTTCGTAGGGATTTTCTTGCAATTTCTAAACTTCGACGGCGTTTTGTTGGCTTCCGTGAAGCTCAAACATAGCTTGAAGGACTTCCTCACAAGCGGGAGCACTTGTGCAATTTCCCCCCTCAAGGTCTTTGAATTTAGGACCTTTCTGGGGACATTTATGCAATTTCTATTCTCCAGGGGTATTTCTGCAATTTTTCCTCTCGAAAATGTTTTGGTGACTTCTGTCCTTTTGAGAACATTTTTTGCACTTTTCACCCTTTGGAGGATATTTCTATAATTCTGTCCTTTCAGATGGTATTTCCACAATTTTTCTTAATCCAGGGATATATTAGCAATTTCCCCTGGCACAAGGATTTTCCTGCAATTTTCAGATAGCAACATGACTGATTTGCAATTTTTCTACTCTCCGGGAGCATTTCCAGAATTTCCCCTCAAGCGGAGACATTTCTGAAATTTTCCCTTAACATGGGGGTATTTTTGGAATTTCCCTTAACATGGGGGTGTTTCTGGAATTTCCCCTCAACATGGGGTATTTCTGGGATTTCCCTTAACATGGAGGTATTTCTGCAATTTCCCCTCAAATAGGGACATTTCTGCAATTTTCCCAGTCATGGGGGTGATTCTGTAATTTTCCCTAACATGAGGGTATTTCTGCAATTTTCCCTGACATGAGGGTATTTTTGCAATTTTCCCAGTCATGGGGGTATTCCTGCAATTATCCCTTGACATGGGGGTGTTTCTGGAATTTCCCCTCAACATGGGGTATTTCTGGGATTTCCCTTAACATGGGGGTATTTCTGCAATTTCCCCTCAAACAGGGACATTTCTACAATTTTCTCAGTCATGGGAGTATTTCTACAATTTTCCCAATCATGGGGGTGATTTTGCAATTTTCCCTGACATGAGGGTATTTCTGCAATTTTCTCTGACATGAGGGTATTTATGCAATTTTCCCAATCATGGGGGTATTCCTGCAATTTTCCCTTGACATGGGGGTATTTCTGTACTTTTTCCTGACATGGGGGTATTTCTGCAATTTCCCCTCAAATAGGGATATTTCTGCAATTTTCCTAGTCATGGGGGTATTTTTGCAATTTTCCCTCAAATAGGGACATTTCTGCAATTTCTAGACAGTGGAGGAATTTTTCTGCAATTTTTTGTTGAACAGGGACATATTTGCAATATTCTTCGAACATGGGTATATTTGCAATGTTCCAGTATAGAGGAATTTATTTATCGTACACAACTTGTGTTTGATATCACACCATTTAGAACATGCCTTCTTTCTACATTTTATGACTTTTTTTGGGCATATATGTAATTACATAAAGTTTTCGGATATAATTGCAATTTGCCATTCCAGAAGCTCAACTTTGTTCCAAAAATATTAATAAAAAAATTGACTTTCCTTCCCCGTTAAGCTTCTAAATATCATCGATTAGTCTTTGCCATAGGCTTCTTGTACAAAGCTTTGCACAACATTGCAAATACACCACTTTTGAGGGTCTTTTACAAAAAAAATTGCCCAAAGCCAGCATGGACATGAGACTTTCTGTTCTTAGAAAAAGAAGAAAAACGCTTGACTTCCTTCACGTCCTCAAGAAAATCTCATCTTGCCCATTTTTAGACCTCCTAAACTTGGTGGATTTCTTCCTCCAAACTTGGCAGGTTTCAATCCCTTTCAAACTTGACAGATTTCAGCCTGGACAGAGCTGACCTTCACTTCCTTTTCTTTTTAGAAGCCAGACAAATGACAGGAGCAGAGTGCTTCTCTTCCGGACTTGGCCTCTTCCAGTCTTAAAAAAAAATATCCCCCTTGCAGATTTCAGATCCCCCCAAGCTTGGTGGATCTCAACTCAACTTGGCAGATTTTTCCTGAAACTAGTCTTTGTGTTTTTTTCTGAAAACACAGACAAACAGAAGAGCAGAGCTCTTGCTCCTCCAGGCTTGGCAGATCTCTGCCTGGCAGATCCCCTTTTGTCTTGGAGTTCATCTCCTTTTATAGGAGATTGAGTGGGGGTGGGCATCCCACCGGGGTCTTCTTCCATGTCCCACCGGAGACGGATCCCACCGGAAATGCACCCCACCGGAGATGCACCCCACCGGGGACGGACTCCACCGGGTGGTGGGCCTCACTGTGGGCACCGGTGGGACTCCCACCGGGTACGGGCATTTATTTCTTTATGTTTTCTATTTTCTTTTCTGTCAGGACAGCAAAGCAGGGGCGGCACCGGTGGGACTCCCACCGGGAGTGTGGGACCCACGGTGGGTACCGGTGGAAGTCCCACCAGGCGCGCGACCCTGGTGGGGCTCCCACCGGGCGCGCGCAACCCCGGCGGGGCTCCCACCGTGTGCGCAACCCTAGTGGGGCTCCCACCGGGTGCGCACGGCCCCGGTGGGGCTCCTCTCGGGCCCATGACAACGGGGATTCTTTATAAAGCCTTCACCACGTGTCATTTTCACCACGTGGAGCTCTTGTTTGTCGTGCGAGGACGGTGTGCTTTGGCCACATCATTTTCTTTTGTTGACATGAGTATTTAACCGGACCCTCGCACATATTAATATGAACGCCACATAGGACGGTGTGAGAAATTTTTTAACACTTTAAAATTTTTTAAATTTTGCTTTAGGTTTGATTTATTTGGGTTTTTATTTATTTACATGGACATGGTCTTGTTTAGTTCATTGACCTCCCTCACTAACTGCGGTTAGTGTTAATTATATCAGCGCAAAGAGCTGAACACCCTTGATTAACCATCAGACAAATCCTTAGAAAAAGAACATAACTCACATTTGCATGAAATGAATTGTGCGTGAAGGGAAACACAGTTGCAGACATGTAATCTATTTGTTTTAGATTTTTTTGATATTTATTTCATTTTTATTGATTTTTAAATGCAATTTTCTCATTTTTTGGTATTTTAGGATTATTAATTTCATTTATTTATCTATTTTCGTTATTTATTTATTTACATTATGATTATGTGAATTAAATTAACATTTTTATTTATTTATTTGATTTAAAAGGTGTTTAACTTAAGGTGGATTAAAATTGATGTGAAACATAACTTGTTTGTTGATTTTATGTTATTGAAAATTAAATAATAATGTTTGGAAATTATTTCGTTAACGTTTGTCGAAAACTTGGTTGATTTTGGTTAAGAAATTAAGTAGTGCAGTGCTTTAAATAAACGTGACACTACGTGAAATAATTCATATAACGTATGATTAAATGATTAAAAATAGCCCAATAGGCCCATTAAATTTCACACCTGAGATTTTATCAAATGCCGGCCCAATAAACACAAAACGTCGCAATTAACTGTATGGAAATACAAGTCTTGCCCAATAAGCAGCCCCAGGCCCAATAAGCAAATTGGCCCAATAAGGTAAGCCCAATAGCCCTTTTTTATAAACTTGAGAGAAATAAATTATGCCTTGCACGATGATCTTTAGGGCTGCCTTGCAGTCTTTTTTCCCCGAAGTCTTGCTCGGGTTTTCTAGCTCAAAAAATTCACCCCTCTAGCCTGGGGCGCCCCCCTCCTTTTATAGTGGAAGGAGAAGGGACCCCGTCCCGGCCACAAAACACTATCCCGGCCATAGACATCATCCTTGCCAAAAACGCCATCCCGACCATTTACACCGTCCCGGCCATTCGGACTTTTACATATCTCCCCCTGATTCTTCATTTCTTTTCCCCCTTTTTAATTTCATTTTTTATGTTTATACCCCTCCTCCCTGGGAGAGTCACGGCAGGGACCTGTCGTTTTTTGGTTTCTTCCTCCCGTTTGGCCTTCGCACCGAGAGGGGAGCTGGAACAGGGAAGCGGCTGCGGCGACTCCTGCTGGGCTGCGGCGGCTGGTCAACAGGGGAGGAAGCGGAGGCGGACGCCGACGGCCCTGCTGGAGGGTGCGGCGGCGACGGCTGGGGAAGCCGGGGGAGCTTCCCGCTGCAGCGCAGCAAACAGGGGAAGCCCCCACAGGGGCGGCCCTCCCCCGCGACGCCGGCTAAAGAGGCAGGAGGCGCGGTTGGCGAAGTCTTCTGCAGTATCCGGGCGACCCGTGGGGGGCAAAGGCCTCATCTTGCTGTGGAGGCGGGAGCATCCAGGGAATCCCCCCCCCTGTTCCTGCGGCAGCGACGAGCCCAACAGGGGGAAGAAAGACGTGGCCCCCAAAGGGGCTCCGGAGGTATTTCCCCCACCCTTTCTTCCCTTATCCTTCTTCTTGGTCTCTGCCCATGATCTAGCAGGGAACACCATCGACATCCATTTATTTCCAACTTTCAGAAGACAATATTTTCTTATTTGATTTACCTTTTTTTTTTACACCTCTAAACCCCCTCACGCAGTGGTCATAGCTCTGGCCTGAGGTGTAAATTCTGATGGCCTACTGTTTGGTGTGGGTTCTGGTTTTGATCCTCGGGCATATGTGCTTTATCTTGGGTTCAACAAATGCCCCCCACGCAGCAGGTGAGCGATACCACAGTGACGCTCATTTGTGGCGTGTATGTACTTTGACATCTCACATGATTTGAATTTTCTGATACTTCACGCATTCCTTCGTTTCTGCATTGCTGCTTGAATTCAGGGAGCCATGGACCCACGTAAAGGGGCTGGACGGAGTGGGCATGGCCATTGGGGCCGATTCAGATGTGGCCGGGGGCGCGGCTACTTTGACACTCAGAGTCATTCACAGACTTCCATTGGCTCACGCCGTCAAATTCCTTTCATGGGGCCGACGTTGGTATCGCCAGAGAGAGCTTCTGCCTTGGATAAAGGCTATACGCTTGTTGCTTCATCCAATTTGAATGCTTCATCCAAGGATGACATACACATTGACTCAGCTGGATTTTCTATTGTGACGGGTAGTTTTACTTCCAGCGCCCTGTTGACTTTTCTCGGCACCTACCATCAGACCAGTCTATATATGCTTATGTGACTTCATATACTTGGCCCGGTGATGATGACGAGGGTCCCATCCCTCTAGCTCGTGCTCAGAGAGTTGCTCTAGAGAAAGCCATTCTTCTGGATCGTGACAGCTTTAATGGTTTACTTCAGTATGCATTTCCAGCTTTTCCATGGCATGGTGTTCGTTTGAATGAGTTGCCTTTACCGATGCAATTGGGTTCCTACGGTCAATTGGTGAATGTTCATAGCATTTCCAGGCCTTTTCAGGCGGCTACTTGGGATGATGGCAGGTGGAGGCCGGGCCCCAATTTCTGATCATCGGACAAGACTATTTCTTTCTGCAGCTGATGAGCTTTCCGACCGGTCTCCTTTCAGCGGCCAATGTTTTTTTGCAAGACATTCTGCAGAGCCAGAGACCCAGCTTGCTATTTTGCAAGCAGATGCTACTATAACTTCTTTAAGAATCATGCAAGCCATGAATTGACGTAAGATGATGACCTCGCTTATGCATGACAGAGCTGTTCGTGCCATTCTTTTGCACGGGTTGACCTTCTGAGAGCAGGCGACACCAGAGCATAGGCTTGCTTGAGAAATGTTGTTTTTAGCACCAGTGCATGCTATCCGTTCATTTTGACTTCTCCTCTTTGGGCTATCCCAAGGGCCTATCTTGGGACCAAGACTTTTATTTGCTATATACATTGTGCTTCTGAGTTTCACTATCAACATGTGATCTTTATTGATAATAAGGGTTTTAAGGCTTCCCCAAAAGCCGTGAGCTAGCTCATTTAGAGGATTAGGGCTCCTCTGGGGCCATAACATGCTTGTGTTAGAGAATTAAGGCTTCTCCAGAGCCATAGTTTTGATGAGAGGATTGAGGCTCCCACGGGCTCGTGGTTTTGGTGAGAGGATCGAGGCTCCCTCGGGCACATGATTTGGGTGAGAGGATTGAGGCACTCTCGAGCATGTATTTTGGTTGAGAGGATTGAGGCTCCCTCGGGCACGTGTTTGGGTGAGAGGATTGAGGCTCCCTCGGGCACGTCTTTTGGTTGAGAGGATTGAGGCTCCCTCGGGCGCATATTTGGGTGAGAGGATTGAGGCTCCCTCGGGCACATATTTTGGTTGAGAGGATTGAGGCTCCCTCGGGCACATGATTTGAATGAGAGGATTAAGGCTCTCTCGGGCACGTGATTTGGGTGAGAGGATTGAGTGTAACGTCGCGTGCTTTTCGGATCCATGTGGATCATGTGTGTTGTAGTTGTGGCGGCTGTTGTGAGGCCATGTGAGTTGGTTGTGCGGAATGTGTGGTTTGGATATCTGGTTTGTGCAGGTGAGATGCAGGTTTGGTCCTGAAATGAAATAGGACCTGCTGCAGTTGAGTAGGAGTTGGCGTCCAAATAGGTTGTCATTTAAGTATGATCTTGACGGCACAAGATGTGGACGTTTATGGTGGCGGTTGCTATTGGCGGCAGAGGGGTTGACGCCAACCTGAGAATTCTGCAGGTTATAGGGTCACCCGAGAGCAGGTTTTCTACCTGGTTCTCATTCCCTCTTGCCCCAGCTTCATGCCCCCGTGTTCCTAAAGCTTCCAACAGGTACTGAAGGGTGCTTGGAGGATCGTGGGACGTGTGGCGTTGCCGAATTGCGCGAGGAAACGCCGTGGCGTGGTGCAATTCTCGTAGGTGCTCGCGGAGGGTTTGGTGTGAACCGGGAGTTTGTGGGAGGTTTTAACGTGTACTGAGGTAGGGAATGATCCCCGTAATCCCTATAGGTCGGGATAGTAACGTTAGATAACATGAATCTACATGAAAATGGTGATTTCGGGTCATGGTATCCATACGGGAATAATGGGTGGTTTGACGATTTTAAGTAGTAAAGCATGTTGTATTGGATTGTTTAGGATTCATGCATGCTAGAGGAACTGTTTCTGTATGTTTCTCCGTTGTTTTAACGGTTGAAGAACCTGTAGAATCGGTTTAGGGTTTCTGCAGGAGTAGAAGTTGAAGATCTTGGCGTCAACATCGGTTGTCGCCAGATTCATCAGCTGGGAACTAAACGGCCAGATCCTTTGCCGTTTACTTCTTATAAGCAGCAGTCGATGTTGCCGCCAGCATGTGTATAAGTAAAAATAGTTGTTTACGGTATTTATCGATAATAAATGGTGCGTTGGCACCTGTGGTGCACTGAGTGCACATCATTATTGTGTTTAGCATACAAGGTATGCAGTTAGCTATTTACTTTTGTAGTTGCGTGTTGTTCACTCGAGTTTAGTTGAGTTCACGTGTGGTGAACTGTTGTTACTTGAGGTTTACGTGAGGTTTCACGTGGTTTGTGTGTGACGTGCACGTGGTTTTGTGTACGTGGCAAGTAGTACGACGCCTACCGTGGTTACCTCTCCAGTTGGGTGCCCCAGGCTCTTGTACCTTTATTCAGTTTTGTGAAAATTTGGCTATGTAAACTTGTGATATATATATAAAATGTGGTGTGTTCCTTTGTGTTTACACGGACTGTGGTTTGGTTTCCCTTGCGAGGCTTCGGCCCGTTCGCGGGAGGCGGATCCTTATAAAGCTTGTTATCGATTTAACGGGCTTAAGTAAGGCGTTCCGTCACAGTTGGTATCAGAGCAAGGTCCATGTTAATACAAGGGAACTAGAAGGATACATAGCCTTATTTCAGTCTTTGTACACTGCTGGTAGGGACCCTGGTTTCTGATAATTTGTTGTTTTGATTTTTGTTTGGTTTTTGTTTATGTAGAAAGTTGAAATGACTGATAGAAGAGATTGGGGTGGTGGAGGAGATGATCCGGAGGAAAGTACCCAGCGTATGATAGAAAGAATCTGGGAAAGCCTCACGGATATTCGAGCAAGGATGGATCAGCAGGCGCCGGTACCACCGGTTGCAGTGCCACCTGGGGATGGAGAGGCTGTACCTGTAGCTCCAGTTCCGCCAAGAGTGGAAGTGCCTTTCGCAGCACCTGTGCCACCACCACCACCAGTGTTGTTAGCAGAAGAACCAGCGATGCAAGTTGAGAAGTTTTTGAGATTGCAGCCACCTACCTACTCAGGAGGGCCGAATCCAGATACAACGGAGCACTGGGTTCATGAGATTGAAAGAGTCTTTGCGACTATGAGGTGTTCGACAGCAGATAGAGTTGTGTTGGCTGCTTATCAGTTGCGGGGTTTTGCTTTAGAATGGTGGCGATTGAAGATGCATACCACCTTTGCAGGTAGGACAGAAGAGGCAATTACTTGGTCGGAATTTCTTGATGTATTTAACGATACATTCTTTCCGATCTAAGTGCTGCAAGTGAAAAGAGAGCAGTTTCGGACTCTCCAGCAAGGTAACTCTTCAGTTCTAGAGTACCAGATGAGGTTTATGACGCTTAGCCGTTATGCACCTTATGTTGTATCAGATAATAATATGATGGTTGAGTATTTCATTAGAGGTTTGAGAGTGGAATTGTAGGATGAAATAGTGCCTCTCATGTGTAAGACAGTGGAAGAAGCAGCCCAGAGAGCAGCTACATTGGAGAGGTCTATTCGGACTCGTCAGGCGGGTGAGTCAGGTTCAGGTAGTTTTCGGCTACCGCAGCAGTCAGTGGGTGCAAGTAAAGGTAAAGCACCAGCAGGACCTTCTTCATCAGGCTTTGGTAAATGGGGCCAAAAATTAAAGCAAGCATTTAAAGGAAAAGGAAGAGGATGGGGAGGTCGTCAGCAATTCCAGCAGGGCCGAGGTAAGCCTGAGGTGGAGGAGTCGCAGCAGAGTACTGCCAGGCAGCCCGTTAGTCCACCAGGGTATAGATGTATAATTGTAATCATCCGGGACATTTGATCCACAATTGTCCCTATCCAAGAGAGTATGGTTATGGAAGAGGTGTGCAGCAGCAGCAACAGCCTCAGCAGTTTCAGCAGCCACAGTCAGGTCGTGGCAGAGGAGCACCGCAGCAGCGGGGAAGAGGCTGGGTTATGGCTATCACCCGAGCCCAGGCGGAGGCATCAAATATGATAGAAGGTACTTTATCTCTTTATGAATATTCAGCAAGAGTTTTATTTGATTCGGGTGCCTCTCATTCTTTTATTTCCGAAGAATTTTTGGATTGTATGACTCATCCTTTAGAAGAGAAGTCTTGTGAGTTAGTAGTGGAGGTTCCTTCAGGTAAGTTCTTGCTTACTTCGAGTTATGTAGATGAAGCTCCAGTTATGATTGAAGGGAACCAGATGCCGGGTCGGTTGTATGCCCTGCAGTTGTCAGATTATGATATTATTTTGGGGATGGACTGGCTTGAGATGTATGGAGCAATGTTAGATTGCAGAAAGAAAAGGATCAGGTTTTGCCATCCTAATGGTGCAGTATTTGAATATCAAGGTATGCCTTTTTATACCTCTAAGTTTTTAATTTCTGCAATTAAAGCTAGAAAGTTGATAAATGCTGGGTGTGTGGCTTATCTAGCCGCGGTGAGTTTGGTAGAGGCTAGTCAGTTAGTTGAAGCAGTTCCCGTGGTTAGGGAATTTGCTGATGTTTTTCCTGAGAATTTGCCTGGTTTAGCTCCACATAGAGAGGTGGACTTTACCATTGAGTTGCTACCAGGTACCATGCCGATTTCTAAAGCTCCATATCGGATGGCACCAGCAGAACTTAAGGAATTGAAAAAGCAGTTAGAAGAGTTGTTGCAGAAAGGGTTTATTAGACCGAGTCATTCCCCGTGGGGAGCACCGGTGTTATTTGTGAAAAAGAAAGATGGAAGTTTTCGAATGTGTATTGATTATAGAAAGTTGAATGATGTGACCATTAAGAATAAGTGCCCGTTGCCAAGAATAGATGATCTGTTTGATCAGTTGCAATCGGCAAAAGTGTTTTCTAAAATTGATTTGAGATCCGGGTACCATCAGTTGAGAATTAAAGAGGAAGATATAGATAAGACAGCTTTCAGAACTAGATATGGTCACTTTGAGTTTGTGGTTATGCCATTTGGGTTGACTAATGCTCCTGCAGGTTTTATGGATCTGATGAATAGAATTTTTCATCCATATTTAGACCAATTTATTGTGGTCTTTATCGATGATATTCTAATTATTCAGCATCTGAAGAGGAGCATGCAGCTCATTTAAGGTTTACTCTGCAGTTGTTAAGGGATAACCAGTTGTTTGCCATATTCAATAAATATGAATTTTGGCTGAAAGACATCCAGTTTTTGGGTCATGTCATCTCGGCTAAAGGAGTAGCAGTAGACCCAAGTAAAGTGGAAGCAGTGATGAGATGGGAAGTGCCTAAGACAATAATTGAGATTAGAAGTTTTCTGGGATTGACAGGTTATTATAGGCGCTTTATTCAAGATTTTTCTAAGATTGTAGCACCTATGACTAAATTGACCAGGAAATGTGTGCCTTTTGTGTGGTCCGGTGAATGTCAGAAAAGTTTTATGGAATTGAAGAAAAGGCTTACATCAGCACCTATATTGACATTACCGGCAGGGAGTGGTGGTTTTGTGTTGTACACTGATGCTTCAAGGAGAGGACTTGGCGCAGTGCTTATGCAGCATGGCAAGGTGATAGCTTATGCGTCCAGGCAATTGAAGCCAGCAGAGGAGAACTACCCCACTCATGATTTGGAATTGGCAGCAGTTGTGTTTGCCTTGAAAATGTGGAGGCATTATCTGTATGGCGAGAGATTTGAGATCTTTACAATCATAAAAGTTTAAAGTATATCTTCTCGCAGAAAGATCTAAATCTTCGTCAGCGCAGATGGATTGAATATTTGAAGGATTATGATTTTAGTTTGGCTTACCATCCGGGTAAGGCCAATGTTGTAGCAGATGCCTTGAGCAGAAAAGCTTATGTAAGTTTGATGATGATTAAAGAATGGAAGTTGTATGAGGAGGTAGTGGAAAACTCCTTATATGTGCCCAATAGTCAGCGACGGGCAGTACTAGCTGCTAGTACCGTAGAGCCGTCTTTGTATTGGCAGATTGTTGAGGCCCAGAGAGCAGATGTAAATTTGGCTGAAATTGTGAAAATGGAAGGAGTTACCATTGATGATAATTGTGTAATCAGGCTCAGAGGCAGATTGTTTGTTCCAATAGAAAGAGAGGTGAAGCAGCGAGTGTTGGAAGAGGCTCATAAATCTAGGTACACTATCCATCTGGGTAGTACTAAAATGTACCATGATTTGAGAAAGCATTTCTGGTGGCCTCTTATGAAAAAAGAAATAGCAGAGTTTGTTGCAAGGTGTGCTATCTGTCAACAGATTAAAGCAGAGCATCAGAAGCCTGGAGGTTTGTTGCAACCATTGCCCATTCCACAGTGGAAGTGGGATGATATTGCTATGGACTTCGTAGCCGGTTTACCGAGATCGAGTTCTGGACATAATGGAATATGGGTATTTGTTGATAGATTAACCAAAGTGTGCAGATTAGTGGCAGTAAGTATGTCTTGGACAGTGCACAGATTAGCAAATATTTATGTTGAAAAGATTGTTCCACTGCATGGTATCCCGAAGACAATTGTGTCTGATAGAGATCCAAGATTTACTTCTGGTTTTTGGAGAAGTCTGCAAAGAGTAATTGGTACTGAGTTGAGGTATAGTTCCTCTTATCATCCCCAGACTGATGGTCAGACAGAAAGGACCATCCAAACAATTGAAGATATGTTGCGAGCTTGTTGTTTAGTTTGGGGAGGTAGCTGGGAGCATCATTTGAGTATGGTTGAGTTTGCCTATAATAATAGTTATCATACCAGTCTTGGGATGACACCGTATGAAGCTTTATATGGAAGGCCATGTAGAACCCCATTAAACTGGCATGAAGTGGGTGAAAGGCAGTTAGTGGGTTCTGAATTAATTCAGCAAACCACTGAAGTAGTGAAGCTTATTAAAGAAAAATTGCAGGCAGCTCAAAGCAGACAAAAGAGTTATGCAGATAATCAGAGAAGGCCACTTCAGTTTGAGGTGGGAGACTTGGTTTTCCTGAGAATTTCCCCGAGTAAAGGTATTATGAGATTTGGTAAGACTGGAAAGTTGAGCCCGAGATATATGGGACCCTTTCAAGTGCTAGAAAGAATTGGGGAAACAGCTTATAGGCTGGATTTGCCAGCAGATTTTGCAGATGTTCATGATATATTTCATGTCTCTATGTTAAGGAAGTGCATTGAAGATCCAGCTCAAATAATCAGATATCAAGGTGGTGACCTGAGACCAGACATGACTCTGCCAGAGTATCCGGTGCAGATCACAGATCGAAAGATAAAGAAGTTAAGAAATAAAGAAATTGAGTTAGTTAAAGTAAGATGGGAAAATAGGTTGGGTGGTGAGGATACCTGGGAGTTAGCCGAGGAAATGGCTAAAGGGTATCCCTATCTATTTGAATAAGCTTTTGTATTTTTTTTTAGATGATAGTGCTTGTAAAAATGTGAATGTTTAAGTTATGTAAGTTTGAGTTGTATTATGAATTTCGAGGACGAAATTTTCTTTTTTAGATGATAGTAATGTAACGTCGCGTGCTTTTAGGATCCATGTGGATCATGTGTGTTGTGGTTGTGGCGGCCGTTGTGAGGCCATGTGAGTTGGTTGTGCGGAATGTGTGGTTTGGATATCTGGTTTGTGCAGGTGAGATGCAGGTTTGGTCCTGAAATGAAATAGGACCTGCTGCAGTTGAGTAGGAGTTGGCGTCCAAATAGGTTGTCGTTTAAGTATGATCTTGACGGCACAAGATGTGGACGTTTATGGTGGCGGTTGCTATTGGCGGTAGAGGGGTTGACGCCAACCTGAGAATTCTGCAGGTTATAGGGTCACCCGAGAGCAGGTTTTCTACCTGGTTCTCATTCCCTCTTGCCCCAGCTTCATGCCCCCGTGTTCCTAAAGCTTCCAACAGGTACTGAAGGGTGCTTGGAGGATCGTGGGACGTGTGGCGTTGCCGAATTGCGCGAGGAAACGTCGTGGCGTGGTGCAATTCTCGTAGGAGCTCGCGGAGGGTTCGGTGTGAACCGGGAGTTTACGGGAGGTTTTAACGTGTACTGAGGTAGGGAATGATCCCTGTAATCCCTATAGGTCGGGATAGTAACGTTAGATAACATGAATCTGCATGAAAATGGTGATTTCGGGTCATGGTATCCATGCGGGAATAATGGGTGGTTTGACGATTTTAAGTAGTAAAGCATGTTGTATTGGATTGTTTAGGATTCATGCATGCTAGAGGAACTGTTTCTGTATGTTTGTCCGTTGTTTTAACGGTTGAAGAACCTGTAGAATCGGTTTAGGGTTTTTGCACGAGTAGAAGCTGAAGATCTTGGCGTCAACATCGGTTGTCACCAGATTCATCAGCTGGGAACTAAACGGCCAGATCCTTTGCCGTTTACTTCTCATAAGCGGCAGTCGATGTTGCCGCCAGCATGTGTATAAGTAAAAATAGTTGTTTACGGTATTTATCGATAATAAATGGTGTGTTGGCACCTGTGGTGCACTGAGTGCACATCGTTATTGTGTTTAGCATACAAGGTATGCAGTTAGCTATTTACTTTTGTAGTTGCGTGTTGTTCACTCGAGTTTAGTTGAGTTCACGTGTGGTGAACTGTTGTTACTTGAGGTTTACGTGAGGTTTCACGTGGTTTGTGTGTGACGTGCACGTGGTTTTGTGTACGTGGCAAGTAGTACGACGCCTACCGTGGTTACCTCTCCAGTTGGGTGCCCCAGGCTCTTGTACCTTTATTCAGTTTTGTGAAAATTTGGCTATGTAAACTTGTGATATATATATAAAATGTGGTGTGTTTGTCACGTCCTAATAAAAGTCTATTTATTGGAAAATGACAGAAAACAGGCACAAGGATACGATTAACATATAATCTTTATGTTACCGTAAGCGGAAGTCTTTATTACATAAGCTCGTCATTGTAAACTAGGTGAGGAGTGGGAAAGAGTAAACCATTATTCATTACATTCTCTAATTACATATCTAAAACAGAAAAAGGTGGAATAGCTCGCCATTAGGGTCCACTCAGCACACATGCCCTTTTTAAACTTCATCCCCATCTTGGTTGCTTGAAAGGAAAGAAGATGTGAGCTATCTAGCCCAGTAGAATTCAAATCCTTAAATTTCAGGAACAGGAACATATAATAACCAAGGTAAAGAACATGGCTGATGTCAGAGGGAGACAATTAAACATCTTATCATGGCAGTGAATATAAACAGTAGTATTAAAACACATGGCATGCTCAGGAATTTACAGTGAAAATCAAAATTCTGGTTCATATAAATATTCACACAGGACAGTTAATAAGATGACCACAATCAGGCAGTATTGATGCAATGCCAAACATCCCGTTGTCCTTTATCATTTCGTACGGCCAGTAAATGAGTTCGGGTGCTCCTCCCAGGACTGGACCAGCCCTATTTGCACAGGCATTATCAGTCAAGTGGGTTCCATGGACCCAATAGTTGTCATCACAGGTTGTTCATATATGATGATTAACAGGTGTACTATTTGGAAGTGATACTTCCTGAATAATTCAAGGAGGGTAAAGTATACAATATGGATGAGTTCTGTAGTTATATGACAGTGAATTTACCGAGGAAAAGGAAGATTGTAGCTTGATAGGCTAATAGGATGAAGTTTAATTGAGAGTTTGTACCCAGGAGGTTGATAACATATCAATGTAAAAGTCATACTAGTGTAAAATAAGGAATGAGTAGGTTTGACTTTTCCTTCAGTAGGAGAGGGCTCCCTTGGAGAAGTCGTATGTGTGCTTATCATTTTTCACCGGGCCTTGCATTTTTATCATTCTACTAGGTTTACTTGAATTATGAGATTTTTAGGTAGGCCAAATTGTGAGAAATTAGAAAGACGTTATTTTTATGGAATCGCCAAAATCGTATTTTTCTTCTTCGGTGGGAGAGTTGACTTTTTATTGGTAAGAGATATGATTTTTCTGACATTTTTATTGGATTCAAATGGGGGATACTTCCTTATTTACATTCCATTTTAAGATATTACATGTAAATAAGGTGTTAGTTTGCAGTCTTGCAGAGGTTCTGTTGACACCTCTGGAAGGAAACAGTCCTGACAGAACATACAGAAATCTGGCTAACTCTACTATATATATGTGAGTCAATTCATGTATAAAGGGTGAGTCGATTCATGTATAAATGGGTGAGTCGAATCATGTATAAATGGGTGAGTCGAATCATGTATAAATGGGTGAGTCGAATCATGTATAAAGGGTGAGTCGATTCATGTATAAATGGGTGAGTCGAATCATGTATAAAGGGTGAGTCGATTCATGTATAAATGGGTGAGTCGATTCATGTACTGTAGCAGTCGACTGTAGCAGTCGAATTATGTATAAAGGGTGAGTCGATTCATGTATAAATGGGTGAGTCGATTCATGTATAAATGGGTGAGTCGATTCATGTACTGTAGCAGTCGAATTATGTACTGTAGCAGTCGAATCATGAATGTATAATGGGTGAGTCGATTCATGTATAAATGGGTGAGTCGATTCATGTACTGTAGCAGTCGAATTATGTACTGTAGCAGTCGACTGTAGCAGTCGAATCATGAATAAACTGGTAGTCGAATTGCGTACAACTCACAGTGTATAGCATGATCAAGTGTGTGTACAGGGGTGTGCACACTCTGGTTGTAGGGATGATCCTGACCCAGTTAAGCTTACAGTATGACACATGAAAGCTTTTATTTCTATAGAAGTGATCACAATCGTGGTATGGGACATTCCTAGAATAATCATGGAGGGTCAGACAGTAGCACAATACCTAGTCCAAGGATGAACAGAAGGAAGAAAGAAGTTTGAATCCTACAGGAGATTTCATAGCAAGTAGAGTGAGTAAGGTTGAGAGAGAAAGGAAGAGAATTCTACCTTTTCAGTAGAGTGTCCTCCTTCACACAGAACTTCCAAAAATATGGAAAAGAAGAGAAGGCTTGCAGCAGTTGGAGAGATCTGATTTATATCAGCCGAAGCAAGAGTAGCACACTGCATGTAGCTCCCACCTCAAGATCTGCAGCCCCTTTTGCTCAGATGTAGCAGCAGGAAACACTAGGAGAAAAATCGAAGAAAGTGATAGACAGGGAGAACATCTAGGAGAAGCTCTCCTGGGAAGGTTGGAATGCTGCGTATAGGAAGATTTTTATCACCCAAAGCTTCCAGGTGCAAGGAACGCAGGCTTACAGGTATTGGAGTAAAAACCCCCAATTAATCATCCACAGCCACCTGGTGCAAGCATCACCCTACGATTAGCACATGGGTAAAAACGTGTAAGGGATTTAACCCACCATGACATAGGCTTACGTTGCCCATGATACGTAATCATACAAGAATTTCCAGAAGAATCATTCCCGTAATTAGTCCATAAATCAGCTGGTCTAAATATCCTCTTGTAAACCCATTCAAATGATGTCTGATTGTGTTGAAATTTCAACCATAAGCTAATGGAATGGTTTTACAAATTATGATGATTTTTATTTAATTTTTAGAATCTATCTTACACAGGGTGAAAATTCACCCGAAAAATAGTCGCGGTGACTTATCCTCGAAGTCCGCATGTCAATAAATCCAGATATTTATGTTTATATTATCTCCACATTTTTCTGAGAATTATGATGTTCTCAGATTTATTTTTCGTTACAGTTTTCCGGTGTCGCTCTGTCGGAGCGCGCACATCGGCGTACGACACTGGGAAAGCGTACGTCGTCCTTAATTAAACCCAGATCCTAATTATTTCAATTTAATGAAAACAATAAATGTATAATAACCATATTGTTCATATTTTCCTAGCACTTTAAATTTTTTGGGGTGTTACACTCTCCCCCACTAAAAGAAATTTGGTCCTCCAAATTTAATAACACAAGGGTAAGGTTACTGACCTGAAAATAATTCCGGATACTTGACTTTGATGGTGTCCTCCAGTTCCCATGTTGCCTCTTCTTGACCTTGCCTATTCCACTGAATCTTTAATAATGGGACTTCCTTGTTCCGAAGTTGTTTAATCTTCCGGTCAAGAATTTGTACGGGTCTTTCTTCATATGCCAGATTATCATGTACTTCCAGATCTTGGTATTCAATAATGTGTTCTGGATCATATATGTATTTTCTCAGCATCGACACATGAAAAACATCATGTACCTTGGACAGTTGCGGTGGAAGTGCCAATTGGTAAGTCATTTCCCTAACTCTTTTAGTATTTCAAATGGTCCAATATATCTTGGACTCAACTTTCCCTTAATACCAAATCTCTTAATTCCACGTCGGGGAGATACTTTCAAGAACACATGATCACCTTGTTGAAACTCTAATTCTCTCCTTTGTCGATCAGCATAACTTTTCTGTCGATCTTGGGCAGCTTTCATTCGCTCTTGAACCAACTTAATAATTTCTGTTGTTTCTTGGATCATTTCTGGTTCAAGAATGTGTGACTCTTTCGATTCCACCCAACACAAAGGTGATCTGCACTGTCGACCATATAATGCTTCAAATGGTGCCATTTGAATAGTAGACTGGTAGCTATTGTTATAAGCAAATTCCATGATTGCTAAGTGAGTATTCCAGTCACTTCCGAACTCTAATATACAAGCACGGCACATATCCTCAATAACCTGATTCACCCGTTCAGTCTGTCCGTCGGTTTGAGGATGAAATGCTGTACTAAATTTCAATCTAGTCCCCAATGCGCCTTGTAGTTCTCTCCAAAAGTGTGAAGTAAACCTTGCATCTCTGTCGGAGACAATATCTTTCGAATTCCATGCAACCGGACAACCTCATTCATGTACAGAGCTGCTAGAACACTCACAGACCATCTCGTCTTGATTGCTAAGAAATGAGCTGATTTTGTGAGTCGATCAATGATTACCCAAATTGCATCATATCCACTTCGTGTCTTGGGCAACCCCACAATGAAATCCATACCAATACTGTCCCATTTCCATTTTGGTATTTCAAGTGGTCTTAGCTTTCCTGCCGGTTTTTGATGTTCGGTTTTAACTTTTTGACACGTCAAACATTTGGCTATGAAATCCACAATGTCTTTCTTCATATTGCACCACCAGAAATGCTTCTTCAAATCCTGATACATCTTGACAGCTCCTGGATGAATGGTGTAGTGCGACCGATGAGCTTCTTCTAAAATTTGCTTCTTGATCTCGAAATTATCCGGCACACACAACCTGTCCCAGAATCGAAGATTTCCATGAACATCTTCAATAAAATCAGGTCTAGATGCCAACTTTTCTCTAATCTCTGTCAATATAGGGTCATTATCTTGTTGCTCTCCTATTTGCTTCAGCAAACCAGACTGCACTGTCAAGTTGTCAATTATAACTCTTCCTTCCTGTGGCTTGACTTTCAAACTTAATGTGGAAAATTCCTCTAGCAATTTCCATTCCTTAACTTGTAATTGGAATACCTTAGCTATAGGATTCCTACTGAGTGCATCCGCCACAGTGTTACCTTTTCCTGGATGGTACTCAATTTTAAAGTCATAATCTTTAATATACTCCATCCACCTTCTTTGTCTCATGTTCAGTTCTTTTTGTGAAAATAAATATTTGAGACTCTTATGATCGGAGTACACTATGAACTGATTGTCATACAAGTAGTGTCTCCATAGCTTGAGAGCAAAGATTACTGCGGCCAACTCCAAATCATGTATTGGGTAATTTTTCTCGTGAATCTTCAACTGTCTAGATGCATAAGCAATGACTCTTCTCTCTTGCATTAACACACCACCCAGTCCAATACTTGAAGCATTAGTATAGACCTCAAATGTTTTTCCTTCTATTGGTAAGGCTAAAATTGGTGCAGTTGATAGACATTCTTTCAATAACTGGAATGCTTGTTCACAACTCTCACTCCATTCAAATGCAGTTCCTTTTCTAGTCAATTGTGTGAGAGGTGAAGCAATCCTAGAAAAATCCTTAACAAACCGCCGGTAGTAACTGGCCATACCCAGAAAACTTCTGATGTCAGTAAGGTTCTTAGGTTGCTCCCATTTTTGTATAATTTCTATCTTTGAGGAATCTACTGACAATCCTTCACCGGAGATAATGTGCCCTAAGAACATTACTTGCCTTAACCAAAACTCACATTTACTAAACTTTGCATATAGTTTGTGATCTCTTAACAATTACAAAGTAATCCGTAAATGGGTTTCATGCTCTTCTATACTCTTGGAGTAAATCAGTATGTCATCTATGAATATGACCACAAACTGATCCAAATAAGGTCTGAACACGTCATTCATCAAACGCATAAATGCAGCTGGTGCATTTGACAATCCAAACGGCATCACTACGAATTCATAATGCCCATATCTAGTTCGGAAAGCTGTTTTATGAATGTCCTGCTCCTGAATTCTGAGTTGATGATAACCAGACCTTAAATCAATTTTGGAGAAATACTGGGCTCCAGACAATTGATCAAATAGATCATCGATTCTTGGAAGTGGGTACTTGTTCTTTATGGTCAATTGGTTCAATTGTCGGTAATCTATGCATAATCGCATCGACCCATCCTTCTTCTTAACAAATAATACTGGAGCACCCCAAGGTGAGGTACTGGGTCTAATAAACCCCTTCTCTATTAATTCCACCAATTGCCTTTTTAGCTCTTTCAATTCTTCCATCGACATTCTGTAGGGTGTTCTGGATATTGGTGTAGCTCCTGGTATCAACTCAATTGAGAAGTTCACTTCCCTACTAGGTGGCACCCCTGGTAACTCCTCGGGAAAAACATCAAGAAATTCCCTTACCACGAAAATGTCTTCCAACCCAATAATGTTCTGATTTATCACGGTTACCGAAGCCAAATATCCTTGACAGCCTTTTTGCACCAATTTGCATGCTTTGATTGTGGAAATTATAGGTATGCTTCTGGTGCGGGGTTTATCAAAATTCATGGACATAGTTTCCTTTCCCAAAAAGGTTACCTGACTTAATCGGCAATCTAAGTTTGCATGGTGTTTGGATAGCCAGTCAACCCCAAGGATTACATCATAGTCCCACATTTCTAAACATATCAAATCACCGGGTAAATTATGCCCTTTGACTAAAATCTGGCTAGCAGGGTAGTATTCCTTAAGTTCCTTACCCTCACTTAGAGGAGTTGCAACCTTAAGTGGTGTAGATAATGTAACTGATTTTACTTCCAAGGATTTAGCAAACTCATAACTAACAAAAGAATGTGTAGCTCCTGAATCAAACAATACATACGCAAGTTTTGAGTTTACTAATAGTGTACCTTCTATCAATCCCCCTTCTGGCAGGGATTCAGGTTCCACATCCTGAATGGCTTGCAGTCTACCTTGCTTCATTCGGGGGTTCTGATTTGTTGGTGCAGTCTTAGGCATCGGACAATCTGGGATTCGGTGTTGCGTACTCCCACAGCGGAGACAGGCACCCAACCGACGCCAGCAATTCTCAACCTTGTGCCCGCTGAGATGGCAATGCTTACAAACATCCCTACCTCCAACTGGAGCTTTTCCTGCCTTCTTTGCAGCCTGCTGAAACTTCGGGGTATTTCCCAGTTCATACTTCCTTTTTCGATCCGAAGATCCTTCTCCATACTTCCCTCTAATCTTATCCACAGTGTCATTTGCAGCTTCCAGTGCCAAGGCTCTCTTAACCATTTCCGAATAGGTAGTGATTAGATGAGGAGTTAGCTGCATAATAAAATTGGGATGCAGACCATTCATAAACCTTTTAGCCTTTAATTTTTCCGTGGCTATAAGATGTGGAGCGTACTTGGATAATCAGGCAAACTGAGCCTCATACTCTGATACTGTCATCCTGAGTTGTTTTAAACTAGCAAATTCATTTGCTTTCTTCTCCTGAACTACCTCAGAGAAATATTGATCATTAAATAGTTCTACAAACTCCTCCCAACTCACTTGAGTTGCTTCCTCTAAGGTAGCCTCCACAGTTTCCCACCATGCTCGGGCATCCCGATCTAATTGGAATGTTGTCAGATGAACTTTTTCTTCTTCTGTACATTTGATCATCTTGAAAATTCGCTCAATATCTTTCAACCAATTCTCAGCCTCATCCGGGCTTGTACTTCCAGCAAATCTTGGGGGGTCCAAACTTCGAAAATCTTTAAATAAGCTTGTTCCGTTATGACTGTTGTTTCGGGCTACTGTTTTCATTACTCGGGTCAAGTCTTGCATTGAACTCTCCATTTTTCTCCAGCTAGCATCACCTCCATCCATGACTAAATTGTACGAGTATCTGAGACATCCAATAATGCATACATTAATCCAAAATCAAACCATTCTCATATTTATCATGTACAAACTTGAATGTCACATATCATACATCATTCCATTAACTATTCAAAATATTTACATTACATTAACACTAGCATCTTCGTTACATAAACTGAAAATATTAACAACATTCTTCCTGCTTAGACCGTCATTTCTACAATACCATCATCCCCGTCCAACCTCTCACTTCCCATATACATGGAAGTTGTATGTACAACCACTACTTAAACAAAAGGAGAGGTTTACAAAATTAGATTTCCTCCTTCCCGACTAACTTTACTCCGGTACTGCAGATCCTTCAGACTGAGGTGGCTGCTCCTCTACCTGGCCATAATACAACTCTCTTGCTGCTTCAGTCATTATGTCTATATATCCTTCCATTAAGTGAAGTAACATTTCCTGCCCCAACCTTAATTGGTCCAGATAGTTCATGATTTGAGTCATGGAATCCAGAGAAGCATGGGGATTGCCAGCTAGGAAGGCACCCGCAGTCAGGTGAAGTACTTCCTCTTTAATTTGTATATGGGCTTCCCGCTGGGTTTGGGCATAAAGTTCAATATCTTGGCGGAGCATGTCCATGTTTGCCACCAATCTCTCTCGTGCATTCATGTCCATGCTGAAATAAATAATAAATTAAGCATATATATAGTTACAAAATCATTATTGCCATTACAACTAATCCCATGTTTCTACCCCAACTCACTGGTTGTCCCTAGGTTTATCGACCTAAGGCTCTGATACTAAATTTATCTGTGACGTCCTAATAAAAGTCTATTTATTGGAAAATGACAGAAAACAGGCACAAGGATACGATTAACATATAATCTTTATGTTACCGTAAGCGGAAGTCTTTATTACATAAGCTCGTCATTGTAAACTAGGTGAGGAGTGGGCAAGAGTAAACCATTATTCATTACATTCTCTAATTACATATCTAAAACAGAAAAAGGTGGAATAGCTCGCCATTAGGGTCCACTCAGCACACATGCCCTTTTTAAACTTCATCCCCATCTTGGTTGCCTGAAAGGAAAGAAGATGTGAGCTATCTAGCCCAGTAGAATTCAAATCCTTAAATTTCAGGAACAGGAACATATAATAACCAAGGTAAAGAACATGGCTGATGTCAGAGGGAGACAATTAAACATCTTATCATGGCAGTGAATATAAACAGTAGTATTAAAACACATGGCATGCTCAGGAATTTACAGTGAAAATCAAAATTCTGGTTCATATAAATATTCACACAGGACAGTTAATAAGATGACCACAATCAGGCAGTATTGATGCAATGCCAAACATCCCGTTGTCCTTTATCATTCCGTACGGCCAGTAAATGAGTTCGGGTGCTCCTCCCAGGACTGGACCAGCCCTATTTGCACAGGCATTATCAGTCAAGTGGGTTCCATGGACCCAATAGTTGTCATCACAGGTTGTTCATATATGATGATTAACAGGTGTACTATTTGGAAGTGATACTTCCTGAATAATTCAAGGAGGGTAAAGTATACAATATGGATGAGTTCTGTAGTGATATGACAGTGAATTTACCGAGGAAAAGGAAGATTGTAGCTTGATAGGCTAATAGGATGAAGTTTAATTGAGAGTTTGTACCCAGGAGGTTGATAACATATCAATGTAAAAGTCATACTAGTGTAAAATAAGGAATGAGCAGGTTTGACTTTTCCTTCAGTAGGAGAGGGCTCCCTTGGAGAAGTCGTATGTGTGCTTATCATTTTTCACCGGGCCTTGCATTTTTATCATTCTACTAGGTTTACTTGAATTATGAGATTTTTAGGTAGGCCAAATTGTGAGAAATTAGAAAGACGCTATTTTTATGGAATCGCCAAAATCGTGTTTTTCTTCTTCGATGGGAGAGTTGACTTTTTATTGGTAAGAGATATGGTTTTTCTGACATTTTTATTGGATTCAAATGGGGGATACTTCCTTATTTACATGTAATATCTTAAGTAAATGAAACATCAAATTATAACATTTACTTAAATGATATGGAATGTAAATAAGGTATGAGTTTGCAGTCTTGCAGAGGTTCTGCTGACACCTCTGGAAGGAAACAGTCCTGACAGAACATACAGAAATCTGGCTAACTCTACTATATATATGTGAGTCGATTCATGTATAAAGGGTGAGTCGATTCATGTATAAATGGGTGAGTCGAATCATGTATAAAGGGTGAGTCGATTCATGTATAAATGGGTGAGTCGAATCATGTATAAAGGGTGAGTCGATTCATGTATAAATGGGTGAGTCGATTCATGTATAAATGGGTGAGTCGATTCATGTACTGTAGCAGTCGACTGTAGCAGTCGAATTATGTATAAAGGGTGAGTCGATTCATTTATAAATGGGTGAGTCGATTCATGTATAAATGGGTGAGTCGATTCATGTACTGTAGCAGTCGACTGTAGCAGTCGAATTATGTACTGTAGCAGTCGACTGTAGCAGTCGAATCATGAATGTATAATGGGTGAGTCGATTCATGTATAAATGGGTGAGTCGATTCATGTACTGTAGCAGTCGACTGTAGCAGTCGAATTATGTACTGTAGCAGTCGACTGTAGGAGTCGAATCATGAATAAACTGGTAGTCGAATTGCGTACAACTCACAGTGTATAGCATGATCAAGTGTGTGTACAGGGGTGTGCACACTCTGGTTGTAGGGATGATCTTGACCCAGTTAAGCTTACAGTATGACACATGAAAGCTTTTATTTCTATAGAAGTAATCACAATCGTGGTATGGGACATTCCTAGAATAATCATGGAGGGTCAGACAGTAGCACAATACCTAGTCCAAGGATGAACAGAAGGAAGAAAGAGGTTTGAATCCTACAGGAGATTTCATAGCAAGTAGAGTGAGTAAGGTTGAGAGAGAAAGGAAGAGAATTCTACCTTTTCAGTAGAGTGTCCTCCTTCACACAGAACTTCCAAAAATATGGAAAAGAAGAGAAGGCTTGCAGCAGTTGGAGAGATCTGATTTATATCAGCCGAAGCAAGAGTAGCACACTGCATGTAGCTCCCACCTCAAGATCTGCAGCCCCTTTTGCTCAGATGTAGCTGCAGGAAACACTAGGAGAAAAATCGAAGAAAGTGATAGACAGGGAGAACATCTAGGAGAAGCTCTCCTGGGAAGGTTGGAATGTTGCGTATAGGAAGATTTTTATCACCCAAAGCTTCCAGGTGCAAGGAACGCAGGCTTACAGGTATTGGAGTAAAAACCCCAAATTAATCACCCACAGCCATCTGGTGCAAGCATCACCCTACGATTAGCACATGGGTAAAAACGTGTAAGGGATTTTACCCACCATGACATAGGCTTACGTTGCCCATGATACGTAATCATACAAGAATTTCCAGAAGAATCATTCCCGTAATTAGTCCATAAATCAGCTGGTCTAAATATCCTCTTGTAAACCCAATCAAATGATGTCTGATTGTGTTGAAATTTCAACCATAAGCTAATGGAATGGTTTTACAAATTATGGTGATTTTTATTTAATTTTTAGAATCTATCTTACACAGGGTGAAAATTCACCCGAAAAATAGTCGCGGCGACTTATCCTCGAAGTCCGCATGTCAATAAATCCAGATATTTATGTTTATATTATCTCCACATTTTTCTGAGAATTATGATGTTCTCATATTTATTTTTCGTTACAGTTTTCCGGTGTCGCTCTGTCGGAGCGCGCACCTCGGCGTACGACACTGGGAAAGCGTACGTCGTCCTTAATTAAACCCAGATCCTAATTATTTCAATTTAATGAAAACAATAAATGTATAATAACCATATTGTTCATATTTTCCTAGCACTTTAAATTTTTTTGGGGTGTTACAGTGTTCCTTTGTGTTTACACGGACTGTGGTTTGGTTTCCCTTGCGAGGCTTCGGCCCATTTGCGGGAGGCGGATCCTTATAAAGCTTGTTATCGATTTAACGGGCTTAAGTAAGACGTTCCGTCACATTGAGGCTCCCTCGGGCATGTGATTTGGGTGAGCGTATTGAGGCTCCCTCGGGCACGTATTTGACTTTTGGCTGGTCTTGACGACTTGTTAGCCAAAAGACATAAATTTTGACTTGGCCGGCCATCATGGATAGGGAATGTCCATAACAGTGTGGCCGACAGATTTTGTTTTCCTCTTTTTTTTTCTTCTTTTTTTGTTCACATTACCAACCCTAGCGCCCTTTCGGGTTTTCGCCAAGCTTGGCCCCCTTTAGCTTTTTCCAACACGCCTTTGCAGGTTTTCGCGTTGAGGGGTTTACCCAATTTTGCCTGAGGCACCCTTTCGGGTTTTCACCTCAACCGGGTTTTAACCTTTTTACCCTTGGTCTGTCACGATGACATGATAAACCAAGTCCATCGGGCCATCTCTATTTTAAGCCCCTATTTATTTTATTTCTTCTTTTTTTTGGTAGGGAATTAAAGGCTTCCCTTAGAGCCATGAAATTTTGAATGCGGTAGGGAATTGAAGGCTTCCTTGAAAGCCGTAGGATTTGAATTTGGATTTTAATTGGATTGGCTGACCCTGACAGTGTGCTAGCCATAAGCTTGGGGTTTATAATTGGTAGGGAATTAAAGGCTTCCCTGATGGCCATGGAATGAGAATTTGGATTTACGTACAGTAGGGAATTAGAGGCTTCCCTGAGAGCCATGGGTTAAGATTTTGGGTTTATGTATGGTAGGGAATTAGAGGCTTCCCTGAGAGCCGTGAATTGAGAATTTAGATTTGTGTATGGTAGGGAATTAGAGGCTTCCCTGAGAGCCGTAAAAATTTGGATTTGGGTTTTAGCTGACTCGGCCGACCTTGATGGTGTGTTGGCCAAGGGTTTGGGTTCATGTGCGGTAGGGAATTAAAGGCTTCCCTGAGGGCCGTAAGATTGAGGATTTGGATTCATGTATAGTAGGGAATTGGAGGCTTCCCTGAGAGCCGTGGGTTGAGGATTTGGATTTAGGTATGGTAGGGAATTAGAGGCTTCCCTAAGAGCCATAAATATATTTAGAGGATTGAGGCTCCTCTAGGGCGCATGATTTGACTTTTGACTGGTCTTGACGACGTGTTAGCCAAAAGACGTGGATTTGGACCTTCGACTGGTCCTGGATGGCATGTTAGCCGAGAGGTCTGAATTTTGAGCTTTTTGACTGGCCTTGACGGCTTGTTAGCTAAAAGACATGGTTTTCGACCCTTGACAGGCCTTGACGGCTTGTTAGCCAAGAGGTTTGGATTTTGAGCTTTTTTGACTGGCCTTGACGGCTTGTTAGCCAAAAGACATGGGTTTTAACCTTTGACTGGCCTTGACGGCTTGTTAGCCAAGAGGTCTGGATTTTGAGCTTTTTGACTGGCCTTGACGGCTTGTTAGCCAAAGAAGCTCGGGCTTTGACTTTTGACTGGACTTGACGGCTTGTTAGCCAAAAGACATGGGTTTCGACTTTTGACTGGCCTTGACAGCTTGTTAGCCAAGAGGTCTGGGTTTTGAGCTTTTTGACTGGCCTTGACGGCTTGTTAGCCAAAGAAGCTCGGGCTTTGACTTTTGACTGGCCTTGACGGCTTGTTAGTCAAAAGACATGGGTTTCGACCTTCGACTGGCCTTGACGGCTTGTTAGCCAAAGAAGCTCGGAATTTGACTATTTTCTTTTTTTTTAATGAATGCTTTTTCTTTTGCTTGGGTTCTCCTACTCTCTCTTTCTTCGAGTAGAGTTCGAGTTTCTCACACTTCTTATAAGGGCGGAAAGACACAATCATCGTTGTCTCAGTTGTAGCCCCTGAATTTGATTATTCATTTGAATGAACTTAGGGGTTGTTTCGTCATTGACAACTCTTGTGTCTTTCTTTTATAAGGAGTGCGAGATAACTCAATCTCACCCTCAGAAAGGTCGAGAGAGTACCCCCCCTTTTTTTTTGATACACCAATTGTGATGCCCTTTTTTGGGTTTTCACCACAATTAGCCCATTCTTTCTTTTGCCTGCACGCCCTTTTGGGTTTTCATGCAGCAGGGTTTCCCATTTTTGCCTGAAGCGCCCTTTCGAGTTTTCACCTCAGCAGAGTTTTAGGCCTTTTTGCCCTTGATCCATCTTAAAAGAGGGACGAATCAAGTCTGTCGGGGCACCTCATTTTTAAGCCCCTTTCTTTCTTTCTCTCTCTCTTTTTTTTTTCCTTTTCTCTTTTTTCATTTGTTTGGAAGATCTTGCGATGAGATCACTTCTGAGTCTTCAATGTGTACCAAAGCCGGTTCCATCTGTTGCATTGTGTGGACGTACTCACACTTAGGAGTGTGGTACAGTTTCATGTGTCTGCCATTTAGAGGCGAAAACATCACATTTCCTTTTTGGTCGACTACCGTGTAGGCGCCACCTTCAAACATTTTGTCGACCACAAATGGGCCAAGCCAATTGGCTATGAATTTGCTTTTGGGTTAGGAGGCCATGATGTCCTTTTGCTTGACCATGACAAGATCTCCCCTCATTTTTTTTTAGCTCTTTCTTTCATTGGCTTTGTCAAAAGCGCGGGACATCTGTGCTTGATAATTTTGAAGTCGTTGGTATGCAACCAAACGCTTTTCTTCCAAATTTGACAGCTCTTCAAGTCGCCTTTCAATTTCACTCTCCTCGTCTGTAAGGAGCCCGTAGTGGAGAGCTACCCTATAAGATGAGAGCTTGATTTCAACAGGGATGACTACTTCGGTCCCATAGACTAGGGAAAAAGGCGAGTATCCTGTAGGAGTTTTGTAGATGTTGCGATAGGCCCATAGAGCTTTATGCATCTTTTCGTCCCAATCGCGCTTTCGACCATTTACCAATTTGACCATGATCTTGCATAAAGTTTTGTTGAAGACTTCGGCTAACCCGTTGGCTTGAGGGTAATACACCGTTGATGTCCTCCACTCAATATGGAACTTTGCTATCAATTTGTATATTGTCTGATTTTTGAATGGAGTGCCATTATCAGATATGATTCGACTTCGAACCCCGAATCGATATATGATGTGGTGACAAAGCGAGCCACCGCTTCTCCAGTAGTTTCTTTCAACAGTATGGCCTCAGTCCATCTTGAGAAATAGTCTGTGACAGTATGTATTTGTATCTTTTAGAGGATGTGGGGAGGGGACCCACTGTGTCCATTCCCCATTCAGCAAATGACCATGTAGGCATTGTTGGATGGAGTTTGCTAGGCGGCTTTCTTGGCACGGGCCCAAAGGCTTGGCATTAAGGGCAGGTTCGAGCAAATCGCTCGCAATCTGTAAACATTGTTGGCCAATAGAAGCCTTTACTTTTTATGTTGATTTTCACTTTTGAGCCAGATTGGTGGGCTCCACACAGTCCTGCATGTACCTCCCGTATGACCATCTTGGCTTCTTTTAGAGATAGGCATCTTAGCAGTACTGACTTGTCCTTTTCATGTGCGAACTTATATAATATGTCACTTATCAATTTGTAGGAAGCGGCTCTTCGCAGCAGTTGCACTCGCTCCCCTCTTTTGTCTGGTAGCCAACCATTCTTGATTTTGATGATGGGAATACGCCAATCATCTTCTTCTTGACTTTCATTTTCTTCCAGTACATTTGCCTCAAAGGTTGTCAAACCCTCATGGCGATTCAGGGTGCTTGGAAGCAATCTTCTGTTTTTTATGGTAATTCCCAATTCACTTTCGGGGGGAAGTTTAAGGGCAGATGCAAGTTTGGCTAATGTGTCAGCCTGCGAGTTTTGACTTCTTCTGACATGTTCTATTTTGAAGTGGTAGAACCTGTCATTGAGTCTTGTAGCTGCCTCAAATTAGGCTTTCAATTCTTCTTTTCGGACTTCAAAAGTGTCCAACATTTGTCTGACGACGAGCAATGAATCGCCAAATACTTCAATACATCTTATGCCCATTTCTAGGGCGATTTCCAAACCAACTATGAGGGCTTCATATCCTGCTTCATTATTAATGAGGGATTCCATTAGAGCACATGAGTAATGCAATATCCCTTTTTCAGGGGTCATGAAGACAATTCATGCCCCTGCCATATTTGTTGATGTGCCATCAGCCTTCAAGGAAGCCCATGCAGCCCAATCAAAATGTAATTGCCAATATTCAAGTTGAGTTTCTTGTGCTTCATAAGTTTCTTGAGTAGGGAGCACCTCCTCATCAATCAATTCTGTATTCAGAGGGGAGTCTTCTGGCATTGGATGGGTTGTTAAGCACTATGCCATGTGCTTCCCCTTTTTTTCATTTTGTTTTTCTCTTCTTTTCCTTTTTTTTCTTTTCTTTCTTCTCACTTTTTTTTCCTCCTTTTTTTTTCATTTTTAAAGCTAGTAATACCCCCAGTGATGCACACATGGCCGCAATTAAAGGCTTGCCCTTGATAGGTGCCCCCAGCATAGGAGGATTGAGCAAATATTGATTTTGTCAAGGACTTTCTGACAATCGTCGTCCCATATGAATGGGGCTCCTTTCTTTGTCAGTTTATGTAAGGGGTGATACCTCCCATTCTTGCTCTCGGAAGGATAAGCCTTTTCTTGAATTTTCTTTGGGGTTTTGAACGACCCTTATTTCATTTGTGGAGAGATCTTCGTCCATATGAACGTCATTCTCACCCATCTTTGTTTCAATTATTGGAAGCTTTATGTTGACCATATTTACAATATAGTAAATTGCGGGTTCTTCCCATGTCTCCCATCCAAAATCTCTTATGTCATTGTGGGAGAATGGCGGTTGCCCCCTGACATTGGTAGGGGTACCACATTGCTTGATGTAGCTTGGCTTTCGTTCGATTTTGAACTTGAATATTTTGTTTTTGACATATTGCCTTTATTTCTCTGGCATGTCTTTCAGATCTTTGACCATTTCATTCAATTTAAAAGTGGCATCTTTAGCCAAAATCATCTGAAGGTTGTTTGGGTGCATGCTTTCCTTTATAGAACACCATTAGCTGACCTTCAGCATGGTAAGCCAAAAAGAATTTTAGAGGCTCCAGTGTGTGGACCTCCTAAGGGATTGCCATTTGTATATGATTCAATGGCAGTGGTATGCCAGCTTCTATCATTTGGCTGATGACATTAGTTCCAAGCTTGACAATGGGTCTACGCAGCTGTAATGGCCTTCGCTCAGGATCCTCCAACTGCATGCTGAGCTTTAATGTCGTTGTTGCTTCTTTATTGACAGTGAATTTTCCTTTTCTTTTTGGAGATGTCCCCACTATTTCTTTGCCTTTGTTTGCCTTGTTAAGGGGGCATCATTTTTCTAAACCCTTGCATGGCTGTGGTGGAGGGAGGATGGCGGCATTGTTGCCCATTTTTTGCTCTCATTCATTTTTTTTCTAGAGGAAGTTGTTCAGCTCCGAGGGGTATCAAACCTTTTGCCCCCTCCTTAATTGGTGTTTGAGATGGTTTCTCATTTATTGCCACTGCAGGCATTGGCTTGTTTATTTCAACAACAGATTCTTCATCTTCTCATTCTTCTTTTGGCCATAACATGGATCACGTTGGCAGAGAACGTGAGTTTTGGTTGTTGGTGTGGCTTTGGTGGATTTACCAAGTGCTCAGCCATGTCAATACTTTCTGCTTGAATTAGTTTTTCTACTTGATTTTGGAAACATATAGCAATTTTCTAGAGCGTGACCCAGCACGCGATGATATGGGCAATAATTGGGCTTATCCACCATTGTTGCTTCTTCTGGGCGCTTGGGTTCTGGGAGTGTCATGAGATTCTCTTGGAGACATATGTCCAACAACTCTTTTGTGTGCTCCCTGGTAAATGAATAAGGAGTGTTGAGCCTCTCACTTAGGGTGGGGGCTGATCTCCTTTCTTCTTTCTTTGAATTTGAAGAGGCGGGGGTATCTCCCTTGCCCCCAGCTTTCCCCAGGGCTGCCGAAAAGCTCACGATATTTACTTCTCGTGACCATGTGTTTTCGTCTTTAGGAGGTTTACCTCTTCCATATGAAGCAGTGGGATTTTCGGCAAAGAAGATTTCTATCTCTGCCACTGTGTTGTTGAGATGTTCAAATGTCAGAATATTAGCCCCTAAGAGCTTTTCCTTGATTTCCAACTTTAGACTTCTTTGGCATAGTTTCACCGCATCTTCATGTGCCGGTGGTTGTTCACATTTCATGCTCATATCACGCCATCTTTTGATGAAGTCCAGAGCAGACTCATTTTTATTTTGTTTTAAGGATATGAGTTCTGCTAAAGTGACTCTTCTTTCTGTCACTCTAAAGCGTTCAAAGAATTTCCTTTGCATATCTTCCCAACCAACTATTGAATTGGGCTTCAGTCGGGCATACCATTGAAAGGCTGACCCAGTAAGTGATGTTGAAAAGTACCTCAAAAGGTATGACTCTTCAGTTGCCAATTCTGCCATGCTACTCATGTAATGAGCTATATGTTCTTGAGGTGACCGCCCATTGAATTTTGAGAATTTCGGGACCTTTGGGTGTTCTGCTCGGAGCTTTTTAAAGAGGTGGTGTACAGGGTAGGGTACTCTGTACAAGTCATAGGTGGCGGACCCCTCATTCTGTTCAACCATTTTTGCTTCAATTATTTGTTCAAGCATGGCCCTCTGGGAGACCATTGTTCCTTCAAATGAAGTATTTAATTGCGGTGCGTCACGCCTTTATTCTGTAACATGCACCTCTTGAGTTTCCTCATGGCTTGAATTTGGATCTTCAATTGGTTGTCTAACCATAAATTCTGCACGGGTGTATTTGGTAGCATGTTCCCAGGCTGGGGTGCCATTATAGGCAATGCTGGCTGGCTTATTTGTTGAACTTGCTGAGGCTGCAATAGTTGTTGTGCCTGCTGTGGAGATTGTATTGATGGTGATTGTTGTGGTGGCAATGGTGCCGCCATTCCCAATTGTTGCATGAGGCTTTCCAGCATAGACTTTAGCTTTTGATTTTCTTGCATTACCATTTCTAAATTTGGTAATGAGGGCACCCTGACATTAGGGTTTTCAGCAGATTGACTCTGACCCAGAGGGTGGTTTGATGTGGTAGCCATGTCGGTAGCCCCCATGCCTTCTTCATTTTGAGGTGATAAATCCACTTCCCCATTTACCCGGTCAAACCAGGCTCGAGCTTGCTCCCTTTTGCGGCTAGATATTGCCGGATGCTGCTCCATATTTGAAGTTTCTGCCTGGTCAGCTGTTACATGCAAATTGATGTAAGAGGCATAGCATGTGTATATCTGCATGCCTTCTTTAGTGATTTGTATTGTTCTTCTCTTCTTCTGCCTAGGGCGTACAGTGGTACCCAGGCGTTCGAAAATTGATCTTCTGGGGATACCATCATCCCCTTTATGTTCTTCAGACTTGAAGTTTTGCCCCGTCTCCGGGCTTGCTTGTCTTCTTTCTTTATATACCCTTTTTCTTTTAGATCCTCTTTGCAGATCAACTAGTAAAGGAGGAGTGCTTCCTTTAGTCCGAGACTCCTGGGAAGGCTCCCTTTGTCTTTCTTGGAAATTTCTTCTCCCGAAGGTTTTCCAGTTTGTCGGGTCTTGCTTCATGACCATTCTTGCATTGTTTCGCCCTATTAGAGACTCTAGGGTCCTTGTTCTTCGAAGTTCTTGATCTTTTTCTTTAGTAACCCACACCTGCTTAATTAACACGAGGCGGGCTATATGTCTCATCATTTCCAGCATTGGCTTTGTATTTCTTGAAGCCAATGTCGTCAAATTTGTGGTTCTTGGTTTCAGCTTTCCTCCATTATTTCTTCATATCTTTTACTTTAAAGCTTGGCTTGTCCTGCCGCACTTTAGGCAGTATGCCGAATTTGTTCCTTACCGGAATGGTAGCCACATGCCGCTCCGGTATCATCATGGTTTCACTGCCGTCCAGGCGGATCCGGAGCTCGCCAATGCGAACAGTCTTTCCAGAACTTGAAATGCCACGAATTGTGGGCTTCTTGCCAGTCTTGCGCTTTCTGTTCTTTCCAGTAGTTGGAGTGTTGGTGAAGTTGATAGCATAAGTTGTGAACATCTGCATCAAGTTAGCCTTCTGAGCTTGAGGCTCTTCTTTTGCTTTGCTTGCTTCATGGACTTTGGCAGTAGTAGGTAATACGGCCGGTATCACGCCCAAGAAGTATGGAGATTCCACCACAGGGGGAAAAGCTCCAAACCTGGTCGGTGTTGTGAGATAGCCATTCCTTATGTGGTCCTGGACCACAAGCGGGCCGAAGACCACCCCGGAGTATGAGCAAGAGCTGTCATTGCAGAGTTATGACTTACACAAACAAATTAAAATGTGAGTACATCTTATTGTTAGGGTGTTGTCTGATGGAGAGATGAAGGGAAGGGAGGTCCCCAGTGGAGTCGCCATCTTTGTGAGAAAATTTTTTAACACTTTAAAAATTTTTAAATTTTTCTTTAGGTTTGATTTATTTAGGTTTTTATTTATTTACATGGACATGGTCTTGTTTAGTTTATTGACCTCCCTCACTAACCGCGGTTAGTGTTAATTATATCAGCGCAAAGGGCTGAACACCCTTGATTAACCATCAGACAAACCCTTAGAAAAAGAACATAACTCACATTTGCATGAAATGAATTGTGCGTGAAGGGAAACATAGTTGCAGACATGCAATCTATTTTTTTAGAATTTTTTGATATTTATTTCATTTTTATTGATTTTTAAATGCATTTTGGTATTTTAGGATTATTAATTTCATTTATTTATCTATTTTCGTTATTTATTTATTTACATTATGATTATGTGAATTAAATTAACATTTTTATTTATTTATTTGATTTAAAATGTGTTTAACTTAAGGTGGATTAAAATTGATGTGAAACATAACTTGTTTGTTGATTTTATGTTATTGAAAATTAAATAATAATGTTTGGAAAATATTTCGTTAACGTTTGTCAAAAACTTGGTTGATTTTGGTTAAGAAATTAAGTAGTGCAGTGTTTTAAATAAACGTGACACTACGTGAAATAATTCATATAACGTATGATTAAATGATTAAAAATAGCCCAATAGGCCCATTAAATTTCACACATGAGAATTTATCAAATGCCGGCCCAATAAACACAAAACGTCGCAATTAACTGTATGGAAATACAAGTCTGGCTCAATAAGCAGTCCCAGGCCCAATAAGCAAATTGGCCCAATATGGTAAGCCCAATAGCCCTTTTTTATAAACTTGAGAGATATAAATTGTGCCTTGCACGATGATCTTTAGGGCTGCCTTGCAGTTTTTTTCCCCGAAGCCTTGCTCAGGTTTTCTAGCTCAAAAAATTCACCCCTCTAGCCTGGGGCGCCCCCCTCCTTTTATTGTGGAAGGAGAAGGGACCCCGTCCCGGCCACAAAACACTGTCCCGGCCATAGACATCATCCTTGCCAAAAACGTCGTCCTGGCCATTTACACCGTCCCGGCCATTCGGACTTTTACATATCTCCCCCTGATTCTTCATTTCTTTTCTCCCTTTTTAATTTCATTTTTTATGTTTATACCCCTCCTCCCTGGGGGAGTCACGGCAGGGACCTGCCGTTTTTTGGTTTCTTCCTCCCGTTTGGCCTTCGCGCTGAGAGGGGAGCTGGAACAGGGAAGCGGCGGCGGTGACTCTTGCTGGGCTGCAGCGACGGCGGCTGGTCAACAAGGGAGGAAGTGGAGGCGGACGCCGACGGCCCTGCTGGAGGGTGCGGCGGCGACGGCTGGGGAAGCCGGGGGAGCTTCCCGCTGCAGCGCAGCAAACAGGGGAAGCCCCCACAGGGGCGGCCCTCCCCCGCGACGCCGGCCAAAGAGGCAGGAGGCGCGGTTGGCAAAGTCTTCTGTAGTATCCGGGCGACCCGTGGGGGGCAAAGGCCTCATCTTGCGGTGGAGGCGGGAGCACCCAGGGAATCCCCCCCCCCTGTTCCTGCGGCAGCGACGAGCCCAACAGGGGGAAGAACGACGTGGCCCCCAAAGGGGCTCCGGAGGTATTTCCCCTACCCTTTCTTCCCTTATCCTTCTTCTTGGTCTCTGCCCATGATCTAGCAGGGAACACCATCGACATCCATTTATTTCCAACTTTCAGAAGACGATATTTTCTTATTTGATTTACCTTTTTTTTTAGACCTCTGAACCCCCTCATGCAGTGGTCATAGCTCTGGCCTGAGGTGTAAATTCTACTGGCCTACTGTTTGGTGTGGGTTCTGGTTTTGATCCTCGGGCATATGTGCTTTATCTTGGGTTCAACAGACGGCTTCCATCGGAATAACCCGGGGCATTCAATTTCGTTTGCCCGGGATTGGATTCAATCCCGATAACACCGGAAGTTGACGAATTTCTATTTTTGGCCAACTCCGGGAAATTTTTCTTCGACATTCTGAGATATACATAAATATTTCTTTTTCTGAATTAATTTATTTCGAAAATCTAGAATAAATAATTTCGTTTCGTTTATTCATCCTGAAAATTCTGAATAAATAGCTTCAAGGGTTATCCTTTATCCGGGACCCCGGATAAATATTTTCCCTTTTGTGCACTTGTTCCAAATATTTGAAATAAATGTTTCTAATGCAATAAAGTTCTCGGGGGGAATTTTATTCCGAAAACGCCGGGATTTATATGGTTTCCACTCCATTTCCTCTTGGAGGGACCACTTTCAATCTGTTTTTCAAAAATCTCACAGAATAGACATTTTTTTAATCTATTTTCTGTGATTTAATCTGAAAAATCAGAACAAATACTTTCTTCTTCATTTATTTGTCCCGAAAATTCAGATTAAAGGATTCGGGGAGTTATTCGTATTCGGGAACCCGAATAAATATTTTTGCTCCATGTATACTTGTTCAAAAAATTTGAAACAAGTATTTTTTTTTTCATTGGGGAAATTATAATGAACAATTTTTGAGTTCAAGATGCATGTACGATGAATCCCTTTGATGTCGGAGCATAGGAAGGAGGTGCTAAATGTGAAACATAAGAAAATGTCAGTTGGAAAAGTTATATGACCATCATACCAAGTGACATTCAAGTTTTAACACAGTTCATAGCAGCCAAAAGATGCTTATATAGCGCACTCACAAAATGGTCGTCAAAACAAGACACGGGCAATTAATGGACCACCCAACATATAAATCCTACAAAAAAAATCACAATATGTCTCAATTCTTTTATTTTTCAAGTGCAGCAGATTAACAAAAGATGCTCTTTTACTACAGACAATTATTGTACGATAATATTTCAGTTGAACCCCGTAGGATATGGCGATCTGCATGTTTCTGCCTGACGAGATTCCTCACATAAATGGCTTCTGAAGCTGAAGACTTTTTATTGACATGATCTCTTTTCCAGGGTTCAATCCCTTGGGACAAGCAGCAGTACAATTTAATATTGTGTGACAACGATAGAGCTGGAATTCATCACATACAGCCTCTAAGTGCTCCTTTGTGTATTGATCACAGCTATCAATAATCCATCTGCATAAAAACGTAGAGCAATTCTTAAAACAAAATGGCGCCCAGGCAACAGTACTAACTAAACCAACATGAAGAGAAAATTCATATGAGTGGCTTCTTCCAAAATGGAGGATATGCAAGGAACCTCTATACTTAAAAACTTGTATCTTGATGCAGTGATGCCAAACTGGCCTTCATGAAACCACAAAGAAAAGGGGTTTCTGCTAAAAATTCATGTCATAGTTGTTGTGGAGCGAGAGTGGGCAGTTAGTGTTATTTCAGCAGTACATTGTCTGGTGGCCCATTATTTCTCATTCATCCAACCGTGGTAAAATTGACAAACAAAAAAAGGATGGATATGTGAAAGTGCCTTCCACCAATTCTTGTACTTGATCTCACTGTTAGAACATAAATGATCCAATATCTTCATAGAAAGAAAGTGAATTATAGATCCATATGAGCATAAAAGAAGGTCCAAATGTAATGTAACCTATCCGTTGAATCTAGACTCCATTGCATGACTTATCCAGCCTCATAAATCGTTAATAGTTCTCTTTTGAGTTCTCTTCGTGAATTTATTTGGATATTTCCATGGCTCATGTTAATCATCCTAGTAAAGTTCAAGAATCACATAACTCCAAAAGCACATGCATTAACCCACTGGTCCAACATCACATTAATTAGCATGAAGGTATCACATTAATCTATATATAATTCTTGAGATGTACAAGTTCAGGTTTTTACAGAGAGTATGGGTGTAAATGAGCAGATACGTTCAACGAACTGTTTGAAACTTAGTATGCCATCCGGTCCTAAAGCCTTGCCCAATTTCATTTTTCTTAAAGCATCACCCACTTCTGACACCTTAATACGCCTAAAATACTGATATTTATCAAATTTTGTTGACTCTTGATTCTCTACTAAAGAGACATCCTTAAAGCAATTTCCATTAAGTAATTTTTTAAAATAGTTGTACCATCTCTCTTTAACCTCCATATCCTTAACTAAAACCTTTTGATCTTCATCCTTAATGCAAGGAATATGGTCTAGATCTCTACTCTTCCTTTCTCTTAATTTAGCAAGTTTAAATATGTCTTTTTCTCCCTCTCGAGTTCCTAATGGATTATATAATTCTTCAAACACCTTGGACTTAGCTTCGCTAACTATTCTTTTAGCCCTCTTTTTAGCTAATTTATAAGTTTCTAAAGTTTGATTATTCTTGTTTGTTTGTCAAGCCTTAAAACAATCTCTTTTAGCTCTAATGGTATTTTGAATTTCCTCATTCCACCACCAAGTCTCTCTTTCTATATTTCTTTTACCTTTAGATTTACCTAAGAGTTGATTTGCTACATTCTTTATACAATGTGTGACATTATTCCACATTACATTAACTTCTTGATCTAAATTCTAAATATTTTCTTTTACTAGATGATTTTTAAATGTTTCCAAATTTTTATTTTTCAAATTCCACCACTTAATCTTAGCACAATTATTTATGATGGTTTTCTTTTAAATTTTGGAATACGAACATCTATTACTAGTAACCTATGTTATGGGGCTAAACTCTCTCCAGGAATAACTTTGCAATCTTTATACAAAATTCTATCAGTCTTTCTAATAAGAAAATAATCAATTTGACTCCTATGTGTTCCACTCTTGTATGTTATTAGGTGTTCGTCTTTCTTCTTGAAGAATGTGTTAGCAATTACTAGATCATAAGCCATAGCAAACTCAAGAACACTAGTACTCATGTCATTTCTCTCGCCAAAACCAAACCTCCATGAATCCTCTCATATCCTCTATTACTTTCACCCACATGACCATTAAGATCCCCACCAATAAAAATTTTCTCTTCACTAGGGATATTTTGGATCAATCTATCAATAGCCTCCCAAAAATGCTTTTTAATGCTCTCTTCTAAACCCACTTGTGGTGCATATGCACTAACTACATTCAAAGTAACCTCACCTACAATAAATTTTATTAAGATAAGTCTATCTCCCAGTCTATTAACTTCTACAACTTTCTCTTTTAAGTCTTTATCTATTATTATGACCACACCATTTCTAGAGTTACTAGTTCCTATATACCAAATTTTATAACCATCAATATTCTAGCTTTAGATCCTTTCCACCTAGTTTCTTGTAGACAAGCTATGCTAACCCTTCTATTCCTCATTAGCTTGACCAACTCTAAAACCTTACCTGTTAAAGTTCCTATATTCCAAGTAGCTAGACGGATCTTATGTTTTTGGACTAACTTCTTTACCCGTGTTCGTCCAACCCCACACGGGAACCCTGACCTATTTGACACCGCAATCGGGCGCCATCGCGGCGCGTCGCTTATGGGGAACGCCCTAGCTGGCCCTTGCTCACTTATCATTCCATCCGGGTTCCGATGAAACGCGTCGCTTCCAGGGGACGCCCTAGCATTAGCACAAATATTAATTAGATCAGAATTCATGTAAGGATTTGATTATGTATTATATGATATGGATAAAATATGTATAATGTAACAGGCTTAGTACAAACAAAATGAAAAGCATATCCCGCCCAAAGGAATATCCAATATGTTGTGCTTCTTACGTGCAGCTCCACCAATCCACAGCAACATAATCAGTGGAAGCAAGATAGTTGTTTTAATTAGAGGTAATCGACGCCTACATCATCAGTATAATGCAAGAAGAGTATTAGCTAAATATTAAGATGATTAAGGTGGTCAATATGTGAGCACAAGATCCACAAGTCACTTTCAAAATAGAAATGGGAGCAGTAGAAGTCTGTCACAAAATTACATGAAAAAGAGCCAGGAAATCACTTACTTAACAAATAGATAATAAAGTTTATATGCCAGTACAATGCGACAGCTCATCAACAAACCAAAACCCAAAGGACCTTCAAACCACACTGGTAAGAATTTCTGAATTAGAAGTCTCGAAACAGCAAGTAAAAAATAAAGAGTCATTGTAGGAATTAACAGTAGTAAAAGAGAAGCAAGATTTGACAGTGGATAGCTATATTTTGACAGTGGATACTCTGTTTATAGTCACCTTCTGTTTCTGTACAAATTCTCTTATCATTTCTATTTTATGTACAGAGCCCTTTTGATTGCTTGGGGTTGAACCTTTCCTTTTCATGGTGACCCATTTTGGGCACCACCTAGCTGTATTTTGGTAGTGGTACTTGTTGTATTAGGATAGCCGAGAATCAATATGTTGAGGCCATGGATTCCTGGAAGGGGCATGGTCGCACCATTCTTCTCTTCCTCTTAACTCTGTTTGTCATGGTATCAGAGCCATAGGGCTTCGTGTTCATGTTCTAGTGTTGTCGCCATCTACTGGGGGTTCTTCTGAAGCTTGCATCCTCATCTGGAGGACTTCTTGGTGCTGCGAACACATCAAGGGTTTCTGGTAGAAGACCATCTTCTGAAGATAGCATCCTCATCTAGAGGATTTCCTGGGCAGGCGACCTCATTCAGTGGGGTGTTTGGTAGGAGGCCTGTCTTTTGGGGGTTTCTGAAGTACATCTTGGCCATCTTTGTAAGTTGCTCCTTTCTGGGAATAGATCTTGAAGGTTTTCTCTAAATTTTTTTCGTGGATTTCTATCTCTATGTGAATCTCAATGGATACCCAGTCCAAAACTATTGTGATTCCAGTATGTCTCAATGGGAAAAATTATTTCGTATGGGAGTTCAATCTGAAATGTTTTATTATGGGACAAGAGCTGTGGGGATATCTGGATGGGACTGAAGCAAAACCTGTAGATACTGATGTGGAAAAACTTAAGGTGTGGAACAAAAATAATGCAAAACTCATGAGTTGGATTATTAGCACGGTTGAACTACAGATTGGGATCAACCTTCGTATGCATGAGACTGCAGCGAGCATGTGGAAATTCCTGAAAAATCTATATCATCAAGATGATGACTCAAGAAGGTATAATTTGCGCATTGAAATCAATGAATATACTCAGGGAATAAAGTCTGTCCAAGAATATTATTCAGGTTTTCTGAACTTGTGGCTCGAGTATAATAACATTGTCTATGCAAAGGTACCTAAGGAAGCTTTCAAGGGGATTCAGGAGTTACAAGAAAGCAACATGCGTGATCAATTTTTAATGAAGCTGCGGCCTGAGTTTGAAATAGTGAGAGGGAACATAATGAATAGAAAACCCGTTCCACTGTTAGATGAGCGTTTTCAAAAAGTTATTCGTGAAGAACAGCGCATTCTTTCCAAGAAGAATGAGGAGGAAAAACAAAATTCTATTACAGATGTTGCTTTTGCTGCTACAAGTCAACCTACTATGCGTAATATGCAATCTGTGAAGTGTTACTCTTGTCAGAAATTTGGACATTTGGCTAAGGATTGTAAGAACAAATATTGCCGATATTGTAAGAAAGAGGGACATATCATCACTGAGTGTCGGCGTCGTCCCCAAAATAAAGGCCCTAAAGCTTATCATACGGATATTATTAATGGTTCTTCTACTGATTCTATACCTACTGCAAGCAACCAGCCCACTGTTGCACCTGTGGTGACTCCTGAAACTATTCAAACAATGATTCAAGCAGCACTCTCTGCTATTGGTATTTCAGGTAGAAACTCCTCCACATCTTGGTACCTTGATTCTGCAGCCTCTAATCATATGACATCTTCCCCTCAGTTATTCTCTTCCATCACCATATTCTGGATCATCTAAAGTTCATGTTGCAGATGGGAAAAGTCTTGATATCACTGGAGTTGGGACTGTTCAGTCCTCTTCCTTCTCAAGTTCTAATGTGTTCTTAGTACCTAAACTTTCTGCTAATCTGATCTCTGTTGGTCAATTAGTGGATAATAATTGTTGTGCTCTTTTTCATCCTTCTGGCTGCTTTGTTCAGGATCTGAAAACTGGGAAGGTGATCGGGAAGGGTAATAAGCACGGGCGTCTCTTCTATGTGGACCAAGCTATTCAAGAATCTTTTGCTTTTCCTTCTTTTGTTGAGTGTAATTCAAATAAATGGACCTTATGGCATCGTCGCCTAGGCCATCCTGATTCTGAAAAGCTTTCTTTGATGTTTAAATCGGGTTTGTTCCAAGACAAGTTACATGTATTAGTTGTTGCAAGGGCAAATGTAAAGTTCTTCCCTTTTCCTCTGGTACACATGTATCCACGTCTCCTTTTCAACTTGTTCATTCTGACGTTTGGGGCATGGCACCGATTATATCTTCATCTGGACATCGATACTTTGTTACCTTTATTGATGACTACAGTATTTTCACATGGGTATATTTCTTGCGTGCCAAGTCTGAAGTATTTTCTACATTTAAGACTTTTGTCTCCATGATTGAAACTCAATTTGACAGCCATATTAAAACTTTTCGATCTGATTCCGGGGGCGAATACATGTCTAATGTGTTTCAAGAATATCTTCAATTGAAAGGGATATCTTCCCAACGATCATGTCCTCATACTCCACAACAAAATGGCATAGCTGAACGGAAGCATCGACATATTTTGGATATTGCTCGTACATTACTTATTGATGCTTCCGTTCCTCCCACTTTTTAGGATGAAGCTGTTCGGACTGCTGTCTATCTAATTAATCGACAAATTTCTGCCAAACTTGGGAATGACAGTTCATATTTTTGCCTCTTTCTGGAACAGCCAGATTATGAACTCCACACATTTGGCTGTATTTGTATTGTCCACCTTCCTCCCCTTGAACGTCATAAACTTTCAGCCCAATCTGTCATGTGTGTTTTCTTGGGATATGCTGTCCAACAGAAGGGTTTTCGGTGCTATGATCCCCAAAGTAAGAAAGTTTGGGTTTCTTGCAATGTAACTTTTCTTGATCATCACTTCTTTTATACTACTCATCCTTCTTTATCTCCTCACATATCCTCTTCTATTTTACACCTCTTTGATGCTCCTCCACCTACCTTGTCTGCTGCTCGTTTCAAACCTGGCTTGGTTTATAAAAGAAGAGACAAAGTTGCTACTCTTCTGGCTCCTCCAACACCATCTGATGGCACTCCTCCATCTCAACTGGAACCTTCTAATGAGGATACCTCTCATCCGCCACTTCGAAGATCCAAACGTGTTTCCCATTCTTCCACCGGTTATGGTTCTCCCTATGTCTCTTTCTTGTCTACTCTTTCTTCTATCCCTATTCCCACTGCATACTCACAAGCAGCAAAGTCTGATTGTTGGCAGCAAGCTATGCAAGAGGAGTTGAATGCCTTACATAGCAGTGATACATGGGACCTTATTCCTTGTCCTCTAGGTGTCAAGCCCATTGGTTGTAAGTGGGTGTATACTGTAAAACTTAAATCTGATGGTTCCCTAGAAAGATATAAAGCAAGACTTGTAGCCTTGGGAAATAAACAAGAGTATGGCATTGATTATCATGATACTTTTGCTCCTGTTGTGAAGATGACTACAGTGCGCACTATTATTGCTCTCGCTGCCTCTTCTTCTTGGCCTATTTTTCAGATGGATGTGAAGAATGCATTTCTTCATGGGGACTTGCATGAAGAAGTTTTTATGAAGCCTCCTCCTCCCGGTTTGCATCTACCTTCTTCTAATTTGGTATGAAGGCTCAAGCGCTCATTGTATGGGCTTAAGCAGGCACCCAGGGCCTGGTTTACAAAACTCCGTACCACCATTCTGCAAGCCGGCTTTCAGCAGAAGACTCATGACTTCTCTGTGTTTATGAGGCGGGTTTCTGACAAGGTTGTTGTGGTTGCTATTTATGTTGATATTCTGATCACCGGGAACGATTCGGATGGGATACAAGTCCTAAAAACTCTGTTGCAACAGTCTTTTCAAATGAAAGATCTTGGGCATCTTAGCTATTTTCTTGGGGTGGAAGCTTATCGCACCAATAACGGAATTTATCTAAATCAGCAAAAATACTTGATAGATTTGATCACACTTGCAAGATTAGATGAGTGCACTGCTGTTGCTACTCGAATAGAGGTCAATCTCAAACTCCGCCCTGATGATGGTTCTCTTCTTGAGGATCCAACCGTTTATCGTCGACTTGTGGGCAGTCTAATTTATCTAAGTTTTACTCGCCCTGACATCTCCTATGCAGTGAATTATGTAAGTCAGTTCATGACATCCCCACGACACTTACATCTTGCAGCTGTTCACCGTATCCTCCGCTATCTTAAGGGCAGTTCTCATCGTGGGTTGTTTTTCCCAGTTGGATCTCCTCTTCAATTGACTGCTTTTGCTGATGCTGATTGGGCAGGCTGTCCCACTACTCGGCGCTCTACTACAGGGTGGTGTGTTTTTTTAGGTCAAAGTTTGATTTCTTGGAAAAGTAAAAAGCAAGACCGCATATCTAAATCTTCTAGAGGCAGAATATTGAGCAATGGCTGCTGCTTGTTCTGAGATTACATGGCTACGGGGTTTCCTTGCTGAATTGGGTCTTCCTTTATCTACTGCTACCCCACTTCAAGCTGATAATACTAGTGCCATCAAGATTGCTGAGAATCCAGTCTTTCATGAACGTACCAAGCATATTGAGATTGACTGTCACTATATACGAGATGCATTTGATCGTCAGATTATTTCTCTTCCTTATATCAAGTCTCGGGATCAGACTGCTGACATTTTCACAAAAGCTCTCACATCTGCCCGTCATGGCTTCTTCGTAGACAAATTGATGCTTTGAGATTCCTGGCATCAATTTGAGGGGGAGTGACAGTGGATAGCTATATTTTGACAGTGGATACTCTGTTTATAGTCACCTTCTGTTTCTGTACAAATTCTCTTATCATTTCTATTTTATGTACAGAGCCCTTTTGATTGCTTGGGCTTGAACCGTTCCTTTTCATGGTGACCCATTTTGGGCACCACCTAGCTGTATTTTGGTAGTGGTACTTTCTGTATTAGGATAGCCGAGAATCAATATATTGAGGCCATGGATTCTTGGAAGGGGCATGGTCGCACCATTCTTCTCTTCCTCTTACCTCTGTTTGTCAAGATTGTCCTACTTTTGGAAAAACAAAAGAAAATAAATACCTTCCCAAACATAGCATGACTGCCATGGATGCATTTCATCAGATTTGAGATAATTGATGGACATCTATATATATTAAAAAAAAAAACTAGAAGGTTAAGTGTCACAAGATAAGACAAAATTCATACAACTCATAACTACAGCTTTATAGTACCACTAAACCTAAGGTAAGGTTGAAGCTGCCAACAATTTGAACAATCGTGAGCCAGAAGCCAATGAACTTCATCCTTGAACCCTTGTGAACCAGAAAAGGATAAACAGCACGGATAAAAAGCCTACAACAAAGAAACATTAGTTAAAGCATATATGATATAAGAATGTGTCCATGACCAATTCCAAAGATGTGACGCAACAGAAAGAAGGGAGACAAAGAAAAGAAGCATTTATATGTTATTATTGATTATGCAACGAGAAGATGCAATCTTAATGCTTTATTAAGATTAGAAAGATAACAATTCACAAAGTCACAAATGTTGTCAAGCCAAAAAATTATCAACCTCATTACACATTGATGAACAATTTTACCTGTCATTGCCACCACACCAGAAGCTCATCACCCCTGAAAAAGAGGTGGAAACAGGGGCAAAGCATGAGGCACACCAGCCATACACCCACCAACCCTGGTGCCCTTTTAAATTAGACATATTCTTTTTCTTATGGTTTCACTACCCTGTGAAATATGTATCCCAAGCTTTCTCATTTTTAGGAAAAGTTAGCATATATGTTCTTTCTTATATTTAAACTCCCTGAACATATTTAACTCAGATTTTTGAGCCAGTAATTTATACATACCATACAAACTTTTTTTTTTTTTTCCTTTTTGGAAGAATGGTGATGATTGCAGCACTAACTTTATTAGAGGATTGAAAAGAGGTAGCGCAATAAAAAGCCTGGACAAGGGATTCTCTGCAATGCCTACAAAAAAGTGCAACTGCAATTAGAAGCTGAAGATGAATATTCTCAGTCGAAAGCCTATTTCCCCCTAAAGATGATGTCAAATGCATTCCCTCTAAGTGGTCCAGGAAAGAGAGTGCAAAATGAGTTATAGGCCATATCTTGCTCTTTTACCAAGCTTCACTCTTTGAAGTTCAAAGAATGTCCTTCCCCAAAACTTGGAAGTAAAGTAGTCCCCAAAATTAGACATAATACCAAATATCATCCAGAAATCCCAACTTATTCGGCAATTAACCAAGTGATGAACAAGTTCATCATAATTTCTACCACAGAAAGAAGACAACACCTCATCGTCGGGCACCCCTTTCTGCATATACATCTTCGCAAGTACTGGAAAATAGGTTGCTGGAAGTCTAGAATTACTTATCAGAGCAAAAGAAGAGACTGAAAGATATTTTTTACCCATAAAAATGTATGAAGTCCACTTATCCAGCAAAATAAATGATCGTCCCCTAGACCTAGGGAAATTTGCTGGCAGAAACAAGAAAAATTTGCAAAAATAACCTCTTATATGAAAATTTGTGCCAATAGCACTTGCAGGAATCCACCTAACTGCTTGCAGCAAGTAATGGAACATGTCAGAAGGAAGAAAAAGCAGCAACAACAAGAAAGAAAAGATCAACAGAAACCTTTCCTTAAGAGATTTAGGACCTCTCCATGTATAAAACCAGAAATAAGTATTGCCCCTACTTCCCACTTCAATAATTATATTCTTTTCTAACCACTTACTTTCTGTAAGGAATCCCCTTTTAAAGTGAACTCACAAGATTAGTATTGTCCACCTGAATGTAAAATTTGTTGAAATTCTGTGGTAATTATTCTGCAAAATTTCTGACCAAAATAAATCACCCTAATTAGGAAGGACTTGGATTTCTTGGGTCTAAACATGAATATAGCACTTGATAGAAATCGGAAAAGGATTCATGCAGTGATGTAGCCGACCCCAAATAATGGGATAAGCTCTGATGATGATGATGATTAATTCCAAGAGCCCTTTGCTAAGAAAAACGTAGCTCACCCTTTGTAGATGCTTAATGACTGATCTTCCCTTATTGCATGCCTTGCAGACAATTCCTCCCCCACTCCCCTCACCTCCCCCCACCCCCCCTACCCCACAAAAAAAAAAAAAAACTGCCAGTGGAATTTCCTCCAGATCCGACCAGTTTTGCATGACATCTCTGTAGGCATGGTAAATACAGCCAAGAAAGTTGTAGGAGAAAACATAATTCAAAATTGTAAGCCTTAATCCTAAAGATGCAGTCCAAACCTTCTGAACAGACAGTTTCTTCTATATTTTGAGAATGAGGGGGTTCCAATCAGCAGCCTTCAACTGTTTACAGTTAAGAGATAGTTCCAAATATGATATAGGAAGATGCCCTTTTTGCAGCTATACTGCAATACACAATGTGACTAGAGTCACATGCATGTATCTAAACCTTTCTAATGTTAGATCCCCCACCCCAACAAAAAGTTCCTAGCTTCACCACCACCCTTGAAAGTTACCACCAGCCAAATTTTTGTGGATAAGAATAAGGCATTCTGTTCTGGCCAAAGGGATTAGAAGGACCTTTAAAGGAGTTATGATACATGGATACAAAAGATGAGCTGTCCAACCACCACAAACATATATTAGTTGTACAATGAAAGTGGGAAAGGACTAATTCACAGAAACTTGATTAAAGAAGCATCAAGAAAGAGTTATTCTGGGAGTTAGAACTAAGAAACTGATTTCTTTTATTCAACTATTCTCATAAAATGTAATTTATATTAGTCTTTATGATGTGAGTTAATTGTTAGTCACTGTTTCATCAGAGTTCCTTTCTTCCCTCCCCATCTGTTTTTATTTTTTTTCCAGAATTTTGGGGTCAAATTCAATGTCCTACTAACTCAGCCACAACCATGTGCAGACTGACTTGTGGAGCCAAAGGGATCTCGAAGGTCAAACCCATATTGATGATCCTACCACAAGGAGTGTGTTGACCCACAGGGTGACAATTCAAGCTTGTAGCCTCAGAGAGAATCAAAGTCATAGCCTTTAGTTACCAACCTAAGGCCCTGAGACCAACTCTCCTACAGGCCATGCTCCTCTCTCCATCTGTTATCTGAACTCTTTCAAAACCTATGAGACTTTTGGGGCTTACTCCAAAGATGGAAAAGATTAAGCTGCATGAACAAGAAGGTAGTCATTCTAAGGTATTATTTATCCTTAATGGAACTTCTTAAAGACCATCTCTTCTCTAATGTTTAGCCAGGTGCTTGGACTGTCCTCTAAAGAGCTGACGTCAAACAAGCAGCCACTTGGAAATTTTGTCAAATCTTTGGATCCTTCATTGGATTTAGATGAGTGTAGGATGACAAATTAAAGGTTATGCTGACAATGTAACAAGCTAATGGTCAACAGGGATAACAGCAGAGATCAAAAGGAGAAATTGTTTAGAAGCTTGTTTGTTTTGCAAGTAATAGTTTACTTGGAGAAAAAAATAGAGAAGGCAATGATATCAAGCATTAGAGGGATTGTTTCCTTGCTTATGGGTAACTAAAACTAAAACAGGCACTCAAACTGATGTCAGTTTGTCAGATGGACGGTGTTCTTAGACATGGTGTTACAAAGCTGTGAATAAAAGGCTTCGCCAGTCCTTCATGGATTTTGCAGACATGTGTCTTTTTAAATTTTTTTCCTCCCTTCTTCTGAAGTTTGCATATGAAGTTGAATTGTGAATTCTATCTTTATTGTTGATAATTTGATATCCAGTTGTCTTTCTGGTGAAAGTGTTCCTTTTTATGATGAGGTGGATGAGCTCAACAGAATACTTCTTGATAATTCTGTAAGAAGGGTCTACATGGCAAGGCACATTGCTGAGAAGTACATTGTTGTCGGTATGCTGCTGCTTTTATCTTGTTTGCTAGAATAACCTGGTTGGTTGAAGAATGCAGTGAATTCAAACCTGGGGATCATCTATTCCCAGATGTAGACTACTCCTACATCTTCTACTGAACTTTCACTTAACATGTACAACACCAAAGAATAAGACACAAGGAGGAGGCATTCTTAAACCCTGAATTTGTACTTGTAGTTTCTATGGTGCTATGTTCTTTCTGAACCAGTTTCTGCTATATGACACTAAGCAAAACATTAATTAACGCTGTTCACAGAGGATCTGCTTCTTGCTTGTTTTTCCTCCACTTGGTAGACACTGGAATTTTCCTCATATTTTATTGCCTCAAGCTCACTACTAAGTTTATGGCACTGCATCTTTTAGGTTCAGAGATGGAAGTAAACATATCTCATAGAACCCATCAGCAAATTCTGGATACCCAGGATCTTGCCGACCCTGATCTCTTTAACCATGCTTTAATAGAGCTGGTACAGCTTATGAAGACGGTATGCATTTCTGATCTTTGAAAAACATGATTGCTTCCATCAATTATTAGGCAATTGTTTGACTTGCAACATATTTTATGACTGAAGAATTTGGTCAGAGATTACTGGTCCTCTATGTTTTTCCTCAAATTCAAGGAAGAATCTTGTAAGGAATCTGATAGCTACGATCCCATGGAGCATTTGGGTGGTTGTGAGTTTTCTCCTAGACTGAGCTCTGTTCATGGTAGTGACAATACTTTCCACCAGGAACAGAAATGTAATGCCGGCCCAGATGTGTAGTTGCCCAAGATTAGAGGCAAGCCTCTGATGTAACATGTTCAAGAGTTAGTGCACATTCAAGGCCTTGGACATCGGTAATCCTGCTGCACATCTCATGGAACAGTTTTAACTTGCCTAACGGTGAAATGACCAGACCAGCATGTCGTACAACCAGCTGAAAGGAAGAGCATCTCCATATTCTACAGGGTTTTTTTTGGAAAGGTCTCCATATTCTACAGGTTAATTTGGAAATCAGCAAGATGATTTTTGCAAGTGAAAATCCTCACAAACTCAATATTATCCCATATTACATATACAAGTGAAAATATCGGCCGATTACTTCCGCTCGACGTTTTCTCCAGTTTCCTCTTAACCCCCGTAAACCCTCATGTAAAGGTGACCTGCAACTGATTCTGTGGCCCATTGGAAAATGGAACAGACGTGGTGGATCTTCAAACTTCAGGTTCGATTGGAAACCTTTAAGTTTGAGAGCTTGTCAGCAGTTAGTATTTGAGAAGCATTAAATCATGAGGCTAATTCACTATAAGTCTGGTGCGATGATGCCAATGTATGTTATGAGAATCTTCCACTTAGCCCTATCTGTACCATTTTTGTAGAGCAGTCTGTCAAGGCAGTCTTATGCTTCTTTTTAAACTATTCCGTGGGACATAATGTTAGCATTTGTATAGTTTGTGGCTGAGTCCTCCTTGTTATGTATGATTATGCAACAATTCATGGGGTAACTGTACGTGATATGGTATGAACCTCATTTAGAGGTGGGGAAGTGATGCAGTCCGCTGCCAACTTTGGGGATGATGTTGGCTTTTGATCGAACAGCCAATGTTTGAGAGCAAAAGGGAAAAGCAATCACATGGAGAACAGGCTATCAGTTTTTTTTTTTTTCTTATTTTAAATCAAGGGTGACCAGGTAAACCCGGACACTGTAATTATTATTATTTTTGAAAAAAGGTTCTCTAGCTATATGGCACTCCCATGTGATTTGTCTTTTTGCTCTTTCAAATATGACTGCTCAGGGATCACATTTTACAGTTCTCTTAGATGGCTTGGAACAGGCAGTATGTACGAGTTGCGGATGCAAAACTCTAGCCCTTACGGCCTAATGAACAGGCAGTACGTGGCAGCCAACTCCCTTTTGAAATATATATCAAAGCTTTTCTACATTCGTTCCTAAGCAAAGTACATTTAGGAAATGATGTAACGCTTTGTTATGATTAAGAAGAAATAATGAGAAAAAAAAGGCTGATATTTTACCTCGCGAGATTAATCCAGGTGAAGAGGGATCTAGCAGTAGCAAGGTAACCGTTCCACGGATACTTCATGATATATCTTACATGTCCAAATCGTGAAGACCACTAGCTTAAGAATATTCAGGCCTTATATTGCCACCCAGGTTTATGGTGGTTCATCATATAGATCATGTTGAATATGATGGGACTACTTGAATGCATTGCAAAAGCTGATGAACATGCGTGTGACCTTCCATGACGGGGGTACCAACCCTGATAAAAAAATTCCATCGAGTTAGTTCAGTAAAAGTGAATTGGGAGTAGGCTCTCAAAGGCAACCACCACCTAACTAAACCAAAAGAATGGATAAAAAAAATTAAGAATCAATTTTGATGGATCTATAGATGACAGGAGCAAGTTACTCCGGTTCAGTCCTCTCGGGTTGGGCAGATATAAATTTGGCCAAATACTATATGACCAAAGAGAAATGTTTATTGTAAGAGTATTTTTGCATTTGAATTGCAAGACCATTGGTCCACCTGATGAATCAATGTGTCATGACACATTATTTTATCAGTCCAACTCAAATTTTTATGAGCCCATTTGCAACTCAAATACATAAGTGTTTGTACTAAGCATTTCTCACGACCTAAATCAAAATTCTGATATCATTTCAGTGAAAAAAATGGGAGCAGTTAAGTTGCGCATGTACGATGAATCCCTTTGAGGTCGGAGCATAGGAAGGAGGTGCTAAATGTGAAACATAAGAAAATGCCAGTTGGAAAAGTTATATGACCATCATACCAAGTGACATTCAAGTTTTAACACAGTTCATAGCAGCCAAAATATACTTAAATAGCACACTCACAAAATGGTCGTCAAAACAAGACACGGGCAATGAACCACCCAACATATAAATCCTTCAAAAAAATCACAATGTGTCTCAATTCTTTTATTTTTCAAGTGCATCAAAGAGCAGCAGATTAACAAAAGATGCTCTTTTACTACAGACAATTATTGTACGATAATATTTCAATTGAAGTGAGAGCTGCAAAATGCCCCCGTAGGATATGGCAATCTGCATGCTTCTGCCTGCCGAGATTCCTCACATAAATGGCTTCTGAAGCTGAAGACTTTTTATTGACATGATCTCTTTTCCAGGGTTCAATCCCTTAGGACAGGCAGCAGTACAATTTAATATTGTGTGACAACGATAGAGCTTGAATTCATCACATACAGCCTCTAAGCGCTCCTTTGTGTACTGATCACGGCTATCAGTAATCCATCTGCATAAAAAACGTAGAGCAATTCTTAAACAAAATGGTGCCCAGGCAATAGTACTAACTAAACCAGCATGAAGAGAAAACTCATATGAGTGGCTTCTTCCAAAATGGAGGATATGCAAGGAACCTCTATACTTGAAAACTTGTATCTTGATGCAGTGATGCCAAACTGGCCTTGAAACCACAAAGAAAAGGGGTTTCTGCTAAAAATTCATGTCATAGTTGCTGTGGAAAGAGAGTGGGCAGTTAGTGTTATTTCAGCAGTACATTGTCTGGAGGCCCATTATTTCTCATTCATCCAACCGTGGTGAAATTGACAAACAAAAAAAGGATGGATATGTGAAAGAGTCTTCTACCAATTCCTGTACTTTTCTCACTGTTAGAACATAAATGATCCAATATCTTCATGGAAAGAAAGTGAATTATAGATCAATATGAGCGTAAAAGAAGGTCCAGGTGTAACTGTAACCTATCCATTGAATTTAGACTCCATTGCATGACTTATCCAGCCTCATAAATCGCGAATAGTTCTCTTTTGAGTTCTCTTCGTGAATTTATTTGGATATTTTCGTGGCTCATGTTAATCATCCTAGTAAAGTTCAAGACTCACAGAACTCCAAATGCACACACATTAACCCACTGGTCCAACATCACATTAATTAGCATGAAGGCATCACATTAAGCCCCATATCACTTCTGATATGCCCCATGTAGTCAAAGGTGAGAGGGAACCGAGGCGACCAAGAGGTAACCTTGGACTTGGATGCTAAGGCATTTGAGGTGACAATTTATTAAAAGACATAATATTGAGATATATTTTAGATACATAAGACCGGTTTAGCTTGGTTTTTAGTTAGCTGGGAGACTTGGTGATGGTTAAGGTTGTTGTGTTTGTTACTGTTGGTAGTTGGAGACACCAATCTGTGGTGATTGCTCCAAGAAGTTGTTAAACCAGTTGATATAAATAGAGAAGTGCCTGGCCAATTAGGGGGCTTATGGCAAATTGTGACAAAAGCTCTCTCTCCACTTTTCTCTTGTTCCCTCTGAAGCATATCCGTCCCCTTCTTCTACATCCTCTGTTCTAGTTCTTCTTCGAGTTGTAGGGAAAGGAGCTAGGAGCTTGGAACGGACCAGAATAGCAGCACGGGTTGCAACAAATTGGTGTCTGAGCCCCCTCCAAGCAGCTCCTCTGGAGGACAATTCTTGGCTAATGATCAGTTTGAATCTTTGAAGGCGTTGCTGATGGATTTCAGATCCGATTTACAGCAACAGGTGAGCACGATGGATCAGAGGGTTCAAATGCTTGAATCTGGTAAAGCTTTGGATTCCCATGCTACATCTGTTCAGAGTTTTGATAGTAGCCATTCTTTTCGCCCTAAGATTCATGAGTTTCCAAGGTTTGATGGAACTTCTGATCCGGCTGAATGGAAGTTTAAAGCAAATAGGTACTTCGCCTGTAATCAGATCCCGGACGATCATAGAGTTTCTACAGCTTCTTTTTATTTGGAGGGTGAGGTGTTGCAGTGGTTTTGGCATTATACCAGTACGAAGGAGGCAATTACCTGGCAAGAATTGGTTCAAGGGTTGAAATCGAGATTTTGATCTATTTCTGTAGTGGATTCTTATGGTTTGTTGTGCAGACTGAGGCAGACAGGCACAGTAATAGACTATCAGCACCAATTTGAAGTGTTAAGTAACAAAGTGGTGGGAATTTCGCACGAACATCTACTGGGAATTTTCTTGTCAGCGTTAAAAGAAGAGTTATCTTATGAGGTACGTTCCTTTTCCCCTGATTCTTTAGCATAAGTTATGGAGTTGGCTAGAATGCAAGAAGCCAAGTATATGTCAAAGCGTAAAGGTCCGGTACATTACAATTTCTCTGCCCCATTTCTGGAAAGCCACAGAAAATTTCCAATGTGCAACCTCCATTGCTGCCAACCCCTGTTAAGTCTTCTACACCCCCTATTAGAAGATTGACCACCCAGCAGTTGAAAGAAAGGAAGCAAAAAGGGTTATGTTATAACTGTATTAAGTGGGCGCCGGGACACACTTGTCAGACTCATAAGTTGTTTTTGATGCATTTATTACCTGATTCATATGATTCGTTGGTGGATGATCAGGAGGATACAACTTCTGTGTTGGAACCAATGGAACCCTCCCTTTCTGCTCAAAGTGTTCCTCATTTGGCCTCACCAGGTATGTTCAAGTTGATTGGTAGGATATGGACCATGTCTGTTATTGTGTTAGTTGATAATGGCAGCACACATAATTTTGTGGATCCATATGTTGTTCAGAAGTTAGGCCTTGCTGTGACCACAACTGAAGCTCACCAAGTTAAGATAGCTGTGGGACTACAAGTAGCATCTCAAGGCTGGTGTCCAGGAGTTACATTAAAGCTCCCAGGCATATCCTTTGACTTAGACTTCCTAGTTCTTCCTTTGGGATCAGTAGATGTGGTTTTGGGAACTACTTGGATGCAATTGCTTGGGAATATTACTTTTAATATGTCTCAAATGTTAATGATGTTCTCATTACATGGACAGGATTTTGTGTTGAAAGGAGTCCCTGACTCCAAATTAACTATAGTCTCTGCTAAGAAATTCTCACATGACCTCCTTAAATCTCAGTCCCTATACTCTATTCATCTCTATTCTATAGATGTTCCTTCTTCTTCGTCACAACATACCTTCGATCAATATCCTTCTGACTTGATTCCTATCTTACAGAAATTTTTCATTATTTTTTCAGAACCTAAAGGCCTACCACCCAGCAGACCTTATGATCATACAATACCCCTCATTGATGAATCAGTTTCTATTTCTCAACCACCTTATCGCCATTCTCCTTTACATAAAACATTATTGAGCAACAGGTTAAAGATCTGTTTTCCCGTGAACACATACAATCCAGTAATAGCCCATTTTCTGCCCCTGTTCTCTTAGTCCAGAAGAAGGATGGGTCATGGAGAATGTGTATTGATTATAGATCTTTGAATCAACACACAATCAAAAATAAGTATCCCATACCATTAATTGATGATCTATTGGATGAATTGTATGGTGCTACATTTTTTTCAAAATTGGACCTTCGCTCTGGTTATCACCAAATAAGAATGAGCCCAAAGGATATTCATAAGACTGCTTTCAGAACACATGAAGGGCATTAAGAGTTTTTGGTAATGCCATTTGGCTTATCTAATGCACCTTCTACTTTTCAAAATCTTATGAATGATATTTTTAAGCATCATTTAAGGAAGTTTGTGCTAGTATTTTTTGACGATATTCTGATCTATAGCACCACTTGGGAATTACATCTGCAACATGTTGAGCAAGCTTTACAAATTTTGTCTGATGATAATCTGTATGCCAAGTTGTCTAAATGTTCATTTGGGGTGACCAATGGCATTGTAGCTATGGATAAGTCTAAAATCAAGTCTATTATCGAATGGCCTATTCCACAGTCTTTGAAAGCTTTGCGAGGATTTTTGGGGCTGACAGGTTATTACAGGAAATTTATCAAAGATTATGGTTCTGTAGTAGCTCCATTGACAAATTTATTGAAAAAAGATGCATTCTCTTGGAATGATTGTGCTACTGTTGCCTTTAATAAATTGAAAGACATCATGTCTTCTGCTCCTGTATAACTGTATTAGCACTGCCAAATTTCCATGATCCATTAGTGGTGGAATGTGACGCCAGTGGTGTTGGATTGGGTGTTGTCTTAATGCAACAAGGAAGACCAGTGGCTTATCTAAGTAAGGCTTTTTCAGTAACTCAACTAGGTCTTTCAGCTTATGAGAAAGAAATGGAGGCCATTATTTTTGCAGTCCAGAAATGGAGAACCTATTTGTTGGGTAGAAGGTTTGTTATTAAAACTGACCATCAAAGTCTGAGATTTCTTTTGAACCAGCAGGTCCACACCCCAGCTCAGCAAAGATGGCTAGTCAAGTTGCTGGGTTATGATTTTTCCCTTGAGTACAAATCTGGGCACCAAAATAAGGCAGCTGATGCATTATCCAGAATATTTGAAACTAAGGGTGATACAACAGTTTTTGGTATTTCAGTGGCAATCCCTACTTGGTTCCAAGAGTTACAAGAAGCCTATGCTACTGATTCCATTTTCCAATCTTTCCTTCAGAAGTGGCAGGCAGGTGAGTTGAATGTCAACAAATTTGCATTAAAGGGTGGCATTCTTTACTATAAGGGAAGGATTTATTTGCATAAATCCTCAACTCTTATTCCAGTTTTATTACATGCTAATCATGATTCACCTGAAGGGGGACATTCTGGATATCATAAAACTTTAGTAAGACTCAAACGGAGTTTTTATTGGCCGGGTATGACTCAATCAGTCAAGGATTATATTAAGAACTGTGATACCTGTCAAAGAAAATCAATTCACTCACATCCTGCTGGATTGTTACAACCTTTGCCTATTCCAGAGTGTTTGTGGACACACATTAACATGGATTTTATTGATGGGTTGCCCCTTTCTCTGCATAAATCTACCATAATGGTGGTCATAGACAGACTTTCTAAATATGCTCATTTCATTCCTCTTAAGCATCCATATACTGCTGCTTCAGTTGCACAAGAATTTATTGTCAATGTTGTCAAATTGCATGGTTTACCACAAGTTATTGTTTCTGACAGAGATGCAGTTTTTACTAGCAAGTTTTGGCAAGAATTATTTCAATTGCAGGGGGTTAAGTTGCACATGAGTAGCGCATTTTATCCACAATCTGATGGTCAAGCTGAGGTACTTAATAAATGTTTAGCGACTTATCTCAGATGTTATTGTTTCCAGCAACAGCATTTATGGATGAAATGGTTGCATTGGGCTGAGTTTTGGTATAACACTTCAACTCATTCATCAACTGGCATTACCCCTTTTGAGGCAGTTTATGGTGTATTACCACCAACAATCCTGTCTTATGTTCCTGGTACATCTAAAGTGTTGGATGTGGAACAGACTTTAATTGACAGGGATCAAATTCTTAAGGAGCGTCGCCAACACTTATTGAAGGCACAAAACCGTATGAAGAGACTGGCTGATAGGCATAGAACTGATAAGGAATATACTGTGGGTGACTGGGTATACTTGAAGCTCCAACCCTACAGACAGAGTTCTGTGGTTACTAGGATCAATCACAAATTGAGTGCTAAGTATTATGGCCCATATCAAATAATTCAGCGCAATGGTTCAGTGGCATATAAATTGGCGCTACCTCCTACTTCCAAGATTCATCCGGTGTTCCATGTTTCCCAGCTTAAGCACAAGTTTTCTGCTGATAAGGTTTCAATTTTTCCCTTACCAGAATGCTTTGAGAATATGGACAGAGTACCTGCACCGGTGTTGGGTAGAAAAATGATCAAGAAGGACAATAAACCAATGACTCAACTATTGATTCAATGGAAAGGTTGTCAACCTGAAGAAGCTACTTGGGAGGAGTATTATGACTTTATAAAAAATTTTCCTTCTTTCGACCTTGGGGACAAGGTCTCTTTTGAAGGGGGGGAGAAATTTGTAACGGGTCGTTGAGCTATATAAGACCGGTTTAGCTTGGTTGTTGGTTCGCTGGGAGACTTAGTGATGGTTAAGCTTGTTGTGTTTGTTACTGTTGGTAGTTGGAGACACACCAATCTGTGGTGATTGCCCCAAGAAGTTGTTAAACCAGTTGATATAAATAGAGAAGTGCCTGGCCAATTTGGGGGATTATGGCAAATTGTGACAAAAGCTCTCTCTCCACTTTTCTCTTGTTCCCTCTGAAGCATATCCGTTCCCTTCTTCTACATCCTCTGTTCTAGTTCTTCTTCTAGTTGTAGGGAAAGGAGCTAGGAGCTTGGAACGGACCAGAATAGCAGCATGGGTCGCCCCAAGAGATGTGGATCCATACCGGTGGGCATGGAGAAGGGCGGCGGGGCCGAGGTAGAGCTCGGGATTCCACCAGTAGCTGGGGCAAGAGGTACTGCAGCAGGCACAGAGGATGCACTCGTACATGCCGTCCAGCTTTGCCCGGTCCTTCTTGCTCTGGGGGATCTCCTTGCCGGGCACCGGCGGTGAGTCCTTGCGCTTCAGCCACGGCTCTACGCTCTTGTACTGCGCGTAGAAGTTGGTCATGTCCACCACCAGATCCTTCATGACGAACATGTGCGGCAGCGGCGTGATCATCATGGGGCCGGCCTGGTCCTTCTTGATCTTGGTGAGGCAGGCGAGACTGTTGTCACCATCAATGTTCATGGCACAAGAGCCACAGATGCCCTCGCGGCAGGATCGCCGGAAGGTGAGGCTGGGGTCGACCTCATTCTTGATCTGGATGAGGGCGTCCAGTACCATGGGGCCGCACTCGTTGAGGTCGATCTGGAACTCCTCCAGCTTGGGCTTCCCTCCGTCCTCGGGGCTCCATCGGTAGATCTGGAAGGTCTTCATGTTGGGCGCCTTCTTCCCGGCGGCCGACGAGGGGGCTGCCTCCGACGCGGCGGCGGTGGAGTGGCCCTGGGTCTGCAGATGGAGGAGGGGCCCCCTGGTGGGAGTTGATGTTACCGCCGTGGCGGCGATCTGATGGTGACGGAGCAGGGAGGCGAGGGTGGAGCCGCGGCGGAGCAGAGACCTTGCTGCCATCGCCAGAGAGAGAGAGAGAGAGATGACGGGTTGTGGTGTCTCTTGGTAATTTAAAGAGCACGAGTCTGATGAGAGGTCCGGCCATACAGGTTGTTTTATCCGTTGGATCGAGTTCAACGCTGTGGGCATGCGTAATCGATGGCTGATTGGGTTAAGGTGATGGACCACACGAGGCGATGCCATTGAGACGGCAGCCTAGCCAATAACACTGCTCTACTCTTGGGTGGTTTTGTAGGGTGCCACAACACACATTGTCGTGGCCGCTTTTACACACGTGTTTTCTGCCCGCCGATAGTTGGTGTACTGTGCGGACCGTGGCGAAGGTGTTGCGTGTGGAAAAATAGTACCACGCACGAGTGTATCTTATTAGTAAAAATTAAAAAAAGAATAAAATTTTATATTTCAATTTTTACTTAAATTATAAAAATATTTTTTATATATTATATTTAAATATAAAATATTAAGTTTTACCCTGTCTAGGATCTCTTTCTGAGCAATATTGAAGGGATCCCGTCTATGTGAAAAGTAGAGATGTCGATCGGTCGGGTCTAGATTGGGCCTTGCTAGGCCCGCCCAAATCCGATTTTTTAAAAGTCGACTCGGGTTCGGCTCAGGCCCAAGGATAGATCCGGTATGGTTGGCTTAGTCCGGCCAAGAAAAACCCGGTTAAGTTCAACCCGACCCGAAAATATAAGAAAATTATTATTTTTATCTATATTATATAATTTTAATATATCTAATATATATATCTATAAATATATATATATTACTTATATTTATATTAACATTCAATTTATAAAATATTATATTTTTGTATAGATTTATTATAGATAAAATAAATATAATTCTTTTTAAATATAAATTGTATATTTAATATAAATTATATTTATATTTAAAATTCCGAGCCGAGTGGACCAGGCCTCACAAAGCCCAAGTCCGGTCCTGTCGGGTCGGGCCGAGCCTCCGGACTGGCCTGGCCCAATTGACACCTTAGTGAAAAAGAAAGAGTTTAGAGAAACGAGAAAAGTTTTCTACAATAACATCATCTTTAATTGTATTTTTAGATATTTATTATTGTACCACATTACTTTTTGGAACTGAATTTTTTACAGTGACATCCAACTATTTATTTTTAAGCTCAAGTTTCTCATTTAACATTTAAATTTCTCTTTTTATATTATTTTTGACGTGTGATGTAGTAATTCGAATTAAAATGTCAAAAAAATTGAGTATCAGAATAAATATTTGGATACTTAAATAATAGGTTGAACTCTAAAAACTAAAAAAAAAACAACATGCTACGATACAATACAATAAACCGTGCCATCAATGAAAATTTAAAAGTGCAATTAGATGTCCCGTTAATTTTTTTTTCTCGATAGAAAAGGACGGGGTTGTGACGGTTGGTTGAGAGATAAAAAACTCGGTGATTGGACGGACGTGAATGGTTGTGCTTTTGGCATCTAAAATTATCTTCTTACGAGGAGGAGGAGCTTTGAGATAGATGTTTTGATTAAATTATTTACATCATGTTTAGTGGGGTTTTAGAATTTCACTAGATTTTTTAAATTTTATTTAAAAAGTTTATTAAATTATTTTTACTAATTAAATAAAATGATTTCACTAAATAATTTTTTTATATTCATCATTATTTTAATTAAAAAAATTTATCTTGTAATTAGAGTTGGAGTTGTTTGAGAAAGAGCGCAAGTCAATGGAGAAAGCCAATGAAATAAATATAGATGGATTTTTTAATTGATTGGACGGTCAGAATGCACTCATTCAATAAGAGGAAAAAAATATAAGTAAAAAATATAGTACACTAAATTATTCTCTTAATGTAAAGCCAACTCGACGAACTAAAAAACGTGCAAGAACTTACGTAGTAATACTTTCTCATAAACACAGTATCCTCCTATTTACATATTTATGTGATAAATACTTCTGTCATCATATGTACCGCACCAGCTTTAAAGACTCATGTCATTTGCACGTCGGACAACAAATTCTACTCCAACCATCTGCTGCAAGCAACCAAGTACACTCAATTATAGCTACTTAACTAGTTCTTTGGATATTTAAATTTTAATAAATAATAATATTTAAAAAAGTTGAGATAGTTGTTTCTATATATAAATATCTTTTATATTAAAATTAGATTGAATTACATGTTTAGTCTGAATAATTTTTTTACGACGACTGTAAAAAAAATTATCCAATATTCTATATGAATATAAATTGTCAAGTTAGATATCAAGAAAGTACAACTTTTAGAACTATTATGACTAAGGTTTTTTTTTCCCTGTTGCAGTTGGGATTTGGGTGGTGTTTGGCAACGCCAAGAAAACAATATTCTCCATTTTGTTTGGAAAGAATGATATGTTGTGCTGTTCAACGCCCATCTCTTGTTAAAACAGCAACATAACAGAGCATATATATCTATGAGGAAGCACTAAAACTAATTACATAACAGAAAAGAAAGATTTAAAAGTTGAATGAGAAGCATATGTTAGGTTAAAAAGTTACTTGTGCAGTCTTTCTGATTCATTCAAACAGTAAAGTGGGCCAAGATTACTTGGAGAATCTATGGTCAATTAATTTCTCAAACAAAACAACTTTTAAAACGTTCTGTTTAAAAGTGATTACATAAGGGATAGCCAAAAAACAAAGCACTAAAAATGTAGTTAACCTGAAATCTTCTATTGTCACTACCCACATCAAACATATAATTCAGTTTGGGAATGAGTAGAATAAAAAAAATAGAACTACCATGAGTGAATATCGGCAACTAAGAACAACAAAAAGAGCAGCTCAATTACACTTCTAAATACATCGTTGTTGGATAAACATATATGAATAAGGTGTAAAACAGAAATCTAAGATGTTGTTGCCTTCTGCATTCCCATTATTAAGTTTTTTAGCTGGATAGGCAATTTCCCTAGTGGTTTCTTTTATACTCAGCATATCAAAATAAACTTTTTTATGTTGGTCCTAGACGTAGAGTTATTAGAGAACCTTGTTTGCCACTGAAGGCATAAAATGTCAGAAGGTGCCTTTTTGGTTGTCCTGGAAAATCTCAATAATTTTGTGCATTTTTCTGCTTAACCTTATGTTCTAGAAACCAAAACCATTTATGCAGTGTACACCCAATCGTTGATGTACTCCAGACGCCTGAAAAAGCTAAGCACTTTAAAACTTAACCTCCCAATCATCACTTAAATACAGAAACTCCATAAACACTCGAAAACTAAAAATTCAGGGAGGATATGTGATGGGTGTTAAGGGAGAGTAGCTATATAATAGACAGAAAAACTATATAATAGACAATTATAATGTCAAACCTAAAAAAATGTCTGCATAACTGAATCCAGTCACAAAACCAAAATCTCGTGAATAGCCAGTCAGAAAACCAAAATAGAAATCAGATAAAAAACATTGAATATCATTATCAACTCTTTAAAAATTTGTATTGAAACATCCAGCACGGGAAGTTATTAAATTTATAAATTTTAACTCTTTAATAATAGTTCACATGCAACTTATGTTGCAACTTAAAAAAAAATGGTTCAGATTTACTGGAAGCTCAAAACAATTTCAAACTTCAAATATCATACCACTTATAATATAGATATAGATAGTATAAATTCAAATTCTTTGACTTCAAAGTATACCACATTGCATTCCTATAACTGCAGTGAAAACATTTTAATCAATTTCATCCTGCTCACACAGAAAATCTTTTGGTCTCAAGTGCATGTAGTTTCAACTTTGTCCATCACATGAACTTAGTAGAACATAACAAACAATCACCAACTGCATATCAGTTATTTAATACCATGAATCAAACAAATCCAAATCATTGCTCAAAAAATTTTGACAGTATGTAATTTACTGTTAGACCCATGTAAGACTCTGTAAATGGACTTTCTCAAAGAGTTCTGCTATATAGAAACATGATATATTAAAGTCTGGGTATCCAAATCATTGCTCAAACAATTCTCCATCTGCTCTAAAAACTGAATTCTCTGCTTAATCCCTATACTTTTTGCTACAATGAATATGGATTCAATTATTCTGCTCCAGAATTTGCAAATTCCATAGCATGGAAAAAGCCAGAAAAGTTCAAGCTTATTGTTTATTCACAAAATTATGAAAGTACACCATCCATGGAAGTTTTTGGCAGGATTACAAAGTGATGCTATTGTAAATTGATGTTTAAAAGGTAGCTATATTTTCTCGTATTCCCTCTACTTGGCTTTCAGATGTAAAATGTCAAAACAGGATGGCAAACAATGCATCTTATAGTTTTCCATCTTACAGTTCAGTGTGAAGCCATAACAACTCATTTCAGTCAGATGTCTGGATTGGCCGAGGCCAGATGTACAAATTGGCACACGTATAATGATTCACATATACAGGTAGAATAACTAAGAAAAGGATACATACCTCAAAATTAGATGAGACAATTAAACAGGAAGCTTGAGTACTGGTTCTCAGTGTTACTCTCTCAGGAACGTGAAATAATGGCCTTGTAGTTTCCCTGTGAATCCATTGTGTACAAAATGTCAATAGAGCACAACATGAACAGGAAAACAACATAAAGAAGTAAAAATACATTTACAGCAATAAGGAAGGTATTTTGCAGATTAATGGGAAAGAAAATACAGAGAAACAAAATGAGCAACAAAAGGAAAGAAATATTAATTCTTTCTAGGGCCGGCATTATTAATGATTTGTGGTTCAGAAATTAGCCTTGGTGTGCTTTACATAATTTGGGATTAAATATTTGTAGTATGAGTTAGTAGACTCTCATAGGTATGGATAACATCTTTTTTTAGGCAACAGAAGATGTTTATAACCCAGGCACTTGATTGCTTAATTCATTGTGCTAGATTATCTTGTTTATTTTGTTCACTTATAAACATGCTACCTTAAGAACCTGAAAACTAAATTAATGATCACAATACTAATAATACTTTATCCCATGTATCTGATCATCCAGGGATGATCTGTGATGGGTGGTGAGGGAGGAAAAAATCATACAACCATGTAATTAATTGCCGATGACAAAAATGAATAGTCACAAAACTAATAATATCTATAGAAATTGATAACTTGGAAACTAAAATTGAATAGCTAACATTCCATAATATTCAAAGATCTAATCAAAGATCTATAAGAACTGAACTATATATACTCCAAAAGATATGAACCAATTATACATCAACCATGCCATGCAATTAGAGTTATTGAGACCACAAAATAGTAACAACACTATTTAACCCCCCCCCCCCCCCATCGCATGGCATATCCTTTAAGGGATGACATTAATCTGCATTTTAAATATGTTTTAATCTTTAAAGTTACATTTAATACTTTGGAAAATGGAAGTCTGGATTAATCTGCAAGGTCTTCTATCAAAGTATTGCACAACACTTCAAATAGGTTCCACTGTAATCTGCAAGGATTTTAACACTTTAAAATTTGACCAATGCCAGGATCAGAGATAGGGAGGGAGAGTGATAGAGTCAAGGAATTGGAGATCCATTGCCCTGAAATTCTAGAAACAGAAGTTAAGAAAATGGTCTTCATAAAGCAAACACACACCAATCTGGTTGGGTTTATAAAATTCACTTAATAATTTTTTTTCTATGGTTTCATATGCACATTAAAACAGTAAAGAAGGAGTGTGTGAGATTCTGTATCTCTATCCTAGGTGTAGCCTTATTTCTTCTGAGGTTTTACTGATAATTGGTAGGATGATTAATATGTTGAGGCAATGCATCTAATAGCTTTAAATGGCTCTTGGCAGAACATAGAACAACATTTCTAATCTAATGTTGGGTTCACAATATATGATCATGACATCAATACATCATTATTCAGGTCATTGCTACATTACAGAAGGAGGGAAATGATCTATAGGAGCTAAATTTTCAGGCTTTTAGTATATATACATTAGTGCATATATAGGCAATTAGAAACTGTAGATAATTAGAAACTGAGGCAATTAGAAACTGGAGATAATCTAAGTAGTAATGTATTGATGCACTTATCTCTATGTTTTGGTCTAACCTGTTTAACAAAGAGAGTTTCTAACCTGTTTAACATACTGAGGCAATTAGAAACCATATGCTTTGATCTAACCTGTTTAACAAAGAGAGTTTCTAACCTGTTTAACATACTGACGCAATTAGAAACTATATGCTTTGAAGTACATATTTAAAAACCTGACAACCATAGTGACCAGAACGGAACAGAGGAAAATTTTAAAGAAAATGCAGAAAAGTTTAACTTTGAAATAAGCTTTGCAGAAAATGGAAATTATTATTCAAAATTCAAAAAATAGGAAAAGTAAGATACATAGATTGTCATTAAAAGCTTCCAATGATATATATGATCATGACATCAATACATCATTATTCAGGTCATTGCTACATTACAGAAGGAGTGAAATGATCTATAGGAGCTAAATTTTCAGGCTTTTAGTATATATACATTAGTGCATATATAGGCAATTAGAAACTGTAGATAATTAGAAACTGAGGCAATTAGAAACTGGAGATAATCTAACTATTATGCCCAAGATTATGAATGTCAACAGAGCCATCAGATAAATTATTAAGTGAACCAATTGATACAGATCATATCTAGCATGCTGATCCTTCACAGTTTATGAGAATTTCACTAAAATCAAAGTTGGAGGAACAATATTTTTACATGTCCTCAATCTGGGCCTCCTGTCAATCACATTCCCCAATCATCTACTTGGTAACTACTGCCATTTTTCATATCTTAGAGTGCCTTCTAGCAGATTAAAATATTGTTGGAAGTAGAAACAGAAGTTAAGAAAATGGTCTTCAGAAAGCAAACACACACCAATCTGGTTGGGTTTATAAAATTCACTTAATAATTTTTTTTCTATGGTTTCATATGCACATTAAAACAGTAAAGAAGGAGTGTGTGAGATTCTGTATCTCTATCCTAGGTGTAGCCTTATTTCTTCTGAGGTTTTACTGATAATTGGTAGGATGATTAATATGTTGAGGCAATGCATCTAATAGCTTTAAATGGCTCTTGGCAGAACATAGAACAACATTTCTAATCTAATGTTGGGTTCACAATATATGATCATGACATCAATACATCATTATTCAGGTCATTGCTACATTACAGAAGGAGGGAAATGATCTATAGGAGCTAAATTTTCAGGCTTTTAGTATATATACATTAGTGCATATATAGGCAATTAGAAACTGTAGATAATTAGAAACTGAGGCAATTAGAAACTGGATATAATCTAAGTAGTAATGTATTGATGCACTTATCTTTATGCTTTGGTCTAACCTGTTTAACAAAGAGAGTTTCTAACCTGTTTAACATACTGAGGCAATTATCCTCAAAATTAAGACAATTACAGCAGTCAGAAAACCAAAAAAAAGTAATCAGTTAAAAAATAGTTTAACTATTATGCCCAAGATTATGAATGTCAACAGAGCCATCAGATTAACGTGAATTGAACCAATTGATACAGATCATATCTAGCATGCTGATCCTTCACAGTTTATGAGAATTTCACTAAAATCAAAGTTGGAGGAATCATATTTTTACATGTCCTCAATCTGGGCCTCCTGTCAATCACATTCCCCAATCATCTACTTGGTAACTACTGCCATTTTTCATATCTTAGAGTGCCTTCTAGCAGATTAAAATATTGTTGGAAGTAGAAACAGAAGTTAAGAAAATGGTCTTCATAAAGCAAACACACACCAATCTGGTTGGGTTTATAAAATTCACTTAATAATTTTTTTTCTATGGTTTCATATGCACATTAAAACAGTAAAGAAGGAGTGTGTGAGATTCTGTATCTCTATCCTAGGTGTAGCCTTATTTCTTCTGAGGTTTTACTGATAATTGGTAGGATGATTAATATGTTGAGGCAATGCATCTAATAGCTTTAAATGGCTCTTGGCAGAACATAGAACAACATTTCTAATCTAATGTTGGGTTCACAATATATGATCATGACATCAATACATCATTATTCAGGTCATTACTACATTACAGAAGGAGGGAAATGATCCATAGGAGCTAAATTTTCAGGCTTTTAGTATATATACATTAGTGCATATATAGGCAATTAGAAACTGTAGATAATTAGAAACTGAGGCAATTAGAAACTGGAGATAATCTAAGTAGTAATGTATTGATGCACTTATCTCTATGCTTTGGTCTAACCTGTTTAACAAAGAGAGTTTCTAACCTGTTTAACATACTGAGGCAATTAAAAACCATATGCTTTGATCTAACCTGTTTAACGTGCAAGAACTTACGTAGTAATACTTTCTCATAAACACAGTATCCTCCTATTTACATATTTATGTGATAAATACTTCTGTCATCATATGTACCGCACCAGCTTTAAAGACTCATGTCTTTTTTTTTTTGGTCGGTACTTTAAAGACTCATGTCATTTGCACGTCGGACAACAAATTCTACTCCAACCATCTGCTGCAAGCAACCAAGTACACTCAATTATAGCTACTTAATAGGTACAAAAAATGTGCACTAATTTAGATGTGCCACGTTGAAGGTATACGATATAATTATATCTTTATGTTTTAAGAGAAATATTTAGTGTGCAATTGAGTGGAAGTACGGATGACTCAACTCTTAGTATTTAATTAATTAAGAATAAGGATATATTAAATATTCTTTAAAATTGAAGTGACATCCCTACTTAAGGTGTGTCCAACTTAATTGTGTACCAAATATTTCTCTTTTAAATTTTAATGATGAGATGACATATCTCTGTTGAGTGTGTCTACTTAGTAAATATTATGCACTAAAACTTTTTCAAAACATAAATAACTTTCGATATAAGACTGGCCCCCCTTCCTTGGGTTGGATGGTGGGCGCCTCTTATTGAGACCCGCCCCCTAAACCCGGACCCGTCATCTCTCTCTCTCTCTCTAGTGGCGATGGCAGCATGGTCTCTGCTCCGCCGCGGCTCCGCACTCGCCTCCCTCCTCCGTCACCATGAGATCGCCACCACGGCGGTAACATCATCTCCCACCAGGGGGCCCTTCTCTATCTGCAGACCCAGGGCCACTCCACCGTCGTCGCATCGGAGGCCGTCCCCTCGTCGGCCACCGGGAAGAAGGCGCCCAACATGAAGACCTTCCAGATCTACCGATGGAGCCCCGAGGACGCAGGGAAGCCCAAGCTGGAGGAGTTCCAGATCGACCTCAACGAGTGCGGTCCCATGATACTGGATGCCCTCATCCAGATCAAGAATGAGGTCGACCCTAGCCTCACCTTCCGACGATCCTGCCGCGAGGGCATATGCGGCTCTTGCGTCATGAACATTGATGGTGACAACGGCCTCGCCTGCCTCACCAAGATCAAGAAGGACCAGGCCGGCCCCATGATGATCACGCCGCTGCCGCACATGTTCGTCATGAAGGATCTGGTGGTGGACATGACCAACTTCTACGCGCAGTACAAGAGCGTGGAGCCGTGGCTGAAGCGCAAGGACTCACCGCCGGTTGATCTTGGACCAGGCCGGCCCCATGATGATCACGCCGCTGTCGCACATGTTCGTCATGAAGGATCTGGTGGTGGACATGACCAACTTATACGCGCAGTACAAGAGCGTGGAGCCGTGGCTGAAGCGCAAGGACTCACCACCCGTGCCTGGCAAGGAGATCCCCTAGAAAAAGAAGGACCGGGCAAAGCTGGACGACATGTACGAGTGCATCCTTTGCGCTTGCTGCAGTACCTCTTGCCCCAGCTACTGGTGGAATCCCGAGCTCTACCTTGGCCCTGCCGCCCTTCTCCATGCCCACCGGTATGGATCCACATCTCCCCAGTCCCTTTTTTCCTTTCTTATAAGAAAAAAAGCTTCTTTCTCAGTAGAACAGAATGCGATCATCTTTTCCTCTATTTCTTCATAGTGATCCCCTTATGCTATTTTGTTACTTGTTGTTCTTTTCTCATGGATAAGTGGTTTCTTCTACTATTGCCTTTGTGTTATTGAATTAAATTTCTTGTAAATATGGATGATCAATGCTTGCCCGTCTAGAGAGTCTAGAGCGGATTCATCACCTGTAAGAAGTGAAAAAGAGAGAGTTGTGGTATGTTAAGTGTTGCCAGATGAATTAGGGTCTGCACATATCGTTTTTTTTTAAGTGGATTTTCTTGTTCTACCTTATATCTCTTGGCTCAGCTTTCGTTGAAGACTGTCCATTTGATGTACCGTTTCTTTCTGGTGGACCTGCATTCCTGCTCGAAGTTAGGGGTTTTTTTTTTTTTTTTAGGGGGGGGGGTGTTCAATGTTGGCTTCGGTTTCATTCTTTTCCTTCTGTTTCCTTTTCTGTTACCAAACTGTGGCCTCTTGTCTTTCTTATCGTTAATCCTGCAAACAAAATATGTACTTTGATTTCATCATGTTTAATGGTTGTCTGGACTGTAATTACGCCTCAAATCTTACCCTCTCATCAACATCAGCGATTACATTTCTTGAGAGCTCAAGTTTCGGCGTCAAGGATTCATTCTTTAACGTATTCCATATTCTTGTTGGTGGATTAGGTCCGAACTTCAAGTTACTGTTAGTGCCTCTTGTATCCAACTTCTCGCCAAAAATGTGATTTCCCTTTTTTCTATTTATTTGCTCGTCATGGATATTATCCGCCACCATGTGGGTTTTTAATCTAATACTTAACAATGAGTTGTTGATAAATATTTTCTGTCAGCATTTGGCCAGTACTCAATTTAGAGAGTCCAAACTCATTTAATGGGGTCCGTGCCTCTAGAATGGGGAATGTAAGGCAATATCTTTCTAGACATCTACCTAGGAAACTATTGTTTCCTTATTGTCCATTTTTTGTAATTTATGTATATCCAAGCAAGCAGAGAGAGTAAGGGTAAACTCTTGCATGGACATATGAGGGAAATAGTTCTGACTATGGTTCCCATCTGGGCAGAAACAGAATTATGACATTAACATAGGAAGAGGTGCCAAGCTGAGGATAATTCTGCCTTGCTTAGGGGAACACAGGTTGATTTTAGATAAAATGATGATTAATCTTTCGGAAAGGAATGTTGCATCAAGTTCACCCATGGTAAATCCTTTCAAGTAATAACGTATGATGGGCAACAATTTTCGACTCTGATTGAGCCTATGACAAGTACAGATAATTAAGCATCATCTGAGGTACTATGGGATGCATAATAGCACCACCTTCCCTAACCCCCCCCCCCTCCAAAAAAAAAGGAAAGAAAAAAGCTTGGAAGATCAAAATTTTTTAGTGTAAGCCTACCTTTAGAATTGAGCTCGACTGCAAAACAACTTCTGATTTGATTTGTTTAAATTTCTTACTATCTGCTATCATGTGACCTACATCAATCTCTAGAACTGCCACCATGCCATCAGCTCCACAAATTGTATTTCCTGACAGAAACGTTTTGTCGTGGGAAGGAAATGGCTTAATCCATGTTTCTCTAGATTAAGAAAGGGAAGTAGAAGACCTTCAAGAAACTTTGCTTGTTATTGATTTGGGATAGAGAAGGTCCATAGTTGTAACTTCAGTTACTTGAGTAGAAAAAAAATGTTTTGGCTTTTTGGATAAACTTTAATTTGTGATTATTGGGGAGAAACAAGACAAACATCAATGGTATGTCTATTTGCCATGAAAAAAGCCATTTTCGTTGAAGAAATGAGTTTTATTTTCCCTTCATCTTTGTTGCATTCGAATTGAGGAAATAAGAAGCCATTTGTCTTATCCTTTTATGACATTCTAAGCTACTTCAAGTGGGTGGTACTACATATATAGATTTAAAAGAATGAAAATGTACAAGTATAGGTGGGTCCAAAACACCCTAAAAAGAGCATCCCACAACACCTATACAACAAGTGTACACCAAGGAGGTGTAATAGACGCTAATCCCCCAATAATCCAAAAAGAGGAGTTATGGATGAACTTACATTGGACAAAATGACCGCCCACTCCTCCTCCCTGCCCCAAACAAAGTGAAATAACACCTCCTCGGAGCGAGACTCCCTCCTGAAAATATGATGGTTCTGCTCCCCCCAGACCGCCCACCATACCATCCCATCAAACTTGCGAAGCCAATGCCTATGCCAATCCCGAAATAGCGAAGTGACATCACCTTGCAAGGTGAGAGCATCCGGTCATTCGGGCAATCTCCCTCCAAAGCCCTTAAGAAAAGCAGCCCACGAAAAGGTCATCCAAAGACTCCTCATTGATGCTGCAACAACAACAGATTGGACTGATATCAGGCAAAATGAGAATCAGTATCCCTAGTAGGAAGCCTCCCACGAGTAATGCTCCAAGCCAGTATCTTAGCCTTGAGAGGACTGGGCATTGTCCACATTTTGTGGAAAAAGGCAAACCACACACCCCCATTTTAGCAAACCTCATATGCTAATTTGACTGAGAAAGTACCACCTTTCCCCCATCTCCAAACCCAAGCATCCCTTGTTTCTTACAGCTAAGAAGCAAATATCAAACTTAGCAAGCCTTGAAGCTGTTCCAATTCTTGATGCTGGAAGTTATATGTGAAAGTTGAGGCCCAAGCTCCACCGAGAATGTGCCGATCAAAGATCTGAGCCACATAAGCACATAGGGGATGCCGATATAGCAAAAGGGTTGGGAAATAAGGATTCCAACGTAAAATCACCACACCATTTGGCTTTCAGAAGAGACACTTATTACCATTTCCCAACTTAACCCATATTCCTGAAGAAAGTAGTTCTTTATAGGAGGAAATATCTCGCTAAAAAGGGGAGGTCAATTATTCATATATAATGAAGCTTCAATGCTCGTATTTCCTCCTAGTTTCTTCTCTTTTTGATATATCTGATGCCCATTTGGCATTGGCATTGTATAAATAAATTTGCCATCTTCATGTCATGAATGAATGCACTCAGACTTTGTTTACTACCAGAATTATATTGTGCTCCATGTCCATATTCAAGATCTCTTACCATATTTTGAGTGTTTTTCCTTCTATTAGGCAATTTTGTTTGGTATCAACACAAAATATATTGAGAGGACGTTGTTATAGCTTATTTGATACAGGTAACTCAAAAAAAAGAACAAAATAAAAAAAAAATCTAAGAAATTCTAACTGCGGTTTCAATTAGAAGTAAGAAAACCATAGAAATGACTTTTTAGATATAGCTTCCTACTCTAAGCTGATGCATCTGGAAATTCAAAGAGCTATGCTAAGCATGCCCTTAAGCTTGATTTGTGTTTTTTATGCCAGATGCCTTCTTATCAAGTTAACTGGTAATCCATCTATCTGAGGGGGGATTTGAGAATTGAGATACATTTACTTTAAAAGTAATATATTTATGTATCTAAAATATATCTCAATATTATGTCTTTTAATAAATTGTCACCTCAAATGCCTTAGCATCCAAGTCCAAGGTTACCTCTTGGTCGCCTCGGTTCCCTCTCACCTTTGACTACATGGGGCATATCAGAAGTGATATGGGGCTTAATGTGATGCCTTCATGCTAATTAATGTGATGTTGGACCAGTGGGTTAATGTGTGTGCATTTGGAGTCCTGTGAGTCTTGAACTTTACTAGGATGATTAACATGAGCCACGAAAATATCCAAATAAATTCACGAAGAGAACTCAAAAGAGAACTATTCGCGATTTATGAGGCTGGATAAGTCATGCAATGGAGTCTAGATTCAATGGATAGGTTACAGTTACACCTGGACCTTCTTTTACGCTCATATTGATCTATAATTCACTTTCTTTCCATGAAGATATTGGATCATTTATGTTCTAACAGTGAGAAACCCAAGTACAGGAATTGGTAGAAGACTCTTTCACATATCCATCCTTTTTTTGTTTGTCAATTTTACCACGGTTGGATGAATGAGAAATAATGGGCCTCCAGACAATGTACTGCTGAAATAACACTAACTGCCCACTCTCTTTCCACAGCAACTATGTCATGAATTTTTAGCAGAAACCCCTTTTCTTTGTGGTTTCAAGGCCAGTTTGGCATCACTGCATCAAGATACAAGTTTTCAAGTATAGAGGTTCCTTGCATATCCTCCATTTTGGAAGAAGCCACTCATATGAGTTTTCTCTTCATGCTGGTTTAGTTAGTACTATTGCCTGGGCGCCATTTTGTTTAAGAATTGCTCTACGTTTTTTATGCAGATGGATTACTGATAGCCGTGATCAGTACACAAAGGAGCGCTTAGAGGCTGTATGTGATGAATTCAAGCTCTATCGTTGTCACACAATATTAAATTGTACTGCTGCCTGTCCTAAGGGATTGAACCCTGGAAAAGAGATCATGTCAATAAAAAGTCTTCAGCTTCAGAAGCCATTTATGTGAGGAATCTCGGCAGGCAGAAGCATGCAGATTGCCATATCCTACGGGGGCATTTTGCAGCTCTCACTTCAACTGAAATATTATCGTACAATAATTGTCTGTAGTAAAAGAGCATCTTTTGTTAATCTGCTGCTCTTTGATGCACTTGAAAAATAAAAGAATTGAGACACATTGTGATTTTTTTTTAAGGATTTATATGTTGGGTGGTCCATTGCCCGTGTCTTGTTTTGACGACCATTTTGTGAGTGCGCTATTTAAGTATATTTTGGCTGCTATGAACTGTGTTAAAACTTGAATGTCACTTGGTATGATGGTCATATATCTTTTCCAACTGACATTTTCTTATGTTTCACATTTAGCACCTCCTTCTTATGCTCCGACCTCAAAGGGATTCATCGTACATGCACAACTTAACTGCTCCCATTTTTTTTTTCACTGAAATGATATCGGAATTTTGATTTAGGTCGTGAAAAATGCTTAGTACAAGAACACTTATGTATTTGAGTTGCAAATGGGCTCATAAAAATTTGAGTTGGACTGATCAAATAAAGTGTCATGACACATTGATTCGTTAGGTGGACCAATAGTCTTGCAATTCAAATGCTAAAATACTCTTACAATGAACATTTCTCTTTGGTCGTATAGTATTTGGCCATCATATTCAACATGATCTATATGATGAACCACCATAAACCTGGGTGGCAATATAAGAGCTGAATATTCTTAAGCTAGTGGTCTTCACGATTTGGACATGCAAGATATATCATGAAGTATCCGTGGAACGGTTACCTTGCTACTGCTAGATCCTCTTCACCTGGATTAATCTCGCGAGGTAAAATATCAGCCTTTTTTTTCTTATTATTTCTTCTTAATCATAACAAAGCGTTACATCATTTCCTAAATGTACTTTGCTTAGGAACGAATGTAGAAAAGCTTTGATATATATTTCAAAAGGGAGTTGGCTGCCACGTACTGCCTGTTCATTAGGCCGTAAGGGCTAGAGTTTTGCATCCGCAACTCGTACATACTGCCTGTTCCAAGCCATCTAAGAGAACTGTAAAATGTGATCCCTGAGCAGTCATATTTGAAAGAGCAAAAAGACAAATCACATGGGAGGGCCATATAGCTAGAGAACCTTTTTTTCAATATATATATATATATATATATATATATATATATATATATATAATATAATTGCAGTGGCCTCTGGGCAAATCCGGGCCGGGTTCTGCATTTGGACAATCCCCCGGGATTTTTTAGATGTTTACTTGTTCTTGTTTATACTGTGTATTAAATTTATGCATGTTATAATTATTTAATTACTCATGCGTATATATATGTATATATATTATTTTATGTGGATGAGTGTTTAACTAATTTTATATATACATTATAAAATTTATTTAAATCTTATGTATATTAAATTTAAAAGATGTTGTACATATAATATGTAGTTATTACTAAATATCTTATGAATATATATATGAGTTTATTTCTATGCGTGTAAAAACCAGGGCGCTATTTAAGTGACTAGCCCATGTTCCTGAAAATACCGAGCAGTTAGCTTAATGGCTATGATTGGTTAGAGGCCCATCTATGAAAAGTTGTGTTAAACCATCTGACTTTATATTATTATATTCTTAATTACACTTTATAATATTTTTACTAATCTTAATCACATGATTCACATCTACATATAGGTAAACATCCTCGCACAGTGCTGGCCGATCCTCTCTGCCGTGCAGGGTACGTAAGCCGAAGTACACCGACCACCTCACCTACAACCTGAAGCCGGCCAGATTGAGGCTGCCGCCATCATGCATCACATCCTCAACGGTAGGATCCTATATGTAGATGGCCAAGAACCTGTACCAGCAGGACCCACGACAGGGCGGCGATTATGCCGAGAGCTTCAAAGAGTTCAGCGCCAACAACATTAGGACACCTTCCGGATTCTTCTCCAGATGGGCGTTGTCCTCATGTTCGGAGGCCAGATGCCTGTCATCTATGTAACCACTGCGATGCCACTACAGTACCTACTTATTTCTTCTCTTCTACTTCTTCTTTGCCTTCTCTCCTATGTCCGACAGTACCTGCTTGCACCCAACGCCAGAGCCACCTGCTGGTTCGCTCTGTACTCTCCCGGCCTCGCATCCTCATCACCACGCCAGCCTCTCCTATGCCGACCTTGCTGCTTCACCACCCCCGTCAGAGCTGGCTCGCGCCTGCAACCACCTGCACGGTCGCCGCAGTCGCTCGTGCCTGTTGCTGCTTGAGCCCACCGCCACTGTCATCACCGTTCCCAGTTGCTCCTACAGCTGACTGCACCTACGTTTGCTGCCGTCGTCCTGCCCACGGCTGTCTGGACACACGTGTGTGACGGCCATCGATCCTTACACACCCACGCAGTGTTGGATGTTGATACAAATTTAGTCACCTGATATGCAACGTATGGTCTCATCTTTAGGAGCAATTAGTGTCAGTCGGTTACATTTCCCTGCTTTAATATTATATCAAGAAAGGGTAACGGTTGTCACCCACGTAGCTCTGTTTTCTTTCTATATTTGTGCCTTTTGTTTGTCTATATAAGACACTCTGGTTGTAGCCCCTTGTTGTGCAGAAATGTTATTTTCTTCTTAGTGTTCTGCTTAATTTCTTTGGTGAGTTTTGAGTGTGGGGTTTCTGCCGTAGCAGAAACAATATTTTCCTCTCTCTCTGTTTTGTGTTTGCTGCAGCATAACAGGTCTAAACAGAGCAGTACAAGAATCAACAGTGGTATCAGAGCAGTCAGGTTCCATCAAACTGGGCGAAGAAGAGCTGCAAGTTCTGTGAAGTTCGGAAGAAGATAATTCTATTGCACAGAAGGTGTTTGACAGAAGTAGTAAGTGATCTCTTTCCACATTGCTATTGGTATGGCAACACTGAATCTCTCTCAACCTTTGGTGCCTATTTTCAATGGGGTAAATTATGAATTCTGGAGTATAAAAATGAAGACTTTCTTTATTTCTCAAGATCTTTGGGATCTAGTTGAGGCTGGCTTTGTAGAGGCAGAAAGCTCTAAGGAGAAGGCTACAGACCTTAAGGAGCTTCGTAAGAAGGATGCCAAGGCGTTATTGGTCCTTCAACAAGCTGTATCCGAGTCAGTGTTCCCTCGGATTGCAAATGCCACAAAGTCCAACGAAGCATGGACTATTTTACGGCAAGAATTTCATGGTGATGGAAAGGTAACAACAGTTAAACTCCAAACTCTAAGAAGAGATTTTGAAACTCTCTTAATGAAAGGTGGTGAATCTATTCAAGATTTTTTTTCTAGAGTTTCCACTATTATTAATCAGATGCGAACCTTTGGTGAAGTCATTACAGATCAGAAAATAGTAGAAAAAATCTTAAGAAGTCTCCCTACAAAATATGATCATGTTGTCACAGCCATTGAGGAGTCCAAAGATTTGACTAACTATTCTCTTACTGCATTAATGGGTTCATTGTTGTCACATGAGGAAAGAATGAACAGGTCTTCAGATACTAGTGCAGAGAATGCATTTCAGTCTAAAGTTGATGCATCAAACACCTCAAAGAAAGCTGAATACTTATCAAATCAAAGGTATGGTGGAAGAGGACGTGGAAGAGGAGGCTATCGTGGTCGTGGCCGAGGCAGAGGAAGATTTGAGCAGTCAAGGACAAGCTCAGAAAATGAGGATAAAGGAAATCAGAAGTCTAACTACAAAGGGAAACAATGCTACTACTGTAAGAAGTTTGGACATATTGAGGCATATTGTTGGGAAAAGGCTAAGACACAGGGCAAGGAACAGGCCAAATTTGTTGAAAAGCAGGAAGAGGAAGGTAATCTTTTTCTTACTCATGTTAATTCCAAGGAAAGGAGGACAGATATATGGTTTTTAGACAGTGGTTGTAGTAACCACATGACAGGGATAAAAGAGTTGTTTCGAAGTATTGATGAATCTATCAAGCAACAGGTAAGGCTTGGGGATGATAAAGAAGTGAAAATTGAAGGACAGGGGACAGTTTGTGTAAGAACTAAATCAGGTATTGAAAAACTCATTCATGATGTTTATTATGTGCCTGGTTTAGCCCATAATTTACTAAGTGTTGGTCAGTTAGTAAAATTTGGATATTATGTCCTCTTTCATGATGATATTTGTGAAATAAAGAGACCAAATTCAGATCTGTGTATCAAAGTTTATATGACAAAAATAAGATGTTTCCCCTTGAGATGTCTACTTTAGATGATTATGCTTTGGTGACTAATGTTCAGAATGAGTCTTGGCTTTGGCATCTAAGGTATGGACACTTGAATTTCAGTGGTTTGAAGTTGTTAAAACAGAAAAATATGGTTCTTGGCCTGCCTCATATTGATAGCAATGATGATGTGTGTGAAGGGTGTGTGTATGGCAAACAACATCGCCTTTCCTTTCCTATTGGAAAGTCGTTAAGAGCTAGAATGCCTCTTGAATTAGTTCATGCAGATATTTGTGGTCCAATGAATACACCATCTCTAAACAAAAGTAGATATTTTTTGTTGTTCATTGATGATTTCTCTCGCATGTGTTGGGTGTATTTTCTAATTCAGAAATCAGAGGCATTTGAAAATTTTCAAGAATTCAAAGCTTTTGCTGAAAAGGAGTGTGGAAATGTGATAAAAAATTTTCGTACTGATAGAGGGGGAGAATTTTTATCTAATGACTTTAACTCCTTTTGCAAGCAAAATGGCATTCGCAGACAATTGACAGTGAGACAGACACCAGAACAAAATGGGGTGGCTGAGCGGAAGAACAGAACTATTGTGGAAATGGCTCGGTGTATGCTGAAAGAAAAGAAGCTTCCAAATGAATTTTGGGCTGAAGCGGTAGCAACATCAGTCCATATACTCAACATGTCGCCTACCAAAGCAGTAAGAAATACTGTTCCTTTTGAAGTTTGGCACCAAAGAAAACCCAAGGTGAGTGGTTTGAAAGTATTTGGTTGCATTGCATATTCACTCATTGATTCTGAAAATAGAAAGAAATTGGATCAGAAAAGTGAAAAATGTATTTTTGTTGGATATAGCATTGAGAGTAAAGCTTACCGCTTGTATAATCCTAAGACTAAAAAGTTGATTATCAGAAGAGATGTAATCTTTGATGAAAATAGTTTTTGGGATTGGACTGAAGGCCAAAATCAACAGCAAGCAGTGACAATTGAAGAATCTGAATTTTCACAAGAATACAAAGAGAGTATGTCACCTGAACCAGCTATTAGCAGTCCTCTAGTTGATGATCATCACAGCAGTCTTGTTGACAGCACAAGCCCTCCAAGAAAGCTAAAATCTCTTCAAGAGATTTATGAAAAAGGTAACTTTGCTCTTATGGTTGCAGAACCTACATGTTATGAGGAAGCAAAAGGAAAAGAAGAATGGGAAGCTTCTATGCAAGAGGAGATAAAAGCAATTGAAAGAAACAAAACATGGATGCTTGTGAACTTGCCATCGGAAAAAAAGGCTATTGATGTCAAGTGGGTTTACAGATTGAAGTGCAATCCAGATGGGAGTATACAGAAATACAAAGCTAGACTTGTCGTCAAAGGGTATGCGCAAGAGTATGGTAAAGATTTCTTTGAAACTTTTTCTCCCGTTGCAAGATTTGAGACTGTTAGACTAGTCTTAGCCTTAGCAGCTCAAAACAGGTGGTATGTATATCAATTTGATGTAAAATCAGCCTTTTTAAATGGATATTTGGAAGAAGATATATATATTAACCAACCACAGGGATTCATCATCCAAGGCATGGAGGATAAAGTTTATAAATTGAAGAGGGCACTTTATGGACTCAAACAAGCTCCAAGGGCTTGGTATGGTAGACTTGACTCCTATCTTCTACAAAATGATTTTGTTCACAGTGAGAGTGAACCCATTTTATATGTCAAGGTGAAAAATGATGACATTCTTATTATTGTGTTTATGTAGATGATATCATCTACACAGGCTCATCTAAACTTCTTATTGACAAATTCAAGAAAGTTATGATGAGTGAGTTTGAAATGTCAGATTTAGGTCTACTGCATTACTTTCTTGGTTTACAAGTTCAGCAAACAGAGGATGGCATCTTCATTTCTCAAGAAAAATATGCTTTAGATTTGCTTAAAAGGTTTAACATGCTGAATTGCAAGACTTCTGCTACTCCTATGAATGCAAATGAGAAATTGACCATGCATGATGAAACTCCAAGGACAGATGCAAGATTTTTTAGAAGTTTGATTGGGGGATTGTTATATTTAACCCATTCACGTCCTGATATAATGTTTGCTGTCAGCTTTGTGTCAAGGTTTATGCAGAACCCTTCTGCTCATCACTTTGGTGCAGCAAAAAGAATCCTTCGTTACATCCAAGGAACTCGAAGCTATGGGTTATGGTATAAATCAGTTTCTAATTTTCAATTAGCTGGTTTCACTGATAGTGACTGGGCAGGTTCTGTAGATGACAGGAAAAGCACCAGTGGTTTTGTATTCAATCTAGGATCAGGAGCAGTAACATGGAGCTCAAAGAAGCAAAGTTCCACTGCCTTATTCAGTGCTGAAGCGGAATATGCAGCTGCATCAACCGCGTCTTGTCAAGCCGTGTGGATGAGAAGACTGTTAAAAGACATCGGTCATCCTCAAACTCAAGCCACGGAGCTGTATTGTGACAACAAGGCAACACTTGCAATGAGTAAAAATCCAGTATTTCATGGCAGATCTAAACATATAGATCTTAGACACCATTTCATTCGTGACTTGGTTGCCAAAGAAGAAATTGTGATGAAGTATTGCTCCACCTATGATCAAGTAGCAGATGGCTTTACAAAGTCACTTCCCATCTCAAAATTCTTCCAATTTAGAGATGCACTTGGTGTTGGGGAATTTGCATCAAGGGGGAGTGTTGGATGTTGATACAAATTTAGTCACCTGACCCGGTAATCACGTTATGCAACGTATGGTCTCATCTTTAGGAGCAATTAGTGTCAGTCGGTTACATTTCCCTGCTTTAATATTATATCAAGAAAGGGTAACGGTTGTCACCCACGTAGCTCTGTTTTCTTTCTATATTTGTGCCTTTTGTTTGTCTATATAAGACACTCTGGTTGTAGCCCCTTGTTGTGCAGAAATGTTATTTTCTTCTTAGTGTTCTGCTTAATTTCTTTGGTGAGTTTTGAGTGTGGGGTTTCTGCCGTAGCAGAAACAATATTTTCCTCTCTCTCTGTTTTGTGTTTGCTGCAGCATAACAGGTCTAAACAGAGCAGTACAAGAATCAACACGCAGAAGTCGACTGCTTCGCGTCTTCGACACTCCAGGCTTCTCCAAAGGCTGCTGCAGTCCGCGCCATCAACGCTCCAAACTCCCCAAGAGACCGTGACAAAGGCGCTCGCCAACCGGTTGCAGAACTGGTGGACACGAGGACGGCCAGAGTCGGCCTGAGTCGGCCTGAGTCGGGGCAGTGGACTTTGTAAACCAGTCCTGTGGGTGGGTCGGTGTTCCCCCCCAGAGTCGGGTCGCCAGGGCCGACCCGACTCAGAGTCGGCCGACTCCGCTCCGAGTCGGCCGACTTTGCCATCCATGTTCTGGAACCGTTGATGAGCAGCACTGGATATGAAGCAAGATTGTAGAAAACGTTGATTCATGTATTTCTTTTGCTAATTAAGATGTTGCTGATTTTTAATTTTTTATTAATGTTTTTGGGTTTCTTTTCAATACTATAGCTATTAGCAGTGGCTGACCGGCTATCATTTGCTTTGGAGTAACGATGAGTACCCACCATGATGATTGTCAGACAGTGACGGATCCAGAATTTTATTTCACTGGGGTCTTAATAGTACATCTATATGATTTCAGTGAAGTCATTTATGGTGAAAATTTATTCACTTAATATAAATTTTTTTATCGAGTGGGGCAGGACCCCACTGAGCCCTTCCTAGATCCGCCCCTGATTGTCGGAAGACCCTGACCCTTCGAGTTCTGGGTCTTGGTTATTTCTATCATTATTGTTTTTCCACGTTTGCTCCAGAATATAGTATTTGCATTTGCCTTTGCCTTTTTCATCCATATTTTCTTCTTGCCATCATCCTTGACTTACGTTTCTTTAATCGGGTTCATCGCTGCAACGAACGTTGTAACCATATTGTTTTGGATTGCATCCTTGGCCATCAGATTCTTTGAGTTAATTTCTTTTACCTGGTACAATTGAAATGCATAAAAAGTATTTTTCTATAATTAAAGCACTTTATATATTTCTCATCGATATATTTTTCTTATTTTAATTGTTTTTTAATAAATACATATTTTTATAAAATATAAAAAAATTAAGATTAAATTTTTTTGTGCATTGCACGGGTGGTGCAGAGTTAGAACTCTCTCAATGCAAATTGGTTAACGCAAAGGGCTTCAAATTGAATATTTTGTTATTTAGAATTAATTATTCTAATTACTTTTGAACATAATAAATATATAAATTAAAATAGTCATTTTTAAAAAATAAATACATAAACTTTTAGATATATAAGTATATAAAAATATTTAAATTTAAAACTTCTCGTGCGTCGCACGGGCATAGAACTAATTATCTATACTATTATTATAAAATTTAATTTTAGATGTACACGTGACAAAAATATACGTTATGTACATCCCGCCAAAACTGTTGTATGGCCTTCCTCGGCTGTTCTCTTGATGCCATCCGCGCCCACCTCTACCGCCTTCCTTCCTTACGAGATAGCCAGACATTCCGCAATCCAACATTTCCTTTTGTTCTACCCAAACCTTCCTTACGTTCTACCCAAACCTTCCTTATGTTCCCGTACCTATATTCGCCGCGCGAACAACCTCCGCCAAAGCCCTCGCGTCGTCGCTGTCGCCCTCGCGCCAAAGCCCTCACGCCGTCGTCGTCGCAGTCGCCCTCGCACCGTCGCTGTCGCCCTTCCCTGCTCTGTCCCCTTAATTATCATGGGGAAGGGAGGAGAGGCTACCGTCGACTTGGCCGCGGTGGCAGCAGCGGCGAGGGAGACCAGGTTTCGGGGCGTGCGGAAGCGGCCCTGGGGGAGGTTCACGGCCGACATCAGGGACCTCTGGAAGAAGGTTCGTGTCTGGCTCGGCACCCTGGCGACGAGGAGGACGCCGCCCGCGCCTACGGCGCCGTGGCCTGTGCCTTCCGCGGCCCCAACCTCTTCCTGGCCATCTTCTTCACGCCGCAACTGGCGTCATCGGAGGCATCGGCACCTACATGGTCCTCCACGTCTGGGACCTAGCCGCCAACCTCTTCCTGGCCGATCAGGATGCCCTCTGCAGCCGCACGAGAAGTCCCAGCATCAATAGCAAAAAAGAAGGTAGAATGTTGCCTCTTCTTCTTCTCCTCTCTTCTCCACTTTTCTCCACCTCTCTTCTGTCGACACCAGAACATTTTTTTTCCTGCCCAAGAAACCTTCCTCTATCTCTTCACATGATCATTCCACTAACCTCCCCACTATGACCCCAACCCATCCTCTCTGTGAACTCCATTTGCTCCCCCCTCTCCCCTCTTTCTCTCTCCCCACCACCGCAACCAATATCAGTTTGTAATGTTATCTTTTTTTTTTCTGTGAACGATTTTTGCTTGGTTTTTTAGGAGATTGGAACCTCAAAGTCAGATCTTAGCCACTGAGTTACTAACAAAAAAAATCTATTACTTTAGCAATGTCTCTCTGTCCAATTCTCTACCTAGGTATATCCTGAAGAAGATAATTCCTTGGTATTGCTAAGAACATTTGCTATTTTCAACATATATACATCTTCTGGTGTGAGATATTGACATATGCTTCTCCTGAAGTGTCTTTCACCATTTGGGAAAGGTGGTCTCTTAAGAATACTTCTTGGTGGTTAGCCGGGTGTCTTAAAATTCCAGTAATGTACGTTACACACGTAGAAAACAGAACTCTTATGAGCATAGCTCCTGAAAGCAGGTTATAAGATCTGTTTTCAGATTTTATAAACTGATACACATTGGAGATTCACATGAGTTTCTGATAAAGTTTTATTGTACCTTAATATGCAGCATGTGTTTATAAACCGTTCACTGCATTGTGTGGTTCTATTAGTTTTTTTGTTAAAAATAGTCTTTGTATGTATTCTAACATATTTGTTCATAAAAAAGAACTACTTAAACTTGCATTCATGAATTCATCTTTTTGAATGTCTATTATATCCTCTCCACAACATCATATAAAAGAACTACTTATTTATGTTCTATTTTTTATTGATGAATTACGTTAGATGTGTATTGATTTCATTCACACAATATTTACATATTTTTCCACCTTTTCATGTACATGTCAAAATTCATGTTAATGTGTTAAAATTTAGTTTTCATAACATTTTATAATGCAACTGCTTGAATGAACTTATTGCTGAGTCATTCAAGGGTTCACTCTTTCTAATTTTTTTTAGGCTGGAGCTTCTAATGTTATTTTTTTTTTCTGAAGATGATTTTTGGTTGGTTTTTTCAAAAGATTAGAACCACAACAAGGAGCTTACTCTGGTACATTGCTACTAAAAATACTCGCAAGGAGGTACAACATTTAAATCTTTCTTTTTTATTCATGAGTAATTTTGGATACACTATGTCTCTTGCATTTTTATTGTTTTAACTTGGTCTCTCTTTCTCTTAGATGTGTGAGCATTTTAAGGTTATTGAATGAGTAATTAACAACTTTCGTTCATTAATCTGAATATTGGAGCTAAAGTATTTGTTTTTAGGTTTTGTTTTGTTTTTGATATGATAGGCAATTATAAGCATTTTTGTGCTTTATGCTAGCAAAAAATCATGTTCCTTCTACATTAAACAACAATGTGATAAAGACATTGCAAGATTGGTAAGGGTAGGTGTTTGAAATACTTCATTTGGCCCAACCTTGACAAGGATCAAGATGACTGTGGTGTTTGGGAATGCTTTGTATTATTTTGTTGGCAATTCTGGTGTTCACTGTGTTGGCTTAAGTGTTCTTCCAGAAAAATTACTTTCTACATTTATCTAGAGTGAACAAAAATTGGTAAACTTGAATGTACATCTTTGGTGAGATTACAGGTTACGCATATCACTAGAGATTACAAGTTACACATCTTTGGATGGAAAGTGGAAGGGATATAAAGTGGGAGAATTCAAGATGTGGACTTTAACTGCCTGTACACCAAAGTATAGAAAAGTTGAACTTAGTAATGAGAGGATTCAGATGAATTCGTTAAGAAATTGAAACCTTAAAAAGACAATCATACATTTAAGTATAAACTATAGAAAATTGAAAATGCACAAATATGTTAGACCAAATGATATTTAACAGTTGTCCAATATATAAAAAAGAAGCTTTGACTGTCAGGGTATATTGTTTTAGAGATTATATTTTATGAAACGTGACAATATATTAAGTTCTTGCCCCTGACAGAATTCCTGTGAAAGTTGATGCCCTTAATTCTGCACCCTGCATGTATTATCACAAGAAATGCCAAAGCCACCTTTTGCTAATTAAACCTATCAAAAGGAATCAGATTGTGTAATGTACAAGGAGTGGTTAGATCTCTGTATACATTAGGATTATGAGGTCATAGATTCAAATCTCATTGAGAGCAAGTTTGTTAAAAAAAGTAAAAGATGATATAATAAGCTAATTCTGGAGGAAAAGGAAAAAGGAAAACATATTGTGGTAAGATAGAAACACACTCTTCCTAGAGAGATGCTGGGAAGTCGCTTTTGGAAGCCCAATTTTGTCCTCTATCTACTTTTTGGCATAGGTAACTCAAGATCTTTACCCTTTTATTTTGGTACAAACTTCTTATTCTAATAACATATTAGAATTAATTACCAGAGCTTTACCTTAAGCAAGCTAAAAATTATCCTAACTGACTTCCTATAAGTCAGCTTATGACTTATCTCAATAAATAAGAGCTCTTACAAGATCTTACCAAACTTATGAAAGTGGCACTCATACTTCCATGCCAATAGTGATCCATGGGGAAGATGGCTAACAAAAGTTTTGGCACTGGCCTTTCATTTTGTCCGCTTCCATGAAAGCAAACTACTTAAAGTGCACATATGATCCAGGCAGCCTTTAGAAAGAGGAATGAGCATCCCCAGTTATGAACTCCATATCTAAAAACTATTATATGCACAGAAAATTCTGAATAGATTATCCAAGAGTTTTCTTTCAAAATTCTTTATGTCTACCTATATAGTGAATGTCTGTCAGATTCTTTAGTCTATGTATTTTTATTATCCTATATTGCTCATTTAATTTTCAACATATGTCTTATCAGATTAACAGAAAATTATATTTTCACAGGTTAAGTGTGTGTGCTTTAAAAGTCAAAGGGTTATCCTTGCTGGATCTTGCCTTGGGCAAGGTGTGGACAAAAGGTACAGATCAGGTGCCAAGTAATTTTACCTAATGCAAAAAAAAAGTGAGAAGAGCGCATCTAATATTAGTTTTTTTCCCAGAAGTCCTTAATTGATGTCACTCTTTCTTAACTCTCATTTCCCAGATATGTTCATTTTCTGTTTTAAATTCGAGGTAAAGTATTTTGTTTCAGGTTTTGATTTGTTTTCTGTCTATTCATTTAGGTTTCCAATGTTTGTATGGTTTCCTTTCCTTTGCTATAGTTTGTATAGAACACCTACACATCCATGGAAATTGTGAAGGGCAATAATGTACTCTTATTTCTCTAAATATATGCTCCCCAGAAATAATGTTCTTTCAAACAAATTGAAATTTAAGGCTTTTTAAAAAGGGGCAATTAATTGGTTCTACCCATTTCTTTTTTTAATGTTATGAGTTTTAAGAATGAACTCTCTGACTTTTTATGTCATGAGTTTTTAAAGGACAGATATTGAATTTGTATTATATTACTGAGGCCTTCCATTGAAATATTCTCAATGTTCTAATTATTTTGTAATTAGTCTTCCCTGAATAATTATTTTTCTTACTTGCCCAGGAGGAACATAGCAATATAGTTTGTCTATAGGACATTATAATTTTGATGTGCATGTCACCATTTGTATTTTATATACATGTCTTTGGAAATGACCCGGACACCTACAGAACCCAACAGAACCTTAAAAAAAAATTTAATGTGCAGGGAAAGTAGCCTACTACTCAGCTTCTGTCCACTTACTCACTGCCTCAACATGTATTTTCTTTACCAAGATCATTTTCTTTTTCTTTAAGAAAGTTCAAATTTTTTGAAATTGTTAGCTTTTTTACTATTCATTTTTGTCCCAATTAACTGTATTTTCTATAATTCCTAATTTTTTGAGATGTCTTTCATAGAACTCATTATCCTAAAGTGTAACAACATGTATACTTCAATAGCCATAGTTTAATAGCTAAGAAAACAAAATCGTTTGAAGCAATCTCTTAAACTGAAAGAAGGATTTAGAAACAATAACTTAAACTGAAAGAGGCACACTTCACATTTCAGACTTTAGCAGACTGGGGCTTGGGCGCTTTGGCTAGATCAGCGTGTGATTTGGACAACTCAAGGAACTCCATTCAGTTACCCAAAAGTAACTATATATGTGTGTGTGTGTCACATGATGCATATATCTAAGCAGAACAAAAAATGTAGAAGATAAAGATGAGAAACGAACCATTAGGAATGTTTTTTTTCTTTCTTTCACCATAGCAATACAGACTCCAGCGATTTCCTGATATTTCTTTCAAAAGATTACTTCGTTCAAGTCGTGGAAAATCTATTTAATTGTATGGGTGGTTGTTATGTAGCTGCTTATTATGATTATATAGGAGGTTTAATTATGTTAAATTTGTTACTAACTCTGTCACTAAAGAGTATTATGTGTACATACTCTCTCAAATATTCTAGCTATAAATTAAATTCCCCTCTTGCATAGCTATATAAAAGGAATTTAAACCCAAAATTTATGTGGGTCGTAGTAATTAGCCATAACACTAGCTAGGCGCGGAGTTCAACAATATTGAAGAATAGTTAACATGCGTGTGAGCAAGCAGCCTACAAGTTTGTGCCAATCATGCATACAGTTGGTAGTATAAGAGAGAGTTGAAAGGAAATTTATAGATCCAGGTTGCTCTTTGGAGGCGAATCTGCAGCTACATTGGGACAAGATTAGAACAAAAGATAGGCAACTAAAGTAGAAGAGAATGGCTTCAGCTCACTGGGAACTGCTGTCCATCGCCACTGCAACCAATGACTTCACTGCACACAAATGGCAGCAGTCTCAGTGATGATTTCCACGAAGTTGAGCTATGAATCCATAATTGTTGAAGGCTCTGCTTCTAAGCTTAGCAGTCTCAGTGTCCTATCTTTCTTCCTCTTCTAGATAACTGCCTTGAATTATGCCTTTACAACAACACATGTTTCAATCTTCAATTGCTCTGTCTTTCTAACATTTGTTGTCAGGAAGGAAAATATGCAGACATTTTGCAAGTTCTTTGTACAAATTTTGGGTGAAAGGAGTATTAGAAATATAACTTGCCATGGCTTTGCTTTTAGAATATCTATAAATACATTTATCCCATGTTTGAACTAATTTTCTGGGTACAACTTCCTCAATGATTCTTTTTTTATCACAAAAAATTCTAAAAATCACCCAACTATTAGACTGCAGAGAAGATATAAAAGAGAAAAAATCAGGGAGAAGTTTATGATATCAAACATTGCTGAGGAGAAATTTAAGTTTGATGTTTGTCCCCATATAATCCCTTTTTGAATAGAATATATAAGTTAATGAAGATGAGGAAAGGTTTTTTGTCATTAATTGATTGCTACCTCTGTAAAAGTGGTTCGAACAAGTTGATTTGGTACAACACTAATTTTGCAAGTTGTACCAGATTCAAATTATGTTCAAATTGTAATGATCCACATCATAAAATTAATAATTTGCTTCTCCATTAATCAGAACCAGTTCCACCTGAAGTTACTGAGACACACTTAGAATGATGTCTGCTCCCTAATCCATCAACACATGTTTCCCGCCAAATCTAATTTCTAACCACATGGCAAGCAGAGAAGTCTCCTATTTCAAATTATTTCTACTCTCTCCTCTCTCTGGGAATGCATGTAACTTTTCAGATTCCTTAATCCTACTAACCAAGAAAATCACACAACAAAGCTATTTGGGAACTTGAAGACACATCATGTATTATGTTCTTATTCACAAGTCAGTCAGTAGCCTGTTGTAAGTTGTCTCTATGAATCAACCTTTTAGGGCATAGGGTGAAGAGGAATCTCTGATTCCGTGGACACATGGGAGAACATGTCAATTGAAGTGCTGCAATCAATGGCATCACCTTTGAACCTAAAGTTCCCCCCCTCGATGCTGGTCAAGATAGATTACCACAACAGTGATGTCGTCGTGAAAATGGCGTCTGATGCCCTTTTCTATCCTTTTTATGTCATCGTATCTCATTTCTCTTTTCTTGGCAGCTTCATTCAGAGCAGCTCTTACCAATCGCTTTGCTATTCTCTGCATATTTTGCCAAACACCTTGGTCACAAAAGTTGTATACTCAGAGAATATCAACCTATAGTGGTCTTACAACTATGACTGAGTTTGGAAATTGTGGAATGTGAAAAAGGACTCCCTAACACTTACAACTTTTGGGTTCTTGCAGATGATTTCCACAGCATCTTCATCACTCAATTGCTCCCACAAACCATCAGATGCAAAAATCAAGAATTAGTCCTGTGATTCGAGTTCATGAATCAGAATTGATGGTTCAACTCTCATGACGGGTATTTTCAGAGGAAAGGGCGAAACAAACTTCTAGAACATTGGGTCCCTACAAAACTCTGGCTTCTTCAGGTACATGTCTCCAATAGATCTAGGCACCTGAAAAGGCCCAAGCATAAGTTTTCTTCAGTTGATGTGATTTTATGGGCAGGAAGCTCACTTATATAGCAACATGGTATCTACTTTTCATTTTTTAGCACCATGCATCCATTGAACAAAGTTGTATACTACTTATGATGAATATTTAAGAACAAGTTTTCAACAAGGCAATAGTGAAATGAAGCTTTTATGGCCTATCTGACATTAGTCTCAACTCATCATGAGCTTCGTTTTCTTCTACTGTCCAAAATTTGAAGAAATGTATGTAGTGCATAGAAAAGAGAGATTCAAGTGCACAAAAAGCAACTTGAACTTAATTGCCAAAGAGAAAAAAACACTAAGCATGTATCTCTATTTTTACCAGACTAAGCACATTCTTGACAGAACAAGAGAATGTCAGATCAGTTTGAAAGACAGACTTGACAGTCAATTCATCAAAAAATTGAGACCAAAATCAATGACAGGAAAATCTATGTATAAGCAGTAACAAAGATTTGGCTAGGGATCACAAATCAAACCAAGGACACAACTAACAACTGACAATGGAAAGTTTCCAATATTTTCACAATATACTTCTGTAAGACAGAAAAATATAACATAACTAATCAGTCTCATTCTGTCATCAATAACTTCAGATCATATCCAGTTGCATGGAATGGAGAATTGCCTCAATAAAGTCATGGCTGAAGTATAGAGTGAGAAACAAGATGCATTTGAGTACAAGCATAACTTAAAGATAATAAACTTTGTTTTTCCTTCTTCATTAATAGTGGATGCTCAATTTGAAGTCAATGACGCACTGAAACCTGACATGTCAGCATAGCAGATTTCTGAAAATGGGCCACTACTTTTCTTACTCCTGCAATTTTATTGGTCTTATATCAATCCAAAAAATATAAGTTAATTGTATACGTTTTTCTTTGTTGATTATGTCTGTGAGAAATTTGCTAACTATTATCTTTAGAATATAAATATTACAACAGAGTGTATTAATGTATTTTGCTAATGAAGTTTAGTACATTCTTTTTCAAAAATCTATATATAGAAGTTGATATAGATTTACAGAAGAAGTGATGACATCAACTATTTACAATAGATTTTTGAAAAGGGGGTCATCAGATTGACTCTTTACATCAGATTGAAGTTTTTTGCAAATCTGAAACCTTATTTTCATAATATGATTACCAAATCTAATTACATTGTAATGGGCATAACATGTTACAAGTTTGAGGATGTCATATCTTCCATACATGGCCACGTAAATCCCTTCAAACCCAGCTCACAACCAGCCACGTCTCAACACCCCAACCCTATCCAAGCTCTTCCTCTTTCTCTTTAGTTTTTTTTCACTTTAGTATTCTATTATCTTGAATCCCCCCATATCGGCCTTTGTATATGTTGCATGCCAATGGAAAGGGGGAGATTTGCTACTGTTCTTTTTCTTTAAATTTTTATTCACTCTAATTTCTTACTATGTTAAGTGCAAGACATTGTCTTAATGCCAATTTGTATCTCTGTGTACGAAGCTAAGTACATCTAATATTGGTTAGATCTCTACCGTCCAAGTCAGAGAGATCTATCTCTTCACTTTTTCACAATATCTGTGCACTGACCCGGACTTTATTATGTTGATTGATTTTTTTTTGTTCATACATACTTCATTGTAATATACAAGCAAATTGAATTATATGAAATATGTTCATTCATTTATTTATATAGAAACAAGATATCTATATGAATCCAAAATTTAAGATAAAAAATATCTATATAAAAAAACTAACCATGCTAACTTTCTTATATATTATTTTTTATTAAAATTTAAAAATTTAAAAACTTTCTGTGCATCGCACGGGCAAAGAACTAGTACTATACTAAATCAGAGTTTCTTGTTTTCTGCCAAAACTACTTTCTAACCACGTGGCAAGTAGAGAAATTTTTTATTTTAAATTATTGTTACTCTCTCTCCTAAAAATCCTCCATGTATGTATAATTATTTCGCTCCAGTTCTAGAAGAAGAAGTTGAAGGGGCTGTCGCCCGCACACGACGTCGCTCTGCCTTCTATGCCTCCTCCTTCTCTTCATCTTCTTCTTCTTCACCCTCCTGCCTCCTCAGCCTATTCTCTGGCCCTGCCTCTGCACAGGTCTTTGTTGACGCCCGTATTCCCATCTACTTCATCGGCCCCAACGCCCTTCACCACCTCTCCTCATTGTCCCCACCGACGGCGGCTTCATTGACCCTCGACACTGCCTTCCTCCTCTCCAAGTCATGCATCCGCGTGCTCTCCCTCGGAGTTGTCTAGCTTCTTCCTCTGCGCCGCCACCGCCGGCAACCCCCACTATGTCTTCGTCATCCTTGACGTTGGCGCGGATCCTAACAACCGGGACGCTGCCAGCAAGTCCACCCTCTTCTTCGTGGTCGTTGCCGGGAGCTTCGAGACCGTGTATGTCCTACTTGACGCCGGCGCCCTGGTCGACCCCACGCTCTGTTGGCTGATCATGCACGAGAGGCCGTCGCCATGAACAGCCCGATATAAGGGCAGTAGCAAACTCGATTACGGCATCGTGGTGGGCGGATTCCACGGACCATGCCAACCAAACGCCCCTCCATGTCGCGGCGGCCCACGGGCACCTTGAGGCCGCGCGCTTCTGCTTATCGCTACAGACACTACCCTCCTCCTGCTTCGGCGGCTGCGACCCCGACCATATGGAAGCCAAGGGGTGGACCCCGCTGCACCATGCCCCTGCCGGCTGGCATCTGGAGCTGGCGCGACTGCTGCTCCTACCATGGACGGACGCAACATAGAATGAGTGGGGTCACATGACCCCACTCAAAATTTTTTTGGTGTGAAATGACCATATAAGTTGACATTTTGATGAGTTTTTATATAAGAGGTGACCCCAATGAATTGTCTCAATGAGGTCACCCCTTATATATATTATAATTATTCATATTATTTATATAAATATTAAATAATAATTTAAGTTACCCCACTCAATAAAATTTTTGTATCTATCCTTAGGCTCCTACGCCACCCGTGCAATGCAACTTTGACCTGGCAGTGGAGGAAGGAGCCCTTCGACCTAGCGGTGGATGCCGCTGGCGACCACAACAACTCCTGCCCCCTCCTCGCCCTCCTCCAGCTGGACGACCTACTCCACCGCGTGGCCGTGCTGGGCGACGCCGGTGGAGTGAGGAGCTGCCTGGCCCGCAGTGCCGCAGTCGATTGTAGGGACCAGGATGGATGGACGGAGGTTCAAAGGGCGTGCGAAGGTGGCAGAGATCCCGATCGAGCACAGGGCGTCGCTGCACAGGGCGGTTCCATCATCCCTGCCGTTCCACACCACTGCGTAGAAGTAACTGCACTATAGCATTACTGTAGCGACTGTAGTTACTGTTGCGCAACAGTAGATTACAATTTTTTTATTAGTTTTAAATTTCTATTTTAAAATCGGATTTTGTAAGATGACAATTTTCAATTTATAGTTTTATTTTAAATATATTAAAAAATATCATTAAAAATGTGTGCATACTAATTTGCGTCGGATTCGGGACTCAACCGATTACCTGCTGCTCCCCGAACATATTATTGCGCCACTGACCATCGTAGAGAGATGTGATGTAGTGGTACCTCAATTTGTTAATCTATATATGTTATGTTCTCTCTCTACTCAAGTATGTACGTCTATGTAGAAATAGACTTAATGTTAATCTAACATTTCTTATCACCTTCTTCCATTTCTTTTGTCATTGGTCAGAGGGGAACTAGAGAAACTCAGTAAGTGGCATCTCACAGACAATATATAAGCCATATGTCTAAACTTTTCCATTCAATTTTATTTGATTTCATGTGAATTTTGATGCCACTTGCAAGGCATGTGAAACATTGATCAGCTAATCAGAGGTCTCCTTTCATTTTCTAGGTGTAGCAGTCGCCCTTCTCTTTGTTTGTATTAAGAGTTCCATTTTGTGCCACGAAAATGTTGACAGATGCATAGCCTATCATGCAGCTAAAATCACTGCTGCTTTTGCCTAACCCAGCATTACACCCATTCATAAACGAAGTACCCTATACCTGTTAGTCTTCACATTCAAGGATAGAAACCTCCCAGTGTTCTTTTGTAGTAGGATATTTTTACTCCATCCATTTTCAAGGAAAAGGAAATGGTATGTTGAGTTAAGTAAAGTGTGCATGGGTATGTGCATTTGTTTTAAGAATTATTCGATTAAATGATCTACTCTGTATTTAAATTGTATTCGAAGTTGATACGAATTATTCAATTAATTATTAAGTCCGTTCCCGATCCATTTACAGCCATATGTGGGAGATACACAAAATCCGTCTCTCCCTTCGGCTCTGATTGGGAGGGGAGGGAGTGCCTCTAATCAAGTCACAGAGTCCCCCTCTCCCTTCCCTCTCCTCGGCTTGTCAGATCTCACATCTTTTTAGAGGGTTTTGGTTAAAGAAGGTTCCTTCTTAACTTTTGTCATTTCCCTTGGGGAAGATAATCTGTCTCCGATTTTTATTGGAGGATCTTTGCATCAGATGGTTTTCTTCTAAGAGAACTCTGATTTTTTTGGTCTCACTCTCCATTTAGGAGAGATTTTGTTCTCCGGCTCTGTTGGAGGAATCATCACTTACTACATTGGTAGAATCTTCACCGACATTCTCGAAGATCGGCTTGTAGCTTATCTAGCCTCCTGTTTCCAAAGACCTCTCTCCCTTTTTATTTTCCTATATTCATATTTCCACTGTGGACTTCTACATTTCATCTGAGATGTTCCACGAACGTGCCTCTCTTCAAGAGAAAAGTGTGCATCTTCCTTTGCTTTTTTCTGGGCTAGCTTTTCCCATGGCAACAACAGTCTTGGCCACTTCTGTTGAGCACCCCCTAAAAGTGTTCCAGCTTCCAATTCGTCGTTCCGTTGGATCTTCAAAAGTCATCTCTGGCGATCTCCTCTGATGTTTCTGTGCTTGGACCAAGTTATGCAAAGATTGCCCACTATTTATGTATTTTTATTTCTGGTGCTTGTCTTTAGTTTCTTGGGCTGTAAAGACCTTCCCGGTTTACACTAGCTACAACTTTCCTGTCCAAGAAAAAGTCTGTCTTCTCCCCCTCCTTCAACGATTAGATTATTCAGTGTCATCTTGCCCTGAGTCAAATCTAGGAACTGATATAGCCTCTTAGTCCTGACATATGTGGGGCATGAAGCTCTCTCAAAAGCCACCACAAACTCTTGCCGTCATGGTTGAATGGGCACCAACGAAAAAATTGATAAGAAAAGGTGCAAGGTTGTCATGCATATCGTCTCAGCTACTTATGAGGATAAGAAATTGGAGGTTCACACATGTTGAGGCTAGCCATATGACTTCTTTAGTACTCAGACAGCTATACTTACTTTATAATTAAAGCGATTAATTGTATAAGATGTCCTTTGATATTTGGATAGAATAGAATGAGAATAGACATAACTCATTCCAATTTAAGATATTTTTATTCTTTATTCCCATAATAATTGGTACACATAAGGATATCTCGATTTTCAAATTTATTCTCTGTTTGGTAAACACGGAGACAGCAACGAGGATAAGATATTTTTTTGAACTATTTTATTCAATACAAGAACTTTGTAAATGGGATTTAATTTTAATATATTGCTTGGAACTTAGAAAAATGTTGCACTGAATTATAATTAAGGACAAAAAAGGCACAAAAACATGGTGTGCATCACTGTTCTGCACATGTAAATATGCACATGTGAATAATTAAAACATTATTTCTTAAAGAAAGCTTAATTGAACTTTAATATTATCATTGTTTTGTACATCTTAAATAATACAAAACTATTGATAACTAAAAAGTTGGAAGCAGTAAACAATCATTTTCATACAGTTATCTTCAAGTGTGACAAGTTCTATGTTTCTCATGCTATTGTCTACAGAATAATGCAATTGCCCCATCTCAAAGACTTGTACATGCAAATTACTTCTTTTTTCTTAGATCTTCACTGTAGTTTAGACTATTTAATTTTCAGTGGACCATGAACACATCCACAGGACAAAGACCCACATACTTCATCTTTTTGGGGAAGAAATGAGTGCTTCTCAGGTGATCCTCTTTAGATGACAAGTCAATTGACCCACATGCTTCATCTACTTCAATAAGATAACAAGAAACTACTGTTATGTAAAATAAGCAGGTCATCATTAACATTTTCTACATGGAAGTGAATTGTAATGTGATGGGAGCATGCATCTGACAAAGAGGAAAATTAAAACTGACAATGGGAGCATCTAGGCATTCATGCTTTGAGTTCTCTTTTCTTAGCAAAAAATACTTTCTTGCTACAAAGAGGTACAAGGGCGTCATGCATTGTTAAAAACTACTAAGAAGTATTTCCAAAAGAAAAAAAAAACTAGACTCTTTCCACCTCTAACATAAGCATTGCTTCTAGTTCGAAGTGTCTTCTACACGGAGAATTCTCTCCACATCTAAATAGAACGAGATTGCAGTACTACTTTAATAGCATGGGAAATCAAAACCTCACCCTCCAGATCGATAACGCAACATGGTAAAAACTGTAATCCGCGTTAGGGTTTATGAAACATAGTAAAAACTTATTTGGGAGAATCACGTGGGAAGTTGCTTTTGGGTTGAAATTCGGTATGAAAAACTCATGTTAATGTTAAGTCGAGATGTGGATTTTGTGAAGTTGGAATTTACTTGCAAGTTTTTTCGGAACTGCAAATTAATCACTAGAACTTGGACGTGGGGTTAGTCTTCTCGATGTGCACACCGTCTGCAAATGACCAGACAACTGTGTAATGGCTTAAATATTAAGAAGTTCCGTGTTTTTTGTTTGAGAATAATTTAGTGCACTTGCGTTTTGCACTTTGTACTTGTACTTCTTCCTTCTCATTGAATGTGTGTATTATGTCTCTTTTTTATTGACCAACAAAAAATGAGAAGTACAGATATAAAGTGTAAAATTTAAGTGCACTAAATTCTTCTCTTCTTATCTGGGTAAGTAATCTTTTTCTCCACACTTACCTATCAACGGAAGTTAAATGTTCTCCGAGTACGTTAGGAAAAACATTTATTGTGAAATTACTTTTGAATTAGTGGCTGCATGGATCATAAGAAAATAAAATTTTTGGTTGGAGAAGAGATCGAAATAGCTAATTTTGGTCAGTAGAGTTATTTTTAAATAAATATTTGTTAATGTTGAAACAGTTCTCATTTTAGAGAAACTTAGCTGGATCAATTCGTTAGAACTCTGGGTTGGAGGGAATAGATTTTGAGTTCTGTTTTGGTGGGGAGCGGTGGTTTACATAATCTATATATAATTCTTGAGATGTACAAGTTCAGGGTTTTTACGGAGAGTATGGGTGTAAATGAGTAGATACGTTCAACGAATTATTTGAAACTTAGTTCGGTAAAAATTCAATTCAACTTGTTTATTAAGTTAACGAGTTGAATTTAAACAAAAAAATAAACTCGATTTATAAACGAGTCGAGTTTGAACAGAGCCATGTTTGACTCGAATATATTTTATAACGAGACTCAACTCGGGATGTATAACGAGACTAACTCCTCGTCAAGGCAAAAAGAGGGGAATTGGCCTAATCCAAGTTACATAAGATTGACACTCATTCCCTAACTATACCACAAATCCCCCCAAAAAGAGTTTCAACAGCCCAAAAAGATTTATAGTACAACAAGCAAGTTTGCAGACCATTGAGACCAAAGATACATGCATAATACAAATCCTAACAAAAAAATAGAAATAAAAGGTAAAGAAATAAAGGTAAAATATAAAAGTATCGAGATTTACTGCGGTTACAATTTTTGTTACCTGTAAGAAGTGAAAACCCTATTACAATAGACACGGGACACAGGTTCTAGCTTATTCTCAGAACCCTCAAGTTTAGACACCCATTGTGGAAGAAAAGAGAGGCGACAAGCAACATTTGAAGTTCTTAGACATGCCAAGTTCGCTGACCATTGAGACCAAAAATACATGCATAATACAAATCCTAACAAAAAAATAGAAATAAAAGGTAAAGAATTAAAAGGTAAAATGTAAAAGTACCGGGACTTTTGTTCTTTAGCTTGACCTATAAGAAGTGAAAATCCTAATCGCCTTGATGTGCTGGGTGGGGGTTCTGGTCGGAGATCGAGTTCCTTGACGTGCTCACTTAGGGGGCGGGCGGTGTGGCCTCCTTGGCATGTTGGGGGGCGTTGGAGATGGGGTCCCTGACGTTCTCGCTTGGAGGCGGCGGCGTAGTCGGCGCGGCCTCCTTGGCGTGCTAGCCGGTGTTGGAGACGGGGTGTCACGCCCCGCCAATTTAGCAATGAAATAAATCGGGGAGATGTGAGCAAAATACATAGCAGTGTATCTCGCACGAACAGTCGAGTGATTCAGAGCAACTAATGGATAATACTTAGAATAAACTCTTCATTTTATTGGTAATTCACAAAGACTATTACAACCACTAATTCGGAGCCAATACATAGGGCTCAATGACATCATTATATTGGAAAGAAAATTTAAGTAAGTATCTAACTATACTCTATTATACTAGGGTAACTCCATCGATATGACGCCAGGTAGCTCATCACTCTGGTCATTTCTCATTGATGTGTGTAATGTCATCATCTGTCTTACTTGAGAACATATCACAAATAACGTAGGGTGAACGATAACGCTCAGTAGGACTTAAATCTCATGAGCCAAGCACGCTTTAAATGATTAATATATTAAAGAGAAGAGTAACTAATGGTAGAGAGAATTGAGCAGCGTCAAATAATGCACGTTTCGAGTATAGCACAAAATAGGATTAACTACATGATGTGTGTCAAATCATGACAGAGAGCGATAGCAAGTCGATGTCAAGTAAAACGTCAATGTCAAGCATCTAGCAAGTAACATGTATAGCAAAGAGAGAGAAGTTGGCCATGTAGAGAGTAAATACCCACTAGGACATTTAACACTTTGATTGATTTGCATCAATCGAGATAGTATAGCACTTTGGTTAATCTTTTTCTCAACCGAGAGAGTCTAGCACTTTAGATTGATTGTCTTAGATTAATCTAGATAGCATGACACTTGGATGTAATGCCGAACACCCTAATCATTAAACTCCCGCGGGCAAATGGCACTTTTCGGGCGCACCTCCCAAGACCAGATTAGGCCCTTTAATTATAATGTTGCATGACATTGATTATGTTTTGTTATCTTAGACAATCAATAGATGACCAAATAGAGTACCAATAATAGATGAGATAGTAGAAGAAGTAGACGAGAGTGTAGAGAGAACTGGAATAGACGAGAGGATAGAGATAGTAGATGAGAACGAGGGTCATGTTCGTAAAGCAACGATCAAACGATGATAGTAACGGTTGCTCAACATGCATATTTGGTGCCAACAGTCTGGTAGAATTCACTAACCGCCCACTGACCGTACTACGAACACAATCTAGAGGTCCAGCGTGATCTCAAGGTAAGAGAGAAAATCTAAGGCCGTTGGATCATGCAGACCCCTAAAGGTATTACAGGTATTGAGGGTACAATCTGCTCGTTGACAATGGACCTCCGACAAAGCCATGGAGTCTTACGGAGGCCTTGAACAAGGATTACCTGGTCCAAATAGGAGTCTTTCCAAACGGAGAGTGTTGTCCAGCTAGCAAGCCCAGAGGGGAGGTGAATGGGATTCTTAAAATATAATTATCTAAACCTGTCAACAAAAACGTTCACACAAAACACTACATTTGACTGTTAGTGTTAGTAGTAAATAAAACAACAATCACAAACAAGCAACTGCACTACACAAGGATTTTATCCTGGTTCGAACCTCCTCTCCACAGGAGTCCTACGTCCAGTCCCTGAGCAACAACTCAGGATTCCACTACCCAAGGGTACAGTCCCCCTCAAGGACACTTACACATCCAGCCGCAGCTGGCCTTCTCTTCTTCACTTGAAGAGGAATACAACACCCTGGAACCCAGGTCTTCCTTCAACACGAAGGGAATAAAAACACTTGTTTCAACAGGTCCTCTCTTCACCCCAGAAGAGGAACTTCACAGGAATGTGAATAAAGGCGAAATGCCCCTAGACCTGATTTACAACAAGTATCAGATCTGAGGCTGAGACTGAGAGAGAAAGATCTATAAAAACGAAGTATCTCAGAACTAAAAAAGGCTCTCTAAAAGATTTTGACAAGAACACAGAGAGCAAGAGCTACGAGGATTGGAATGGACAGAGGCTCTTCTTCTAAGACTGTTTGGCTTGAACGCTTCTCTATCAAGTTGATCGTTTTAAAAGATCTCTATTTCAAAAGTTGTCTTCCAAGAGTCTTGAGTCTTGTATTTATATCTTCTCTTGAGGAAGTAGTCGTTGATATATCCGTTGTCTCTATGCTCTGGTATACGTTAGACTGCATGGTATTGTAGAGCTTCCAGTCAACGGTTCTTTACGTTCCACGTATGTAAAGAGAAGATCTTTCTCGATGTCCTTCATCTTCCATTTTGTCCAACGTTGTAAGCGGATGTGCTGTCAGAGACCTGCACAAAATAAATGCTAAATGATAGACAGCTATGATGTCTCTTGTTGTCAGTCAACGTCATAATGAATATACATCAAAATAGAAATATCAATTTGTTTTCCAAAAATATGTTTCTAATATAAGCATAGGAATAGAAGATGTTTGTGCATGCATTGTGCAGTGAAATGTTCATCATAATAAATGCATGGATATCGGAGAAAAGCGAGGGAAGACTTTTGACTTTCAAAATATTTGAAATATGTATAAATATCAAGCCATTATAACTCATGAAATCGTTGTGAGTATGACTTATGAAATCGTTATGTGAATGAGTTGATGTTTATGTAAATTGTTGCACATGTATAAACAAATCGATGTGAACACAAATCGTTATACAATCATAACCAAATCGTTGTAGAGACAAATCGTTATGAGAGTATAAGCAAGTCGTTATGAATGAGTTGTTATAACCAAATCGTTGTTTCACTTATCGAGTCGATGTAGTGATAAAATCGTTGTTTTGCTTTATCGAATCGTTACACAGACCAAGTCGTTGTTGTGACTTATCGAATCGTTACAACAAGTAAATCATTGTGTAACTTATCGAATCGTTACACAAGCAAATCGTTGTGTAACTTATTGAGTCGTTATACTGACCAAGTCGTTGTTGTAACTTATCGAATCGTTATGAAAACCAAATCGATGTGGAACTTATCGAATCGTTATGAAGACCAAATTGATGTGAGGGAAAATCGTTGTGCTCACTTGGCAAATCGTTGTGAGATCGAAGTCATTATGCTCACTTAGTGAATCATTATAAAACTGAAATCAGTATGATACTTTATCAAATCCTTGTGAAAATGAAATTGATAGAAGTGGAAATCGTTATGACTCTAATGAAATTGTTATAACACATAGGAAGTCGATGTGTACTTAGAGAAATCACATGCTCTGTACTTTCATATGCTAAGTAATACTTACTTATTTGCTGATTCCCGCCTAATTTGTTTCATGTGCTTAAGCTTCATAAAACTTGTTAGATCATACTTTATTTGAGTTTTGTTAATCACCAAAAAATATATAATAATTAATATTATATGGGGATTGACTGATCATCAATCTCCCCTTTTTTGGTGATGACAAAATATAACAAGATATAACATGTGCTGAAATAAGCTATAAGAATTTCTAAAATAAAAAAATGAATTATTTTGATATATATTTCAGAATGTTTAGTTTTCTCCCCCTTTTTGTCATTAAGCGAAAAGATATCATTATGAGACAAAGAAAGAGAGAAAAGAGAAATATGAGAGCAAAGATAGGTATTTGTATTACTCTTGTGAGGGTATAGGGAGGTAGAAAGCAGGAGACAAAAGAGAGGCATGGTGAGAAATGACCTCACAAGCGTTAAGTTCCTACTCTTTAAAATACTGTCGAAAGACCCCACAAGCAATAGAGTAGGAAGACCCCATGACAGGAGCCATCCTATGGAGATGAAGGACCCGCTGCTCTTCTAAGAACTGAGCATAGCGGTCTCTATCAAAGGAAACTTTGTAAGGATTGGTTTTGTAAAAACTAGCACAAGAGAGGAACTGATCAATGGAGACATGATAAAAGATCTTCTTCTGCTTTAGCTCAAGTCTCATGGCGACATAAACCTTGTATCTCTCAACCCATATTTCAAATGGATCTCGAACAAGGTGAATGGAATTCATGTCTAGAAATTCAGCAGCTGAAACATGAGGCTTGTTGATTTTGGCTTGAGAAGCATTCAGATTTGCAAGCTGCTGAGCAGAAAGTGGATAGAAACTGGCCCACTCAGCTGGAGATAACCGCTCACATTCTGACAAGAGAGGGGCGAGAACATCTGCATTTAAGTGGCCCTGATGGTATTCTCGGAACAGGAATCTATTGAATGTGACTAGATTACGCTTCTGCACATGAATTCTCCCCATGACTCTGGCAAAACACTCAAAGATGATGGAGCCAACATCGGAGTCCATGATCAGAGAATGAAGATGTGGGAGAAAGACCACCTCGGGTAACTTTAAAGTGGCAAAATCAACCTTGATGGCGTCGGTATGAGCATCATGGGAACCAAGATTACAAATAGCTTGCCGGAATTGGCCAAGCTGAACTTCAGGTAAATTGTTGAGATATCGATAGTCATTGAACATTTGAAAATACATGATCATCTTGATCTCCTTTTGGACAAAAGGAGCCCAGGTGTCCTTGTGAAGAATCTAGAACCATTCTGAGAGTGTCAAGGAGTGATCCCGGGGAGGAAACCTGACTGACCTGGCATTCAAAAACTTATTGTACAAGGTCTTGTGGCCCCGAGCCCATTGCTCTTCAGTTTTGGCTTCAACCACATAATTGTTTTTGGATTTTTTAGATTTTGATAGAGAAGAGAAAGGGAGAATGATATTAAGATGGTCTGAGAGGTTGAGGTTTGGAAGACCAAAGATAGTGGCAAAAGCAGTTTTCTGAAGAAATTCTCTATACATCGGTTTGTTCTTATTATCTACTGTAAGAGACAACCAAAGGGGTGGATAACAAGGTTCAGAAGAAACATAATGAGTGGAAGTTAGTCTTCTTTTCTTGGGGACAGGGCTAGAAGAGCCTGTCCTATGAACATGAGTACTAACTTTCAAAACTGAACGAAGGATAGTTTCTTCAAATTCATCTTTGATGGCCCTGAGGAAGGGGGCATCAATTTGAGCACTCTCCGAAATAATAGAGATAAAGGAGGGAGGAGTAGGAGGATGAAGGAAGGAGTGAGTGATAGTGGGAGGAACATCAGTTGGTCCACAGGAGGAAGGACCAGAAGATGAAGCCCCACCGGATGAAGAAGCTGGAGGAACCTCAACTGAAGGAGGAGGAGGAGGAGGAGGAGGAATGTGAGTGAAAGAGGCAGGAGATGAGGAGGACTGGGAAGGAAATGGTGTAGGAGAGGAAATGTTTCTAGGAATGGGTTGTTTGAAGGTGGTAGGGGCTGGTGGTGCTGTGGAGGATGATGGTGGAGAGGGAGGGGCTGGAGTTTGAAGAGGAGAAGAACTGGGGGGCTCAGGGGCTACAACCTTCTCTTCTGCTCTGACAGGTACATCCTCTGAATCCACTGGCCCGGGTGGCCCAGACACATCCTTAGCTGGCCCTGATGGCCGATCTTCAACAACAACCTCAAGCCCTGATGGCCAAACCACTTCTTCTTCATGAGGCCCAGACTACTGTGGGACGGATGGTGTGGGAGCAGGAGGGACTTGGGCCCTCATGTCATTAGAAATATTGGCCAGTAAAGCCTTTATGCTTCCCATTTCATTCTTCATCCATCTCAACACATTTTTAACCATACCCATTTCGGTAGCTGCAGCGCTCTGGCTCATAAAAATGGAGGAAATATCGGATTGCACAGAGCAAAGTATTTTTCCTTGCTCATCCAGTCTTGCAACAATAGGCTTCAGATTGAGTTTCAATTTCTTCTTCCTCAGCTTCTGATGTGGCTTCCTGGTGAGTAGAGGGATCTTCGGAGCCACTTCTTTTCCTTTTTCACATGCCCTAGCAACGGGCTCCACATTCTCTATATTTACATTTTCTTCTTCTGATTCAGAAGGGCTTGTTAAAACACCTTCTCTAAACGGATCTTCAATAGGGGCACTAGCAGTGTGCTCCCCCTGAGGCTGTGCTTCCTTCTCAACATATTGCTCCCCCTGAATAGGAGCATCCTTCCTCTGCACATTCTCATTGTGGCCTGTTGCCACAACCTTAGACACAATTTGTGACGGCCCTGGATATTTGTGCCCGATAAGGGTCCATATCCAGATCCGTCTCCCGCGAACGGACCGAGGTCTTACAAGGGATATCTCACACACATGTCCAGTAAGAATATAAAAGACAACCACATAGTATAAGACACAAGAAAGTACATGTGCTCATACCTGTATATTATAAAATTTACAACTGTCTCAATACATTATTACATGTCCAATTAAAAAGTACAACTACCTGGGGCATACCCCGAGGGAGCACAAGCTCACAGAACACTAACTACTACACTACTGCTGGTGATACGAGTCTGCTACAACGTTGCTGCAAGCCAAACACACGGCAAGTCTTGAAAGAAACTGTAGGGGAGTGAGCCTCAACAAGTCACAGGCTCAGTAGGGGACCACCCAAAAATCTCAACAACTAAACAGAAGAGACCTCAACCCCAGAGGGTCTCACTGGCAACATTGATAGGCAAACCATGATATGCTCACATCATTACAATAAATAACAACTAAACATAATCATGACAATAAACATAAAGTCCTCGGAAGGAAGGTGGGACTACAGGACTAGTACAATACTATTAGTCCGCCCAACAACTGAAGTGCCTAAACCACAGTCTCACCGGCACACTGCTACAACAACTGGTTGCCTAAGCTATAAGCCACACAGGCGAAACTCTGCCCAGGCTACAAGCTTCACAGACAAACCTCAAACACTTGAGTAACAGGACTGCTAACAAAGAGCTGGTCTTTTATACCCCAAACCACACTACGTCGGAAACTACACACGAGGTAACAGGACTGGCTACCACGAAGCCAATCCATAACACACTAAAACCATAATTAGAATCTTACCTAAAGAAAGGTGAAACACCACAAGTGGAAGGTCCCTTCACACGGCCTCCACGGAGCACAGCTCCACCAAACCACAGTACGCCTAGGCCACAAGCCTCATCGCCAAATTACCCACAAAGGGTAACATGATTGGCAACCACAAACTAATCCACAATAAACTATAAACAAAGATCTACTTAAAACGGATAGGATACAATAAGTGGCAGGTCAAACCACAAGACCTCCACAACACACAAGTACCTGAAAAGGTTGGTACACAATGTACCACCACAAAACTGCAAAGTAACCCACAAAGGGTATAGGTACCTGCTACCTCAAGGTACCACAACACAAACACCCTTACGAAGGGTACAAGTAGGTGGTAACACCACACAAAACCCTAACTTTACTGCACCATTACTTAGGCACAACATTATGGGTGAAACCTCAACCGGCAAGTCACACAAGCCACAACCAGAGCCGACAAAGCACGAGTCGGAAAGAACGACGCCACCACACGGGAACGAACTACTGGCTGATCAGACTAGTATCCAACCCGGACAACACAACACAAGAACAACCTCTCAGTCTCGCAGTTACGGACGAAAGGTCCAACTGCCGCTTCACGAGAACAAGTCAAACAACTGTGGAGACCAACCAACACCACACCTACAGACACACAGTTGCAGGTCCGTGCCTGACACCTCTAGGGACTCTGGCCTAAGCTCTCTAAAGTGAGGCACTGGAAAATAGGACTAGCTGGGGACCAGTGTCGATTACTGGTGTCCGTACCCCCAACTACGAGCGCGCTACAAGCGACTGCACACCCACAAACACAAGCCGCTGCCCTACTGTCGTCTTTCCCTTAGCCAGACGTACAACTCAAACATAGGAGTGAGGGTGTCCAAGAAGACGACACAGACCTCGACGGTACAACACGAGTACCGGGACAAACCCCGAGCACAACAAGCACACGTGCCTGGCTCACACAGAACCTGGGGTACTCGACTAGAGAATAGCTTGTTCCAGTCACCCTGTGACTCACAAGCTAATGAACACAATCACACACATAAACCATATTAATAATAACACCACGGCCTGTCATCGGTCACTTTGTGACCTCCACTGCCACACTAACACAGTACACAATAATCACGTAATAATCATACTTATACTTTACTAATTATCCATCTAAGATAATCTATAAGAGATTTTAAAGGATCAAGGCTAGGTTCAAACGTGAACCTCATCGCCACAATACCACGAACTAACCACAATAATTAAGATACAATAATCACAATGACGGACGATGTGCCATGTACACACAAATCACATGTACGGCATCCAAACCACGTAGACAGCACGTGTATAATACACCAACCAGGTGCACCACACGTCATTCACGTAAACAACATGTCCAACACATGGACAACTCGCTCCAAAAGTGCTACAGGTGCCAACGCACCACATATACTATGTAAACACCAAGCCGGTTGCGTACATAACACATTAACCACGTAAAACATGCCCACCTCGTGAGCAATACGCTCCATGAGCGTAACAAGTGCACTGGCTCCACCTGTCATTGCCATGCACAACAATTATGAATAATAGAATAACTAAAACATTAAAAACATGCATAACCGGACCTCTCAGCTGAGGTCGCGACCAGGGGCCAGGTCGCCTTCAGAACGCGACCCATCGACATGTCGCGTTCACAACATGAACGCGATGGGTCGGGCTGTCGCGTTCAGGACGCGACACCCTGGGCCGTCGCCTTCACAGGCGCAAACCCTAATCCGGGAGAAACTCCACAGATCACTATTCCAGACCATTCAAACCACGCTTAATTCACATTTTTCATGCTTTAATGGATACCCTAGCATGGTATCTACTGTTTTTAAAGTGATAAACGAGTTAACATGCAATCCACAACACAAAACGAGGTAGAACACCCTACCTTCGCAAATAACACGAAAACTGGAGATCCCTCGACGTTTCCCCCGCTCCACACGACATCCTCGCGGCTAGAGCACGCCCCACGCACCTCCAGAACCTCGAACCGCCCAGAAGAACCCCGCAGCAGCTCCCCCTTGCCGAGCAGAGCTTCCTCTGCTCTGTTCGGTGAAACCCCTTTAAAAAACGCACAGCGGTTGGGAACGCGACATAGCCCCACGTCGTTACCTGATCGCGACATAGGCGACCGTCGCCTTCTCAAGCCCGATGTCAGCAGGCCGCCCAGCGTACGACACTTGGCGCGCATGCAGACGTCGCTGCTCAACGACGGTAACAAGAACGCGACCACCAGGGCCGTCGCGTTCACAACGCGACGTACACCCCTGTCGCGTTCACAGGCAGAAAATCTGTGAGCGCTTTGGGCCCAATCTGACGGCCCACCAAGCCTCACAATGCGCGTAACACCTGAAACACAAGCTAATAGGCCACACATTGGCCACCAAACCCACTAAACAAGGATCCACGAAGATCTGAAAAATGTGCGACGTTACACAATTTCTTACTCCCCCTGAATGAGAGCTTCTTCCATCACAACATCTTCAATGTGGCCTGGTGCCACAGTCTCTGGACAGAATTCTACAGTCATTTGCTCTTGCTCCCCCTGAGTGCTGGGAATGGAATCCAGCACACTTCTAAGAATTGAGGCTACCATGGAAGTGGGGTTGACAACCTCTTCAACCTGCCCAACGGCTCAATGTGCTCTAGAGGAATGTCCTCAATCCTGCTTTCATTGACTGCAGAAACCTCAACACTGACTTTTGTTATTGCTGCTGCTGATTGGCCGTCATGAACCACTGGAATTTTGGCCCTGACCATTTCCTGCTGCTTTTGGACTACTGGCACTTCTGCCCTGGCATCCTCTTGCTGAACTGGAATTGCTGGTTCTGCTACTGCTACCTCTGTCTGAGCTGCCTCTTCTTGGACTTCTAGGGCTTCGCCAATAATGGCCTCGCCCTCTGCTGCTGAAGTTTTGGTCCAAACTCCAGTCACAAGAGAAAATCCACTCTTCTTTAGGTTTCTGCTTCGAATAGCTTGACCCATCTTCTCAGAAACTGCTCCAACAAGACTAATCCCATAATGCTGGAAAATCTTGGTGAGCAAATGAGCATATGGAAGGGACACATTCAATTTGCTTTTCTTGTCCCAAATTTGAGCATTTGCGAATTTCATCCTTTCCAAAATGACCTCTGCCATTTTAATACTCTGGTTCTGGATGGTCCAGAACATCATATTGGAGTCCGCCTTAGTACAAGTGGAGAAGGTGGCACTCCTAGGAACCAAAATCTGACACACGATAAAGTGTAGGATTCTGTTGAAAGTATTCAACTGGTTAATGTTGATCTTTCCATCCTTGAGCTTGTACTCAGAACCAACTATCCCCAAACCCTTAGCCTGAACATCGACGGTGTTTACCCCGCTGTGACTGGAGGTAGACACTCCAAACAAAGACTCCAATAGCTCATATGTGATACGAATCTGGGTTCCTTTGACAGTAGAGGTCAAAGACCCATCTGCTTCTAACTTCAAGCAAACATAAAAAGCTTTAACCAAGTCCAGATAACTTGCCTCTGATAGAGTTGCCATCTTGGTCCACTTCATTCTCTGCATAGCTACAACGATGTTGTGCATCCCATTCTTCTCCAGATCAGCAATATCAACTGTCTTGTTCCCACACATCTTCGTCTTCACGGTTGTAAACCTTTCCTGCTGCTCTGCAGAGAGGAAAGCAGCCCCATAGCCCCCGACGGTGCCGAAAACTCCAGAAACGGCCATGGTTTAGAGCAAGAGAGGGTTCTGTAAGTTCGTGAAGAAGATTGGAGCAAAAGCCCTCAGGAAATTTTTTTTGCGGGAAGGGATGGAAGCTTTGAAATCACACAGAGTCGATGTCGGAGTTGATAGGGCTTATCGTCTCAGGCAAGTTGAAAGAGATGAGAGCGGGAGGTGAATCGATATGGCATAGATTTCGGGTTTTATCAGATAAAGATAAATTGACTTTTGAGGAGATGGCGCCATAAATGCGGAAAATGACAGAAAAGAGACAAGTTCGAGATGAATAAATACTTTTAAATTAACGAACCGTCACAGATATTTATGATGCACGCAATCTTTAAGGATTTTGCTCAAATTCAGGGGAGAGAATAATTATTATTCTGAAATAATTAGTATTTCAATTATATACAGATAGATCTATCACAAATTACACATGCCTAATTCCCTTCTAAGAGACGTAAATATCTCTTCAGGTAAGGCCTTTGTGAAGATATCTGCTAACTGATTTTAAGTATCAACAAAGAAAATATCTATATTACCATTGGCTACATGATCACAAATAAAATGATATATAACCTCTATATGCTTTGTCCTTGAGTGCTGAACTAGATTCTTGGTGAGATTAATTGCACTGGTGTTGTCGCATAGCAAGGGAATTGTCTTGATGTGTAGTTCATAATGTAGACACACGAATTTGGTTCCGCCGCGGGCAAATTTCATATTTGTGCCATGATGCCACAAATGACCTTCATTTTGCCTTGCAAGAGTAGTTTCCCAATATTCTTGGATCTCACCCATTCTTTCTCGGTGCTTCCCCTTCGTTTCAAATGTGGTTCGGTCGCGGATCGACCTGCGCGGTCAGGTCGCGGGGGTCCGGGGGGCAGCGCCCCCGAAAGCTAAATTTGGTTCGCAGAGGCATACAGACAACTTCATTGATTCGCGTCCGCTACAGTGGACACCTTTTAGGAAGACCGTATTGCGTCCTGCCGCCCCGACGCGTTTCAAATAAAGACGCGTCGGCCTGAACCGCCGTGATTAGGCGAGACCTCAAAAGTCTTGGCACTCAAGTGCCTACCCCTCGGAACCACGCAAAATGTCTGAATCGCATCCTGCCTCCCAGACGCGATTAGGTTGTAATCACGGCGAGGTAGGCCGACGCGTTTCCAGAACGCGATGGCCATCCCCGACGCGATTCCAAGCGTAGCTGGGGCTGCAGTCATGATGTACCCATCAAATCAAGTTGACTTCTAAATCGCGGCCTGCCGCCCAGATGCGATTTAAATCAAGTCGTGGCGCGCTTGCCCGACGCTATTCTAATCGCGGCCTGCCGCCCGGACGTGTTTCAATCTTAAGTCGCATTCGCTGTGATGGACGAGATTTGAATCCATGATGCCTATAAATTGGACCCGATGGTCATTTGTTCAAGGGGATTCTACGAAACGGCGAAGCCCTGCTGGACCGGCGACCCGACGTCCTCCGTCCTCGCCTTCTTCCACGTGTACCGGAGCAGAACGAGGCGGGAACATCTTCCTCCATCGATTCCAGCAACGGCCCGTCACGCCGCACCAACATTTGGGGAAGCACCCCCTCCCCTCTCTCTCTCTCTTTTATTTGCATTTCTACTCCCTCCGGGCCCCACGTGGCTCTTTACATTTTCACCTCCTCCGGGCCCTACGTGGCCCTTCTTTAATCCTTTTTTACACACATGCATGCATACACACACATACCTACTTTAGGGGTTCAAAACCACCATCCGGTGAGTCCTCCCCATTTTACTCACTTTATTTATTTATTCGGGATTCGGTACTACACGCCTCATTTCGCTAATCCCCATTCTTATTTGTCTTTTTTGCAAGGGTAATCAAACGAGGAAACACCCTCTACCGCGGCCGGCCGTGTTCATAGAGGAAGATAGAACCCACATCATCCCCCGCGCAATCTCCCCGCTAAAAAGGTACGATCGCGATCACTCCTTCCATCCCGCACCCTTCGCTGTGTGCTCCATTCGGTGCCCACGTGCACCTGACGATCACGATCACCCTCCATAATATCCCTCTTTGTGGACCGCGCGTCGTCTCCATCGGTGGCATCTACACATAATCCTCAAGTTGATGTTTAATCCATAAGAGTTGTGTACAACAGCTTCCAGCAGCCACGTACTCAGCTTCAACTGTTGACAATGCTACTGAATTTTGTTTCTTTGAGGACCACGAAATCAGACATCCTGCAAGAAATTGACAACATCCACTGGTGCTTTTTCTATCTACCTTGCATCCAGCGTAGTCAGCATCAGAGTATCCTACTAAATTGATTTCACATGATTTTGGATACCATAATCTTAGATCATGGGTTCTAGCTAAATATCTAAAAATCCGTTTGACACTAATTAAATGAGACTCTCTAGGGTCTGCCTGATACCTAGCACAGATGCATACACTAAACAATATATCAGGTCTACTTGCTGTCAAATAAAGTAATGAACCTATGATACCTCTGTAGAGCTTTTGGTCTACCTTCTTACCATCCTTGTCACTGTCTAGCCTTGTAGATGTGCTCATTGGTGTTGACAGTGGCTTGGCGTTTTCAAACCCAAATTTCTTCAATAATTCTTTGGTGTACTTTGCTTGACAAATGTGTATTCCTTCATTTCCTTGTTTGATTTGCACTCCGAGGAAGTAGTTGAGCTCCCCCATCATGCTCATTTCGAACTCTCCCTGCATAAGCCTCTCAAAATCTTTGCAAAGAGATTCGTCAGTAGAACCAAATATTATATCATCTACATACATTTGTACAAACAATACATGTTTGATTTTAGACTTAACAAATAAAGTACTATCTACTTGACCCCTGATAAAACTATGATTCAATAAAAATGCACTGAGCCTTTCCTACCAAGCTCTAGGTGCTTGCTTTAATCCATACAATGCTTTATGCAACTTGAAAACATGATTTGGAAAATCAATATCTTCAAAACCGGGAGGTTGGTTTTACATAAACTTCCTCCTTTATATAACCATTTAGAAATGCTGATTTAACATCCATTTGAAAAAGTTTTAAACCCAATGCAGATGCATAAGCAAGTAAAATCCTAATTGCCTCAAGTCTAGACACTGGTGCATAGGTTTCATCGAAATCTACGTTTCCTCTTGGGAATAGCCTTGAGCTACCAGTTTGGCCTTGTTTCTTGTGATCACACCAGCTTCATCCAATTTGTTCCTGAACACCCATTTGGTGCCAATCACAGGATGATCTGATGGTCTTGGAACAAGGGACCATACCTGGTTTCTCTTGAACTGATTAAGTTCATCTTGCATGGCTAATATCCAAGATTCATCAGACAATGCTTCATTGACTGTCATAGGCTCTATTTGAGATACAAAGGCTAAATAACCACATGGGATTACGTTACCTCTAGTTCTTACCCCAACTGATGGATCTCCAATAATGTTATCCAATGGGTGATCCTTCTTGTATCTCCATTCTTTTGGAAGATCATCATGTGATATGTCTTTTTGTTGTAGATCTTCCAAGGGTGGATCTTCCTTGTCATCGATGGATGAGTTCTTTAATTTCTTAGATAATTCATCTGCAACATCAGCATCACTATCTACTTCTTTTCTCAAGGAAGGGTTAGTCTCATCAAAGATAACATGTATAGTTTGCTCAATTAATAAACTTTGCTTATTGAATACTCTATATCCTTTGGGTTTAGAAGCATACCCCATAAATATAACTTTATCAGACTTTGAATCTAGCTTACCAATATCTCTTTTTTCATTATTGTGAATGAAGCATGGACATCCAAAGGTTCTGAAGTGACTGATCTTTGGCTTCTTCTGCTTGTAGAGCTCGTATGCAGTCTTCTTCAGGATTGGCTTGATCATTACTCTGTTGATTATGTAACATGTTGTGTTGATGGCTTCGGCCCAGAAATACCTTGGTAAGTTATACTCTGATAGCCTCGTTCTAGCCATATCCAATAAAGTTCTGTTCTTTCTCTCAGCTATTCCATTTTGCTGTGGGGTCCTTAGTGCTAAGAAATTGTGCTCTATCCCTTGATCATCATAGAACTTAGTGAATCTCTCATTCTGAAACTCTCCTCCATGATCTGATCGAATACTGACAATGATGTACTTCTTGTCTTTCTGAACTTTCTTACTGAAGCTAACAAAGCTGTCAAACGTGTCATCTTTGTGCTCTAAGAAAGATACCCAAGTCAATCTAGAGTAGTCATCCACTATGACGAATCCAAAGTTCTTTCCACCAAGACTTGTGGTCCTCATCAGCCCAAATAGATCCATATGTAGTAGTTCTAAAGGTTTTGAGGTTGTTACCACGGTCTTTGACTTAAAGGATGATTTAGTGTGCTTTCCTTTTGCATACGGTTCACAGACACCTTCCATTTTTGTGCTTACTTTGGGCAGACCTTCCACTAAGTTTCTCCTGATTAGATTTCTGATTCCATCCAAGCTACAATGGCCCAATCTTCGGTGCCAAAGTTTAGTTGATTGCTCTTTATTTGCTGCAAGACATATATCCTGATCCCTTAATTCTTCTAAATGAAGCACATAGAGATTCTTCTCTCTGCACGCTTCAAACACAGTTTTACCATCTTTTAGAATGCTGCATCCTGATTCTTGAAACTTGATTTGATGGTCTTTGTCGCACAGCTAGCTGATGCTGATTAGATTATACTTGAGTCCTTTCACGCATAGAACATCCTCTATGAGAGTCCTACCTTGACTGCCAACTGTTCCGGTACCAATGACTGTTCCTTTTCCATTATCTCCATATGTTACTATGCCTTCTTCAGCTTCGAGATGGGAGAACAACTTTATGTTCCCTGTCATATGCCTTGAGCACCCGCTATCTAGGTACCATTTAGATGCTCGAAGGCTTCCCTGCAGTGAAAACACTAAACTTTAGGTACCCAAGTTCTTTTGGGTCCTTGCTGGTTAGTTTCCTCATTTTTCTTCTTAATTATCCATCTTTTATGTTTAGTTGGACATGCTATTTTAATATGACCTAATTTGTTGCAGTGGCTACAACAAGATATTTTACTTACTTTTTCAGTTGGTATATATTTAAAGTTTGACTTGTATGCAGTGTCTTGTTCGACTACAAATTTAGGTGTTGGATATATTTTAGGATGTACTATTGTTTCTTCATTATCGGGAGGAGTGTATCCTAAGTCATATTTCTTCTTTCCTGACCTTCTAGCTCCTTTTAGTATTAATGTTGTTTTTCCATTTGTAAATTTTTCTAACGCACTGGATAACTTTTCATTTTCTTCTGTTAGTGTGTTAATTTCTTGATTTAATTTACTTATTGTTTCCTGGTTTTCCAGTCTTGCTATTTGTTCATTTTTATTTTTCAAATCTTCACCCAATAGTTCATTTCTTCTTTTTAGTTCAGTAACTTGCCTTTCCAGTTGCTCATTTTCAGATTTTAGATATGAATTGGTGTTTTCTAAACAAGCATGATTTTTCTTGCTGACTTTTAACAATTTACACACATCTTTGTATTTACTATATAGTTCGTTAAAAGCATCTTCTAAACTATCAGATTCAGATTCATTGCATGATGAAAAGGATGAGTTAGAGGATACCTTATCATCAATGTTTGCCATGAAGGCCAAGTTGTCATTTTCTTCTTCCTCTTCGCTTGAGCTCGACTCACTATCTGAGTCATTGCTGTTGTCCCAAGCTGCTGCCATGACTTTCTTCTTATATTTTCTAAATTTTCTAGCATTGTCTTTCTTTCTGACTTCAGTCTTCTTTAGCTTTGGACACTCGGCCTTGATATGTCCGAGCTTCTTGCATTCATAACAAATCGGTTCCATCTTCTTTACATCCTTGACTTCAGGCTTCTTGAAGTCCTTTCCCTTTTTAAAGTACCTTCTTCTAGACTGGTATTTCTTTTTCTTGGCTAATATACGTTGTAGTCTTCTGGATAACAACGCTTCTTCATCTTTGCTGCTTCTCATGCTTTCCTGGCTATCTGAATCTTCTTCTGATATACCTTCTTCGGCCTTGAGAGCGTTGGTATGTTTCTTTCTACTTGACGACTCTCCCAACCTTTCCATGTTGATCTTATGGGCCATTAGGGACTCAATGAGTTTCTCTAGTGACATTCTCTTTAGGTCATTGGCCTCTTCTATTGCTGTCACTTTTGGAGTCCACGAGGCTGGTAGGGATCTTAAGATCTTTCTGACCATATCTCCCATTTCGTAGCTTTTTCCAAGACCAGCCAACCTGTTTGTGATGTCTGTAAATCTGCTGTACATCTGAGTTATTGATTCCCCTGACTGCATCTGGAACCTCTCGTACTGTGTCACCAAAATATCTATTCTTGTCTCTTTTACCTTATCCGTACCTTCATAGGTGATCCTTAGCTTCTCCCACATTTCCATTGTGGATTTACAGACAGAGATCTTGTTGAACTCCTTCTTACTAAGAGCGCAACATAGTATGCTTTTAGCCTTGCAGTTGAGAGAGATCTTCTTCTTATCATCTTCTGTCCATTTGTCTTTTTCATTTGTAACCAGAAGATCTCCTTCTTCTATAATAGACCAAATCTGATAATCGAGCCCTTGAAGGAAAAATTACATTCGTGTTTTCCAGTAGGTATAATCTTCACCATCGAACAATGGTGGTCTGTTGATGGACTGACCTTCGAAATGCCCTTGAGTTGCCATTGATCTTTTCTCTTCAGATCGTTAGATCTTATTTGTCGAAGAGACTCGCTCTGATACCACTTGTTGCCCAGCTAGCAAGCCCAGAGGGGGGGTGAATGAGATTCTTAAAATATGATTATCTAAACCTGTCAACAAAAACGTTCACACAAAACACTACGTTTGACTGTTAGTGTTAGTAGTAAATAAAACAACAATCACAAACAAGCAACCGCACTACACAAGGATTTTATCCTGGTTCGAACCTCCTCTCCACAGGAGTCCTACGTCCAGTCCCTGAGCAACAACTCAGGATTCCACTACCCAAGGGTACAGTCCCCCTCAAGGACACTTACACATCCAACTACAGTTGGCCTTCTCTTCTTCACCTGAAGAGGAATACAACACCCTGGAACCCAGGTCTTCCTTCAACACGAAGGGAATAAAAACACTTGTTTCAACAGGTCCTCTCTTCACCCCAGAAGAGGAACTTCACAGGAATGTGAATAAAGGCGAAATGCCCCTAGACCTGATTTACAACAAGTATCAGATCTGAGGCTGAGACTGAGAGAGAAAGATCTACAAAAACGAAGTCTCTCAGAACTCAAAAAGGCTCTCTAAAAGATTTTGACAAGAACACAGAGAGCAAGAGGTACGAGGATTAGAATGGACAGAGGCTCTTCTTCTAAGACTGTTTGGCTTGAACGCTTCTCTATGAAGTTGATCATTTTAAAAGATCTCTATTTCAAAAGTTGTCTTCCAAGAGTCTTGAGTCTTGTATTTATATCTTCTCTTGAGGAAGTAGCCGTTGATATATCCGTTGTCTCTATGCTCTGGTATACGTTAGACTGCATGGTATTGTAGAGCTTCCAGTCAACGGTTCTTTACGTTCCACGTATGTAAAGAGAAGATTTTTCTCTATATCCTTCATCTTCCATTTTTTCCAACGTTGTAAGCGGATGTGCTGTCAGAGACCTGCACAAAATAAATGCTAAATGATAGACAGCTATGCTGTCTCTTGTTGTCAGTCAACGTCAGAATGAATATACATCAAAATAGAAATATCAATTTATTTTCCAAAAAGATGTTTCTAATATAATCATAGGAATAGAAGATGTTTGTGCATGCATTGTGCAGTGAAATGTTCAATCATAACAAATGCATGGATATCGGAGAAAAGTGAGGGAAGACTTTTGACTTTCAAAATATTTGAAATATGTTTAAATATCAAGCCGTTATAACTCATGAAATTATTGTGAGTATGCCTTATGAAATCGTTATGTGAATGAGTCGATGTTTATGTAAATCGTTGCACATGTATAAACAAATCGATGTGAACACAAATCGTTATACAATCATAACCAAATCGTTGTAGAGACAATTCGTTATGAGAGTATAAGCAAGTCGTTGCAAGCAGGTCGTTATGAATGAGTTGTTATAACCAAATCGTTGTTTCACTTATCGAGTCGATGTAGTAATCAAATCGTTGTTTTGCTTTATCGAATCGTTACACAGACCAAGTCGTTGTTGTGACTTATCGAATCGTTATAGCAAGCAAATCGTTGTATAACTTATCGAATCGTTACAGCAAGCAAATCGTTGTGTAACTTATCAAGTCGTTATACTGACCAAGTTGTTGTTGTAACTTATCGAATCGTTATGAAGACCAAATCGATGTGGAACTTATCGAATCGTTATGAAGACCAAATTGATGTGAGAGAAAATCGTTGTGCTCACTTGGCGAATCGTTGTGAGATCGAAGTCGTTATGCTCACTTAGTGAATCGTTATAAAACCGAAATCAGTATGATACTTTATCAAATCCTTGTGAAAATGAAATCGATAGAAGGGGAAATCGTTATGACTCTAATGAAATCGTTATAACACATAGGAAGTCGATGTGCACTTAAAGAAATTACATGCTCTGTACTTTCAGATGCTAAGTAATACTTACTTATTTGCTGATTCCCGCCTGATTTGTTTCCTGTGCTTAAGCTTCATAAAAACTTGCTAGATCATACTTTATTTGAGTTTTGTTAATCACTAAAAAATATATAATAATTAATATTATATGAGGATGGACTGATCATCATAGAGTCCATCCAAGTCAAGAAAAGTGTGTATAGAAAACGTTGCTCGTCTTGCCTTGAGTGCTCGAAGGCAGAGGAGCGTCGATAACAATATTTAAAACGAACGATTAAAATGAAGACAATTTCATTTAAAATAATAAGGAAGTTAACATGAAATATTTGCACTTAATTACTAGATATATTATGGAGGTGGTTTCTGTAAGATCTCATGGAAAAATTCATGTTTTGTGTGTGCATGTGAAAGAAAATCAAAGATAGCATATGAGAGTTGTGAACATATCTTTTAATAAGAAAATCACGTGGATATTATTGAAAGTTGATTAACATGATGTTACTGTTCGTCATAGCGCATTACAAGAGTTTAACAGTGAATAATCAGGGTGAATTAGCATGAAAAGACAGAATTCTGGTTTCTGGAAAAACAAAGTTAGGTCGCAACGTCAGCCAGGGGCGCAATCAGGTCGCGGCCTGGGCTGACGCGATGGCCTTGAACTTGTCGCTACGAGTCGGGGCGACGTGATCAGGTCGCAACCAACAAGCTGATGCGTTTGGGTTGAACGACAGGCTGACACGATGACGTGGTCAAGTCGGTTTGATTGACATGGCCGATGTGATCTTCAAGTCGCGGCGGACGGGCCAGCGCGATCTTCAGGTCGCGATGTCTCGTGGCGACGTATTCAGGTCACGACCGACAGGGCCGACGCGATCTTCAGGTCACATTGTGTCACATCACGGGTGCGCGACCTGGTTGCGCCATATAAGGGCGGCCCGTTCTCAGGCCGAGAACGCCCAATTGACAGATCTGGGCTATAAATTGACAGATCTAGGATAAAACACTTATATATCGATGTATACAACATGAAAATCCATGAAATCAATTTAAAATGTTGCTAACAGGATTCTAAACATGATAGAAACAAGAATCAAATAAATATACGTAGATTTTATGGAGTTTGAGATCAAACAAGGGGGCTCAGGCACATGTCAATAGCAAAATTTTGAGCATGAAATACTTACAAATGACATGATAGAAATTGGGAAAAATATGAGGTTTTTGTTACTGGTATCATGGACTATCTATGGTCGAGAGTAATTAGGTTTTACTTTAGAGAATGCCTACCTTTGGATGAGTTGAAACTCTAGGACTTGAGAACGTGAAGAATGCTTGAAGATATCCTTCCAAGCCTTCTCCTCCACGAATTCCTCCTCCTTTGGCCTTCTTCTCACGTCCAAGAGATCTCAGATGAACATTAGGGTCGGCCATGAGGGGTTTGGGGGTTTATTTAAAGGTCTTGTATTGTTATTTTCTAATACAACTCTAACTCTCCTCCAACTCTGAATTTTCTATGTTTATCTAGCATTTCCTAGCATAATCCTCCTATTTAGGTTAAAATGAGACTCCAATTTCGTGGCTAGCAAGTTAGGGTAGGGTTAGGACTCTATTTTAGATATATATGAGTCATATTAGTGATTTACTTGACCCTTTTTAATTAGGGAATAGTGGAGTTACGAATTTTATAGTATTTTCTTTTATTATGTCATTTTAAACTCCTTTAATTATGAGTTTTCTATATTTATCCTAATTTCCTCTCATCTAAATCTCAATTTTAGATTAGAATCGAGCCAGATTTTATGACTATTGGGTTAGACTAGGGTTATGACTCTTTATTAGATAATTACATGAGTTGTAAAGGGATTTACTTGCCCTTTTTAATTTTGTCAATAATTTAATTACGATTTTTGACCTATTTATCTCTAATTCATTATTTGTACTCTTACTTTTGGCCCAATAACTCATGTATGAACCATTAATTAAAGCCCATCGTTTGTTTTTGCTTAATGAGTTTTAATTTATTCACATTCTTTATAATTATAATTTATTTATCTATTTTTAAATTAGTGAGTTGCTATACGGGGTCCTTGGCGTGTTGGCCTGGGGGCGACGACGTGGTCGGCGCAGCCTCCTTGGAGTGCTTGGGGGACATCGGAGAGGGGGGTACTGGCCTGGGGGTAGTGCCGTGGCCGGTGCGGCCTCCTCTAATACAGGGCGTGCGGAAAGCCCAAAAACCATGGAAAGGAAGGGCCGAACTGCCGAAGGAGAAGAAAAGAAAGCTTTTCAATGAAAAAGGGGGTCAAAACTGAGAAAAGTCTTTTGAGCATTTAGGTATGGTTTTTATAAAATTAATAATCTAAAAAATATATATATAAAACAAACCGTAACTATTTATATATTTACTCTTATGGAAACCAAAACTGTAACTATTAGCTGCTACTATATCTCATTATTGTTGTAGTGAAACTTGGAGGAAACTTTCTTCAGAACCTCCTTGCCACGTTCTAACTCTCCTTACACAGCCATAATTGCCTAAACTCGGATGCCACCTCATTATTCTTCTCCTAGCCTGCTTAGGAATAGTTGCCTATAAAAGTGTTCATAGGGCACGATTTTGGGAGCTCTTGGTGTCTGCTTCTTCTCCTCCTCGAGGGCTACGAATCTTTAGAAGACCTTTCAGCCTCCAGACGACCAGGAAGTGCCCACTAAGGCATTTTCTTTCTCCCTCTCTTTTCTCTCTCATGTTCTTCATACTTTTCTTCCAATTTTTTTCATGCATGCTTGTTTAGATTCATTTCTTTTTATAGTTTTTTCATTATATCACATCCCACACACCTATTTTAAACACCCAAAAGGGTTAAAACATCACCCCCACGTAAGTTCCCTCCATATTATCATGTTCTTCATGTCTTTTGGGATTAATGCTACATAAACCAAGTGTCTAATGGGTGTTTCTTTGTTTTGATGTTCTTGGAAAGATTATAAAGGCAGTAGAAGCATGAGGCTCTTGCTCCTTGGCCGACTGAGGAGCAAGAAGAGAAGAATACACAGTCTACCCACTCTGTTGCAAAAGCGACATATAACTAGTCGCATTCATTGAGAAGGCAACGATCTCCTTGTCACTACCTTCGAACTAGGTTCCTTTCTACAACATTTTCCTATTTCCAAGGTAGTTAGCACTTCTGTTCATATAATCATCTTTTTGCAACTACTTTGGTGGCGATCACAGTCCTTTCTTCATATTCTTTAATATTTTCATCATCTTTTGTTGGGGATCAATTCCCGTGATTACAACTCCCTCTATTATGCATGTAATGTGTCAATATCTGACATATGTTTGTCTAAGGTAGCATTTGTTGGTTCATAGAATTGACATATGTTGGTTAATATAGTCATATGTTGGTGTAAACGTATATGTTGATCTACTGTAACATATATTAGTGCAAACTGATATAAATTGGTGGAAAGTGAAATATGTTTGTCTAGTGATGTATGATAGTCTAAAGTGAATATATTGGTTCCCATAGCCATATGTTGGTCTAAACTTAGATATGTTAGTCCAGTATAACATATGTTCGTGCAAACTGACATATATTTGTCCAGTAATATATGAAGGTCTAAAGTGACACAAGTTGGTTCACATAGTCATATGTTGGGGTAAATCTATATATGTTGGTCTAGTTTAACATATGTTGGTGCAAATTGACATTTATTAGCAAAAATTGAGATATATTTGTCCAGTGATATCTGTTGGTTCGAACATACATATGTTTGTCTAACATCTGTTGTCTAATATATGTTTGTCCAGTGATATATGATGGTCTAAAGTAAATATATTGGTTCCAATAGCCACATGTGGGTCTAAACTTAGATATGTTGGTCTATGTAGCATATGTTAGTGCAAACTGAGATATGTTTGTCCAATGATATATGATGGTTTAAATTGACATATGTTGGCTGACATAGTCATATATTGATGTAAATCTATATATGTTGGTCCAGTGTAGCATATGTTGGTGCAAACTCACATATGTTGGTGCAAACTGATATTTATTAATGGAAACTGAGATATGTTTGTCCAGTGATATTTGTTGGTCTAAATAGATATATGTTTGTCTAACATCACTTGTCTAATATATGTTACATATGAACAAGAACAAATTGAAATAGATGCATTGAAGATTCATCAAAGACTACAAAGAATTATGTGATTGGGAGGATTTTGGCGCCATGTGATGACATGAAATTTGATTCCAGAGATGATGCCAAAAAAAAATACTACAACACGTATGCGAGGCACTGTGGATTTGGCATTAGTACATTTAGTAGAAAAATTTGCATTTTTGCTCATTTTGTTTACTAGAGAAATGGAGAAGTAAGGAGGAAGACCAATTCACAAAACCATAACGACTCCGTAAAAATTGGTTGCACAACATCAATAAAAGTGAAATTATACAAAGATAGTGGAAATTTTGATTTGTTCGATATTTTACTTGAGCATAATTGTAACGACCTGATGATTCGACACCTTGAAGGCCCTCCAAGTGCCCAACCCTACTTAGACTGCCACCCACAGGTCCGAAGATCCAGAAGGGTTAGAAAAGTAGTCTAGTGAAATAAGCAATTAATTTAAATAACTATAACAAGAGGTTGGTACATTAAACAAAGGAATTATGTATAACATGTCCCAAATAAAAGTACAGATACAGGAAGAAAATGCACAGTCCTTAAGGGGCATACCCTGAGAACTTGTAAAACACAACTCTCAACTCACACTAGTATAAGAGCACTCACGCTCACACACTCACACACTCACACTGTTGGTAGCACTTGGTACTATAGCAGCCTCCACAAATTTCCCGACACCGAACTCCTGCAACGGCGATCCCCTAGCTGAAGAGAGTAGGGGGGTGAGTCTCGCGAACAAGTCTCAGTAGGGATAAATTAAAGGAAAACTTACACACTCGCCAAATAAAGATGCCACTAGAAGTTTAAGAATATTAGAGATTATTCACACTGACATTTGTGGTCCCTTTTCACCATGTCTAATTGGAAAAAAGTATTTGTTACCTTTATAGATGACTACTCTAGATACATGTATCTCTACTTACTTTTTGAAACGATAGATGTCCTTAATGCCTTTAAGGATTTCAAGAAGGAAATAGAGAGACAATCAGGAAATGTTATCAAAATAATCAGATCAGATAGAGGAAACAAATACTATGGGAGGTATACCGAGATGGGCCAAAGGCCAGGACCATTAGCTAGGTTCCTTAAAGAGAAAGATAGTCCATACCAAAATGGAGTTGCTGAAATAAAGAACCGAACATTTAAAGAAATGATCAGAACAATGCTTAGTCATTTGACTCCTCCCTTATCATTGTGGGGGGGAGGCCATAAAGACAAATGCGCACATTCTGAACAAGGTTCCTACGAAGGCTGCTCCTAAAACTCCTTATGAGTTGTGATGTAATAGGAAACCTTCTGTGAGCTATATGCACACATAGGGATGTTCAGTTGAGGCCAGATTGTATAACCCACATGAAAAGGCCTTTAATTTTAGAACAACTAGTGGATTTTTCATTAGTTATCCAAAGAAATCAAAGTGATTTAGATTCTATTGTCCATCACATGTGCCCATCATAGTAGAGTCAGATAAAACAATATTTCTAGAAGATGGTGGAGTTAGTGGGAGTGGACCTCCTCGAGAGATTTCTTTTGAGGAGTTGCAAGATCATGCACCTACATCCGCAACAGCTGACAACTTTGTTCCCATTTTCATTCCTCAGAATAACATGCAGGGGGAGCAACCTGTTGCAGTTGGCCCTCCTCCATTAACTCAGGAACCACAAGAAATCACTGGAAATGGCCAGCTACCTCTAGAGGTGGATTAGGGGCCAATAGGCCAACCACCTCCATAGGTGGATCAAGGGCTAATAAGCCTACCACCTCCACAGGTGGATTAGGGGCCAATGCTGCGAAGATCCGAAAGAGTTAAGAGACCTACTATATCTGAAAACTTCATGGTATACCTTCAGAAGAATAGTGTAGACATGGGTAACATTGATGATCCCATGTCATTTTCACAAGTCATAAATAGTGAAAAGTCTACCTATTGTTGGAAGCCATTAAAGAAGAGCTTGACTCTATGGCTAAAAATCAGGTCTAGGAGCTTGTTGACTTGCTTAAAGGGTCCAAACTAGTTGAATGTAAATGGATATTCAAGACTAAAGTGGACTCTAAAGGTAAGGTTGAATGATATAAAGGCAGATTGGAAGCTAAGGGTTTCACTCAAGTGAGCAAAAAGCTCTCATTTAGGGTGGTCATTGCTTTGGTGGCTCATTTGATCTTGAGCTACATCAGATGGATATGAAAACAACTTTTTTCAATGGGGACCTAAATGAGGAAGTGTATATGGAACAACCTCAAGGGTTTCATATTGAAGGAAAAGAACACCTGGTGTGCAAGCTGAGAAAATCTATTTATGGACTTAAGTAAGCCTCCCACCAATGGTTTCTCAAATTTATTGAGAAAAAATTGTCCTTTGGGTTTAAGGAGAATGTCATTGACGAATGTCTTTACTTAAAGGTTAGTGGGAGTCAATTCATTATCTTGCTTTTGTATGTGGGTGACATTTTACTCGTTACAGTAATCTTAGTTTGTTGCATGAAACAAATGTTTTATTATCCAAAAATTTTGAGGGTGATGCCTGCTATGTGTTGGGTATTGAGATCACTAGAGATAGATCCTCATGCACTCTTGGTCTTTCTCAGAATGCTTACATCTTAAAGATCTTGGAGAGGTTCAATATGCAATCTTGTTCATCCGATAAGGCACCAATACTTAAAGCAGATAAATTTAGTGAATTACAGTGTCCTAAGAATGACCTTGAAAGGAAGTAGATGGAGCCAATTCTTTATGCTTCAGCAGTTGGGAACCTGACATACTTGTAGACATGTACACGTCCAAACATTACTTTTGCTGTGGGTATGCTCAGTTGGTAGTAGAGTAACCTAGGCATGGATCATTGGAAGGCTACCAAGAACGTCACACGATATCTCAAAGGCACTATGGATTACATACTCACATTCAGAAGATCAGATCAGTTGGAAGTCATTGGCTATGTAGATGTTGACTATGGTGGTTGTCTTGATACAAGGAAGTCCACTTCAAGGTTACATCTTCCTCTTGGAAGGGGGAGCTATACGTATTTCTTTTTTTGTACTACAGCCTAGTGTAAAGACCACTGGCTGGCCAACGTATAAACCCACGCACCCAAGGATCGATCCTTGGGCGCATCCCACCCAAACCCCACAGTGTAGTGAGAAGCAAAGTATTATAACAACTTGAAGAGTTTATTACTTATTATGAGACTAGTGTACATGCCATTTAGTTGCGGAATTTAGTCACAGCTCTACCATTTGTAGACTTCATTGCTAGGTCGATCATGATCTACTGTGACAATTCTGCTGCAATTTTCTACTCTAAGAACGATAAGGCTTCCAAGGGTGGTAGAGCCTTGAATATAAAGTATTTTGCACTTAGAGATTGAGTGAGAAATCATGATGTGACCATTGAGCATATTGAGATAAGTCTTATGGTGGCTAACCCTCTCACTAAGGGAGTACCTGCTATCATCTTTTGTAGTCATGTGACACGTATGGGTCTTGTTAGTTCTCTCAATTTACTATGACATTTATAGTTGTGACACTTATAGTTATTTGTGTTCACTTATATATCATGATTTGTTGGCCCTTTTGGTACAGCAGCAAGCTAACCTAGAAGGGGGGGGGGGGGGTGAATAGGTTTTTCTGAAATCTGAAATAGAAACTTAAACACATAAATTAACACTTGAAGGTTTGGTTAGTTTAGTGTGATAAAGAGTAGCAATGCGGAAGCAAATAAACAATCACACAAATATCACAAGAAGATTTATCCTGGTTCGGCCCTTCCCACATGGAAGTCCTACGTCCAGTCCCTAAGCAACCTCTTGGGATTTCACTAACCAAGAGTACAGTCCCCTCAAGGACACTACAACACCCAGCACCCCAGTTGGTCTTCTTCTCTTTCCCGGGCAAGAAGGCAGCCCACTTCTTTTCTAGGCTCAGAAGCAAACCTATTGGTTCAAACCCCAGTGCGGTTCTGCTAGACACAAACCCCTAGCTGGGTTACACACTATATACAGTCCTACAGCTGGACAGAAATCTTTCTTAGAAAAGAAAGATCAGACTGAGAGCTATTACAAGATGAACACTCAGGACTTAGCTCACAGTCACAGACTTTCCCCCAAGATTACAATGAGCACAGGGAGAAAAAGAAGAGAGAAAAGAAAGCTTGAAGGCTTGAAAGCTTCATATTCTTGAACACTTCTTCTGGGCTCAGGCTTTTTCTCTCTTTTCTTTGAGTGTATGTGGCGTTGATGTTCCTCATTGGTTGTACACTCCTTCAAAGATATTCAGGAAGGCACTGTCTATTTCTTCAGCCATGCTTCATCTTTTATATGAGAGGCTTTTGAATAGATCCGTTGAAGAGATCCGTTGGAGCTCTTCTAGTCGTTGCTGATCTTCTCTTCATTTGTCTTAATCAGACTTTGGTGGTCTTCGAGGTCTGCACACATAGAAGAGAGTGTTAGCACAAATAGTATTTATGATAAACAGTGCATACCACTGTGTTTTTGCTAACATGCTGAGAATAGAAGGTCATATCTTTTTCTGACAAGCATGCAGCTTTATTCTGTCAGAAGATATTTGACTTTTCATTTAAGCGCCAAAAGCGCTTCAGAGCAAATCGATGTGAGACCAAATCGTTATGACACTTATCGAACCGATGTGAGAAGCAAATCGTTGTTCTCACTTAACAAATCATTATGAAGGCAGATCGATGTGAGGGCAAATCGTTGCGCTCACTTATCAAATCGTTATGAGCCTTAACAAATCGATGTGAGAACCAAATCGTTGTTCTCACTTAAGAAATCGTTATGAGAATCAAATCGATGTGAGGAGCAAATCGTTACGGTCACTTAAGAAGTCGTTATGAGACCGATTTCTTAGCAAATCGTTGCGGTCACTTAAGAAATCGTTATGAGACTGATTTCTTAGCAAATCGTTGCAGTCACTTAAGAAATCGTTATGAGACCGATTTCTTATCAAATCGATGCGCTTACTTAAAGAATCGTTATGGCTTCTAAAGAAATCGTTATAGCGCTGATAAAATCATTTAAAACCAAATCGTTGTAGCGCTTATCAATTTGGCACTTGAACTAAAATCGATGTATATTGATTAAACATCGATTTTATTATTTTAGTGCGCCATATTGCATCAATGTGAGACTCAGCATTTTGCTATGAGATTGATGCGACACAGATGAAACATGATATTCAATGAGACTTATCATCTGTAAATGGGATTGATGCAACACAGATGAAACAAAAATATTTATGAACACCTATATTTTGTTATCTCTGCAATACCAAGATAATATATTTTGTTATCACCTAAATGCATCATATGTTTTGTTATCACCAAAATGCCAAGATCACAGATAACCATAGAGTGGTTTAACAATCTCCCCCTTTTTGGTGATGACAAAATTTATGCGAATTTTCTGAAATGATTTAAAACATGATTTAAGTAGAAAAATTCATAGAGCATACTTACTCTCCCCCTTTTTGTCAATAATCCAAAAAGGAAAAGTCTTACTATGTATTTCTCCTTCCTTTCGAGAGAGTTTCTTACCATAGAGGGGTTCAACAATAGATATTTAATGAATGACTCCCCCTTAGTTTGTGCTCCCCCTGAATGAGACTCTCCCTTAATGTGAGGCAAGTCAGATCTTGTTGGTCTTGACCATTGACATGTTGTTTGACAAGTCTTCATAATTATTGTCTGCATTTATCTAAAAAAAAAACTTGCCAACATTGTTAGTAGCATTGTAGTTTACTGAATACAACAAACAGAAATGTAAGTTTAAGAACGTAAACTAAAACTAAAGGATGACTACTTCCTCTTCAAATGAAGAGTTGGTAGTCACCAATTGGATGCTTTTGAACATCCTCTAACCATACCCATTTGAATGCCTTTTCCTTTTGTTCATCAAGAGTAGATAGACATTTTCTTCTTTAATGTTGAAGCTACCTGAGGAGTTGTTTACTGAAGGTGTCTCCTGAGGAGTTACTTGGATTTTATGAGCCTTATCCTAGCTTTTTCTTCATCAGAAGCTTCTTCAATGCTTATTTCTTTAGAGATATCCTTTTTGAAAAAGATATGAGGCTCCCTCTCAATCTGAGGTTCCTCCTTTACCTCTTCTTCTTCATGTGGAAGGATAACTTCCTGAGGTGCTTCCTGTTGCTCCCCTTGAATGGTGACAGTTGGAGAAGATGGAGTTATATCTTCCTGTCTTGTTTCTTTAAACACTTGAGCATCAGTAGGTATTTCATCCGTAATGGGTATTCCTTCATATGTGAGCTTCAATTTGTCCCACATATCTTTAGCAGATATACATGCAGATACTTTACTAAATTCTATTTTAGATAAAGCACAACATAAGTAGTTCTTAGCTTTAAAGTTTAAAGATAATTTACTTTTATCTGCTACTGTAATGGCAGTAGTGCCTGGAATAGGAATGATAACATAATCACCTACCTCGATTACCTGCCACAGATCAAAGTCTGTGCCTCGAATGAAGTATTCCATTCTCATTTTCCAGTATTGGTAATGTGACGGAACGCCTCGACCAAGCCCGTTAAACTGATAACGTACTTGATCTGAGTCCGACTCCCGCGAACGGGCCGAAGCCTCGCAAGGGATACCACACCACAGTCCGTGTAAACACAAAGGAACACACCATTATATATATATATATTTCACAAGTTTACATAGCCATATTTCCACATAACTAAAAGAAAGTACAAGAGTCTGGGGCATACCCCGAGGTACAACTAAAAGAAGTAAACAACTAACTACACTACTGCTACTACACTACTATACTGCTGGAGGTACTGACCCTGCACCGCTACGTCGCGGCCCCGAACTGGACGACGGTCGTGAAACGTCCTCCTCGCCTTCACCTGTGGGGGTAGGGGTGAGCCTCGCTAGTCACTGGCTCAGTAGGGAACTCTCCCAACACCGAGCAAAACCAAACCACATGTACGAAAGCAGTAAACAGTACCAACAATTTATAGAACAGCTAAGCATGATATAAAAGCTGTAAAAGTATTCACTGTCTGCTGACTACGTAAAACAACTGTAATAATTAAACGGCAAACCAGTACAAGCTAAAGTAGAGACATCCAAACACGAGCCACGTGAACTGGTTCGTGACACCAGAAACTGACTCGGACAAGCTAACACAGGTCTACCTCTCAGTCTCGCAGCCACGGACGAAAGGTCCAGCTGCCGCTCCACGTGAAAAGGTCAAGCAACTGTGGAGACCAACTAAACACCACCACCTGCGGACCACACGGTCGCAAACCCATGCCTGACACCTCTGGAGACCTTGGCCTGGGCCCTCTAGAGTGAGGCACTGGAGAAGGACTAGCTGGGGACCAGTGTCGACTACTGGTGTCTGTACCCCCAACTACGAGCGCGCTACAAGTGACTAAAGACAAACACAAGTGTCACTGTCCCACTGTCGTCTTTCCCTCAACCGGACGTACAACTCAAGCAAAAGAGTGAGGGTGTCCAGGTCAGACGACACAGATCTCGACGGTACAACACAAGTACCGGGACAAAGCCCCGAGCTAACAGCCTGGCTCACAGAGAACCTGGGGCACCCAACTGGAGAGGTAACCACGGTAGGCGTCGTACTACTCGCCACGTACACAAAACCACGTGCACGTCACACACAAACCACGTGAAACGTCACGTAAACCTCTCGTAACAATGGTTCACTACACGTGAACCTAACAGTGCTCGCGTAAACGCCACGCAGCCACAAATACGACTAGCTAACTACGTACTCTGTATGCTAGTCTCAGAAACCACGTGCACTCAGTGCACCACAAGTACCAATGCACTGCTCGATATCAATAAACACATCATACCATGATAATCGGATAATCATACCACGTAAGCCATGCACACATACAACCCACGACTGTGGTAGCAACATGGGCTCGGGTCGACTTCAGAACGCGACAGCCCGATGGGTCGCCTTAAAGACATGAACGCGACAGGTCTACACGTCGCCTTCTTTATTGCGACAGCACCCCTGTCGCCTTCCCGATTGCGACAGCAACCCTGTCGCCTTGTTGATTGCGACAGCATCCCTGTCGCCTTCGCAGGGTAGAAACCCTCATCGGGTTCTCTTCTTCCAAACACCCCAAAACTCAAACAAACCACCCTTAATTCGTCATTTTCATGCTTTAATGAAAACCTAGGCATGTTATCTAGCATGATTAAAGCATTAAACTGATCAATCCTACGACTCACCTGATTGTCGCTCTGGAATGGGAAGAATTCACCTACCTTTGCGAAGAACGCGCGATATGATGCTTCCCCGGCGATCCTTACGCTCCACGCGAGCTCCTTACAGCAAAACCTCGCCGAAAACCGACCTCTCCACCCGAAATCGCCCGAGAAACCATCAACAACTCCTCCCCCGGCCGAGCAGAACTCCCTGCAGTTCTGTCCGACTGGGGTTTCTTAAAAACACCCAGCGATTGGGAACGCGACATATCGTCGTGTCGCGACCTGATCGCGACACCCCCAACTGTCGCCTTCCCGAACTTAAAGCCCCCGCTGCCCGACACGTGGCGCACATGCACACGTCCAGCGCCAGAGGCGGCCACATGAATGCGACACACCACTCTGTCGCGTTCAAGAACACGACGTTCCCCTTGTCGCGATGACAGGCTGAAAATCGAGGGGTGCTACAACCTGCACTAACGGCCCGATAAGGCCCATACACACAAGCGCACATCATTCACAAGCCACATTGGTCAACGTATGACCTCCACAACACTAAACGAAAGATCCGCAAGGAATCCGAAAGACACAACGTTACAGGTAATCTTCTCCGTCGAAGAATGGAGGTCTGGTGACTGATTGACCTTCAGCATATCCTTGAGCTGCCATGGATCTTTGCTCTAAGATCGTTGGATCTTCTTGAAAGTTCAGAGACCCTCTCTGATACCACTTGTTGGCCCTTTTGGTACGGCAGCAAGCTAACCTAGAAGGGGGGGTGAATAGGTTTTTCTGAAATCTGAAATAGAAACTTAAACACATAAATTAACACTTGAAGGTTTGGTTAGTTTAGTGTGATAAAGAGTAGCAATGCGGAAGCAAATAAACAATCACACAAATATCACAAGAAGATTTATCCTGGTTCGGCCCTTCCCACATGGAAGTCCTACGTCCAGTCCCTAAGCAACCTCTTGGGATTTCACTAACCAAGGGTACAGTCCCCCTCAAGGACACTACAACACCCAGCACCCCAGTTGGTCTTCTTCTCTTTCCCGGGCAAGAAGGCAGCCCACTTCTTTTCTAGGCTCAGAAGCAAACCTATTGGTTCAAACCCCAGTGCGGTTCTGCTAGACACAAACCCCTAGCTGGGTTACACACTATATACAGTCCTACAGCTGGACAGAAATCTTTCTTAGAAAAGAAAGATCAGACTGAGAGCTATTACAAGATGAACACTCAGGACTTAGCTCACAGTCACAGACTTTCCCCCAAGATTACAATGAGCACAGGGAGAAAAAGAAGAGAGAAAAGAAAGCTTGAAGGCTTGAAAGCTTCATATTCTTGAACACTTCTTCTGGGCTCAGGCTTTTTCTCTCTTTTCCTTTGAGTGTATGTGGCGTTGATGTTCCTCATTGGTTGTACACTCCTTCAAAGATATTCAGGAAGGCACTGTCTATTTCTTCAGCCATGCTTCATCTTTTATATGAGAGGCTTTTGAATAGATCCGTTGAAGAGATCCGTTGGAGCTCTTCTAGTCGTTGCTGATCTTCTCTTCATTTGTCTTAATCAGACTTTGGTGGTCTTCGAGGTCTGCACACATAGAAGAGAGTGTTAGCACAAATAGTATTTATGATAAACAGTGCATACCACTGTGTTTTTGCTAACATGCTGAGAATAGAAGGTCATATCTTTTTCTGACAAGCATGCAGCTTTATTCTGTCAGAAGATATTTGACTTTTCATTTAAGCGCCAAAAACGCTTCAGAGCAAATCAATGTGAGACCAAATCGTTATGGCACTTATTGAACTGATGTGAGAAGCAAATCGTTGTTCTCACTTAACAAATCGTTATGAAGGCAGATCGATATGAGAAATCGTTGCGCTCACTTATCAAATCGTTATGAGCCTTAACAAATCGATGTGAGAACCAAATCGTTGTTCTCACTTAAGAAATCGTTATGAGAATCAAATCGATGTGAGAAGCAAATTGTTACGGTCACTTAAGAAGTCGTTATGAGACCGATTTCTTAGCAAATCGTTGCGGTCACTTAAGAAATCGTTATGAGACCGATTTCTTAGCAAATCATTGTGGTCACTTAAGAAATCGTTATGAGACCGATTTCTTAGCAAATCGTTGCGGTCACTTAAGAAATCGTTATGAGACCGATTTCTTAGCAAATCTTTGCGGTCACTTAAGAAATCGTTATGAGACCGATTTCTTATCAAATCGATGCGCTTACTTAAAGAATCATTATGGCTTCTAAAGAAATCGTTATAGCGCTTATAAAATCATTTAAAACCAAATCGTTGTAGCGCTTATCAATTTGGCACTTGAACTGAAATCGATGTATATTGATTAAACATCGATTTTATCATTTTAGTGCGCCATATTGCATCAATGTGAGACTCAGGATTTTACTATGAGATTGATGCGACACAGATGAAACATGATATTCAATGAGACTTATCATCTGTAAATGGGATTGATGAAACACAGATGAAACAAAAAATATTTATGAACACCTATATTTTGGTATCTCCGCAATACCAAGATAATATATTTTGTTATCACCTAAATGCATCATATATTTTGTTATCACCAAAATGCCAAGATCACAGATAACCATAGAGTGGTTCAACATGATTCTCTATTTGTTTTCTGCTCATTACATTTGTTACGTTCACTTGTTCTGGTTTGTAATTGGCAGAATGAATACATGTGTGTGGTGACTAGCAAATAAACATCTGTTTGCAGTGTCAGATATATTGTTTATATGTGAAAAGTTGGTGATACTATGGTACATAGAAGGTGGTATATGACTGAATATATTTTCCGCCATAACTCATATCATTTGATTTTTCATAATTTGGACTTACAGATCCTTTGATTGAAATAACCTGTGGTTTTATGTTTTATATCGCGCGCGCATATCGATTTTCTTTACATGTGCAGCCTAATGAAATAAAAAAATTTAAATTTTTTTCAAAATTATATATGTGTTATATATGAGTATTTTCGAAATTTTTTTTAATGAAGTTTATGATAAGATGGACTGTAATACCCCAGATTTTTAAAAACAAATAAATAAAATAATAATAATAATAATGATAATAATAATTTAGATATTGGATCAAAAATAGAAGGTAAATGTGAAAGAATAACCCGAATAATATTGAATTTGACAATATCCATTAATCTCTAAATGAGAATCCTCATAAATTAATTCCATTAAAATAAAGATAAGTAATGAGCTTTATCAAATGGTTCATATAAAGGTTAATGGGCCAAATATGAGTTTAAAAATATGGAATAAGAGAATATACCCCTAAATTCGAAATAATAATTTCTATAATATCGAAACAATTGAAACATACGTACCACTATCGTATGTGCAAGAACATATCGAAAAATTTCGTAAAAATTATAATTCAACCCCAAACATTATTCCTATGTGTTCCACAAAGAAATTCATACAGCGAAAAATCTGATTGACCAAGTGTACGTCACAATGTGACTAACTATCCAAATTAAGAAACTAAGTCGGAAAACTGTTAATACGGAAATATAACATGATCACAAATTAAATGAACATGTTGGAGAGACTTCCAACATCATGTATTGATGTCCCATTATCGGAATTGGGCCAATGGACCACTTTTGGCCCAAGAATAAAATAGAGTAAGAAAAATACCCAAGAAATTCATGACCCTAATTATAGGGAAAATAGGAAAGGGTAAATTAGAGATTTAAACCATGGTATTAGCCAAGAGAGGTAATCAAATTCGTGACCCACCATGGTAAGTACCATCTAAAGGCAATCCCACTCCAATTGGGGGGGGAGATCATCAAAATAAGGAAGGGAGCTAGCTAGAACTGCACCCCATATTTCCTAGTTATGTTAGGACATGGAATAAACCCTAGGAATTCGACTTAAGGCTAAGAGGGAAGGTTCACCATCATGTTGGGGTCATGGGAGGCTATGCTAAGGCGCCAGGAACAGAGGAAAACGGCTGGAGAACGAAGCTTCTTCCCCAACCGTGCTCTGCTGCGACCTGTGCATAAACCGGACTTTGATCTTCACAAATGTAGGTATTCTCGGGCCAAAGACGAATCTAACTCATCCTATCTTGTAGTGCAACTTGTCTACTTTCATTTGCAAGTGTTTTGCCCAAATTCCATCATGTAGTCATCAAGTTATAAGTGTTTTCCCATTGTCGTGCATGTCTCTGTCGAATCTTGTTTATGCTAGTTTGCACGCCTTACGAGATCAAATTGATTCAGTCCAAATGCATAGTTCTCTTCTACTTGATGTCCCCTACAAGTTTCATGTTCATCACTTTGTCCCATGTGCCCTAGTTTGAGAGATATAAGCATTTCATGATGTTCGCTACATGGTTCATGCGTTTTCGGTTTGAATGTTGAATTGTGACCGCGATAGGTGACGCGATTCAATCACCTGGTATTGCGTCGGCCTTGGCCATCGCGATTACCTGAAAGACGTCATCCAAAGTCGACATGTTTTGGCGCGTCCTACGTCTCAAACTGCGCGCCGTTGACCTGTCAGAAGACCTCTGAAACGCGACCGTCAAGGTCGTCGCGTTTCACTGTGTTTTCTCGCCACTGGGAAATCGCGCCATTCGAAAAATTAGGGTTTCATGAACGCGACGGTCTTTGTCGTCGCGTTTCAGCCCGCTTCTTAAAGACGACCATCACCCCCGTCGCGATTTACCTGCATTATTCTAGCACCTATTTTAGTTCTATTTAGATGGTTATTTGGACTATTAAGCATGTGTATACCTGTAAAGTAGTGTAATGAATAGTAAACTATCATGTTATTAAAATTTGCTATATGTCACTTAATTCTTTAATTTAAAGTTAATGTGCACGATTATTTCTTGTCTCATGATTTCATTCACATGCACACACCAAATATATATCTTTGCCATAAAATAATGTAGAAAATACATGAAATAAATTATCTGGTAATTTACTTAAATAATTGCACATTATTCGCCCATTATAATAATGACCTTGTTTTCGTTTCTTACGTGGATTTGGAACACTGATATCGCCGCTCCACTGTTCTAGAATTCCTCTGGAACGTACGTTGAGCAACTCGTTTCCTCTACACACTACTCTCTTGACAAGTTGGAACCTCTCTATCGGACATTCTGTTCTGGTAGACAAGAGACATTTTGTTAAGACCTCCGTAAGACTCCGTACTCCGTGGATTCCCTCATGGAGACCGAGCTGGTTGTACTCTAACGCCCATAACACCCTTAGGGATCAACATGATCCAAATGGCTTGTAACACCCTGAAAATTGTATTTATTAGGAAAATGTGAACAATTTGATTATTAAACATAATTATTTTCATGGAATGTAATTAATCTTAATTTAAGATTTATTGGTGATAATAAATAATATTTCAAGTGTCGTACTCAGAGGTACGCGCTCCGACAGGGCGACACCAGAATTCTGTAACGAAAATGAAATCCGAAAATACCATAATTTCTAGAAAATAGTGATATCAAAAATATAAGTATTTGGATTTGTTGACGTATGGATTTCGAGATTAAGCCGACAACTATTTTCGGGTATTTTTCACTGGGTAAAAAATAAATTCTAAAAATTAAACTAAAATCACCATAATTTGTAAAACATTTTCATTAGCCTATGGTAGAAATTCCAACTTGATTGGATATCATTAGAACACCTAAACAAGGGGTTAAAGGGGTCAGCCGAATTATCACCTAATTACGGTAACCAATTTCTTGAATTAACTGTTGCTCACGTGGCAAGAGCTAAGTGAGCCACTTCTCATTGGATTGAAGCTTACACGTTTGTCCCTTAGGTGTAAGGCTTAGAGAGTTGCATGAACCAGGTGGCCTTGGATGGTTAAAGGGGTTTATACCTTGACACATGCATGGCCGACGTGCCAAGCATGCAAGGGGGATTGAGAGCTTATATAAGCCTCTCCTCACCCTTCGTGGGAGTTTTCCACTCCTGCTCTTGCTGTGTTTACACCTTGTGGGGGTGAATTGTTGCTGCTTCTACTGCCTTTGTTGGTGAGTTGCTGTTGGAGTTGTGTGCGTTGAAGCTGCTGCTGCATTCCTGGAGGTGTTGAGCTGCGCTTGTTGTGGCTGTGCTTACACCCTTGTGTGGGTGACTTGCTGCTGGAGCTGCTACTTCCACTTCTCTTACCAGAGATGCTGTGAACTATAGCTAATGGGGACTGCTGCGATTGCACTCATAGTATCATCTTTCTTCCTCCAGCTGTGAGTCCATCGAAGAGAGAGCTTCATCCTTTCTCCAGTTAGGTAGGATTCTTTCTTCTTCCTCCATCTTTGTCTTTTACATGGGCTAAAAAGTTCTTGACCACGTACATGTCTTCCCTTTATCTTGTAAACCATCTTTAGAACAGTGTGATAATCTCTTGTAAGCATGTTTTAACAAGTGTTGTTTTGATGAATTGTATAACCTGTACTTCATTTTCTAAATTCTTGGCCGATCATGTGTAGGATTCTCTTCCTTTCTCTCTCATACTTACCCATTTGGCTTGCTATAAAACCCCCTGTGTAGATGTTCTAATCCTCAAACTGTTGCTTTGACTCTATAAACACTCTTGGAAGTGTGTGTTCATCATGTAGAAATATTGTTGAGTGCAAGTGATTGTTGTTATAGGAATTGTTCTCCAGTGCTTTGTTGTTTAGAGTTTCTAGCTAACCATGAATAGATTGTGCTTTTCCACAAGCTATTAATCCCTGTCTTTCATGAAAAAGTAGTGTCCAAAGTAGTGAACAAGTCTTTTCTATGTTAATAATCATGTTTTGATCCATAGATTTTCTTGTTCAAGCCTTTAAAGTGATTATAGAGCCCTTTCTGGAAGTTCACCAGGCGGCTATCGACAGACAGGAAGCACCTGTTGATAGACCCTAGGCTCCCAGAACCCCTGTCTACTGGAAACACCAGTGACTGTCGACAGATGCACTGGCCTGTCGACAGCCAGACCAGGCCTGTCGACAGGCACTGCTCAAAACCAGAATTTGGCTACTGGATGCCAGCACCTGTCGACAGCCACCTCCTGGCTATCGACACACACTGTTTGGGCCAGTGTTCCAGTACCCTTCTTTGTTTAGTCTTCTGCTAACACTTCAGGCTATTGGGACATCAAGCCTTTCCTTCATTCTCTTGGATATTTACTATTATGTCACTCCAAAGATCATTCACATTATCCCCTATACTCTTCTTTGGATTTCCCTTGAAGTCTTCAAATACAAGTAGCGTCAAGTTGGTTACAATTCCCTATGTTCAATAACCTGAATTCATATTCTTTGATTACATGAAAGTTTGGAATACTTGAGTACCACAATTGGTTATGAATAACTGATGATGACAATTATTGGGTCCCTGGACCCCACTTGATTAATATGCATGTGCAAATAGGGCTGGTCCAGTCTTGGGAGGAGCACCCAAATTCATTTACGGGCCGTGCGGAATGATAAAGGACACCGGGATGTTTGGCATTGCATCACTATCATCTAGATTAGTCATCATGTTATTTATTATCAGTTAGATATGATTTGAACCAGAACCTGGGTGTTATCCTGAATTCTTGATCATGTAATCTTATTTCCGTACTCCTGTTTGTTATTTGTTGACTTGGTCGTCCAGTCACCTTTGTTATCTAGCCTTGTTAACGGTTAAACTCTTTTTACTGTCCTTGATTATTTTAATTCTTCTGATTAATAGATTGAATCCTACTAGGCTAGTTAGCTCACCAAATCCTATTTTTTTCAGGTTATCTACAGTTCTAGAGGCAGGACATCGGGATTGTGTGTGGAGAGACCACCCTTGGTGGCGTTTGCTTTTGAATTTGTAAACTGAGAGTTATGTAATACCTATAGACCGGCAGTTAGTTATTTTATTTAGTGAAGCCTCCGGGCAAATTTTTGCTCAATTAGTTCAAATTTTACTCTTGATTTTCTATTCGTTCACGTTCCGACATTTATAGTTATATTAAATGTCGGGACGTGACATGGATTTAGAAGTTCTCTCTTATCTTGACTCACGCTGGACCTCTGGAACCTGTGCATAACATGGCCAGTGGAAGAGTAGTGAATTCCACCTGACTGCCAACACTAATTGCGTGTGTTGTGCAACTGTTACTATCGCCCATTTAATCGACGTTTGTGTGCAATGACCTATAGTTCTCATCTATACTCTACTCACTCACCTATTCACACACTCTCTCTGCTATCTCGTCTATTCATCTAGTACCCTCATCTTTTTCTTGGTACTCTCTATTGGCAATTTGACTGATTGTCTAAGATTACAAACATAATTAATGGCAGGCAATATTACAAAGGGCTCGATCTGGTCCTGGGAGGAGTTCCCGAAAAGTGCTATTTACCCGCGGGAGTTTAATGATCAAGATGTTCGGCATTACATCCAAGTGCCATACTATCTAGATTAATCAAAGACAATCAAAAGTGCTATATTCTCTCGTTGTCTATTGACAAACAAAGTGCTATACTCTCTCTCGGCTATCTACGGATAACCAAAGTGCAGTACTATCTCGATTGACGAAAGTTAATCAAAGTTCTATACTATTTCGATTGATAAAAATCAATCAAAGTGCAATTTACTCTCTATAGGCCCAACTACTCTCTCTCTCTCCTTGCTCTACATGTTACTTGCTATTGCTTGACAATGACGTTATTTGCTATCGTTTTGGATATCGCTTTCTACCGTGACTTGTTTTTAATCATATTCTTCTTGCTATACTTGATTCATGTGCTATTTAAACCATGCTACTCAACTTATTGCTATCTTGACTATACTTGTTTCTCTCTATCATTAGTGACTCTGCTTTTAATACATTAATCATGTAAAGTATGCCCGTACCATGAGATATAAATCCTACTCGGCGTTATCGCTCACCCTACGTTATTTGTCATATGTGTTTCAGGTAAGTCGAATGTTGACGATACACACATTAAGGGGAATGGACCAGAGTGTTGAGCGACCTGGAGTCAAGTCATGAAGTTACTCTAGTACAATGGAGTCTAGTAGTTATTGCATCAGATTTCTTTTCATTGTAATGATGTCATTGAGCCCTATGTATTGGCTCGAAATTTATGGTTGTAATAGTCTTAGTGAAATCTTAATGAAATGAAGAGTTTATTCCATTTATTGTTCATTAGATGCTCTGATTCACTTGACTGCTTGTACATTATACACTACTATGTACTTTGCTCATGTCTCCCTGATTTATTTCGCTGCTAAATTGGCGGGGCGTGACATGGACAAAGTGGGAGAATGTTGCGTTCGGACCCAACTGATGTGGTCCACTTATCAAGTTTGGGTTACACATTAAGGATACACGCAACTGGTCTAGTCAAAGAGATATTTTGATGGGCCTAACCCATATGTGGCCCATGGGTTCCTGTTATGGGTGGGAGCCCAATTAAGTCATCTTCTGAACTGATCCCTTCTCTTTATATATAAGGTATGTCTGCTCCATAGATGGACATGCATCCAGTTGACATAGAGAGAGGAACTAGGGAGACTTCCGCGATCTCCTCCAACACTAGGCTCTCGCCATCGGCGTTCTCATCATCTTCCTCCTCGTGTTTGTGTCACCATGGAATCTGCTTCTGCTATAGGTATGCGCACATACTCCAACATTTCTCATCTTCCACCTACGATCTCTCTCTCTCTCTTAGGGTTGAGAGCCTAGTCCAATGTGCATTAGACTAGGTATCTCCACTTGCACTGGAGGGGGGGATCTCCCTTCGATGCCGCCCTCCCACATCTCTCTCTCTTTCTCTGGCTAAGAAAAGAACTGGGTTTGGAGGGGGAGATCGCCCTTTGACACCTCCTTCCCACCACTCGTGTCGATTTCTCTCTCTTTACTGGTTGCACCGACCCCACTTGGTCTCCTAATTGATAGTGAAATATTCTTCCTATTTTCACCTATTGGTAACCACACGCACAAGAGATATAACCAATGATTTTTTTTATATTTTAAATATAAGATATAGTATGAAAATATCATGGATATATAATTAAATATGATATATTTTAGAAGTATATATATAACTTTTATTTTTTTTCTTCTTTGACAATTCACTCATTATGGATCCCTCCTAAAATATGACTTCTCTTGGTCTAGAATATAATTTGTCAAACCGTATTATACCGGTGCATTTAGATGTGCTATATCATGTCTATCCGGACACGACCAGTACAAAGGTCATTTGAATTATCGTGGATTTAAGTTTTTTTATTTGTATTGATTTTAGCTATATGATTGATGGATCTAGAGTAATTAAAGGTAGATATGGTGATTGAAATTATGCGCATTTTCATATATTTTAATATTTGAATTATTAAATATCATTATGTTGTGATATATATAGAACACTAATAACAAAAATTTTTGAATCTGGAAAAGAAAAAAATTCGTTTTAGCTCGAGTATCCAAACTGCTGTAATTCGGTAAGGTAGCGTACCGGTTTAACAATGTTAATGTTGGTCTTGAATGCCAACGCATGTGGCTGCAGTCAAACAAGGTAGCTTCTGCCTTCTCCGCTTCCTCGTGGGCAGGGACATTTCTTCTTCTTCCTTTCCAGATCCCAGCTTTTGGCCTTGTGGGTGAAGTGGAGCGCCTACGATTGTATAGTGTATACCATTGCGAACGCCCCTCAAGTCAACAAGGTTCGGTGGCGCCCTCGTTCTCTAATGCTACTAGAAAGCTTTCTGTTGCGAGTGGTCTTCTGCTATATGCTGTCTTATCTTTCCCGATCTCCACGAGGTTGTGTGTTCTGCCTACGATCTATGTGGGATAGCGGGCGATCCTACAGAAGCGTGTTGAGAGTCGGTGTGAGAATTGGAGTGCTAGATGCCTGCGAGGCATCGGGAGCCCTGATTCTATTTTAGTGGCTGTTGCTCTTCTCGGTCCCGTCACGCGATTGAAAGTTGTCTTCTTTTCCAGTGAGGTGGGTTCTTCCATTTACGCTCTGGAGACGCTTTATTCCGATCCATGTTGATGTTCATACACTTCCCTCTGGGAACTGGCCAGCTGGGTTCTGATTATATTGGGAGCTCTCCGCTCAGGGTTCTGGATTGACATGGTTACCGTCTCCCCTGGTTCCTTGTGTCAAGCCCTTTGGTTCGTGTTCAGCCTAAAAATTTTTCATTTAGGCTCTGAGATAGAGCATCGTCCATGAACGATTTCAGTTTCTCGTTGGTTGATGGGGGAGATCATCTAGCCTTTTGACGGTCTATTCGGTCAGGGTGAGTCGTTATGGCTTTTTATTAGGCTCCCTGTTGTGACTCTGGATACAATTGATTCTCATGCATCCATGAGGAATACTTGATCAGTTCTTGCCATCGTCTGTTTTCACTCTCAAGGAATGGACACCGCTTGGGAATTTGGGATATCACGTGCTAAGTCACCCTTGTGCAATACTCCAACAACTTAATCCATGTAGGATTTTGGCATACCAAGCTTTTTGTACTGTTACCTCGTGGACATGGATGCCCTGCAAGTAATTACTTCTGCTACGCAAATTGTCTCTAGTATGGTGGGAGCTCTTAATGCATTGGAACAATCATCGAGAGATCTTGATGAAGCTCCGAGGAGAATAAGGAATTTGGAGGAGCTTGTGTCTGATCTTGAGAACTTAGCTCGGTACATAAAACAAAAGCATGGACACAGGCTTCATAACCCCAGGCTAGAACATCAGATAAACAGCTTGGCTGGACTGATTGAACAGTTACGCCCAAAAATTAGGAAAACAAGGAACATCCTATCTAAAAGCAAAGTAAAGAACATGGCAAAGGTTGTCTGGTTTGCCGTTTCTGGTGACCCCGTCTCAAGGCTGGTTGATGCAATCCGTGCAGACTTATCCCGCTGGCTGGAATTTCAAAAAATATCAGAAAATGTTGAGCAAGCTATAGAGTCTACTGCAGATAATGTTCCTTTTTTGCTTAAAGTTAATGTAGATCGGGGATTTCCCGTGTCCAATAAGTGTCACTACATCCAACAATTACTAGAACAGGCAGTTACGCACAGGGTAATCTTGATTGTTGGGCTCTCTGGCATAGGAAAATCATTTTTGGCTCGCCAAGTTGCATCTAAACCACCAAAGAAGTTTGTCCATGGTGCAGTTGAGCTTGGATTTGGCCAGTCGTGCAGCAGAGCAGCTTGTAATGGAAGTAAAACTGAATATCACAAGCGCTTAGCTAAAAGAATATGTAGGCTTCTGGTGCAGATTGGTTTCATAAAAAAAATTAAAGAGGATATGAACATGGACTTGGAAGAAATATGCTGCATGCTTCAAACAGCATTAGTTGGGAAGAGCATTCTGCTACTACTTGATGATGTTTGGGAACAAGACATTGTTGAAAGATTCACGAAGCTATATGACAATGACTGTAGATATTTGGTAACCACCAGAAATGAGGGTGTATATGAAATAACAGAAGCGGAAAAGATAGAGATATGCAAAAATGACATAAAAGCAATAAGCAAGGAGATATTGCTTTATCATAGCCTGCTTACAAATGAAGAATTGCCGGTATGATTTAGATACTTGATGCTATTCTGTTTACTTCAAACTCTTTCAGATACGTTTTGTGTTTGTTGTGTATGGATGGTTTCTTGACATCATGGATGGAGTGCAATGACTGGTTGTCTGATTAAAAGAGACCTAATAAGTATATCATGCTCCATGTTGGCTTCTCTTTAAGTTGTGCCTGTCTTGGGTTTTGCATTGAGGAGGTATTTCCAACAATGCAAGGTTTGATGTCATTTATGTAGGCCTTCTTGCCCTTTTCATTTCATTCTTTAAGACTTGTAGGTTGTTTGTGCACTAATAGTTGTTTAAACTTGTTTTGATTAGCATAGAATAGCAGTTACTTTTCTTGTGGGCAAAAATATTTTATACTTACTCAAGTTTCCTCAATAGCTTCCTAAATGGTTTCTCCAAGCCAAGATATCTAATGAACAGATATGCTTAAGATAAGGACCAACTTCCAGTTTCCTTCATTGTTGATCCTTTTATGTGCCACCACCCCACCCCACACCGCCTAAACCAAACCTTGGTTCTTTGTCTTTGATAAGTGCTTTGCTTTTATCTCTTAGGTACCTCTAACATCAGTGGGCTCCTTCTGACTGGAAGTATCCAATCATTTTTCTCTTCCGTCCATTCTCCTGAATCAATACCACCTAGTTAGAGACTAGCACCTCTAAACGAAATTTCTAACTGATTAGTTCCTAAGAACAGAAGATTATAAATACCCAAAAGCACACATGCTCTAATTCTTATTAGCATTTTATTAAGTGAATGGTCACAGATCGGCCTTATCCCATAACCCTTGCTTTGATACTATTTGTGATGACCCAACCAGTTAACTCGCTCAACAACCATACTAGTTGGTAGACTTCTCAGAAAAGTCACCCATCTTGGGACTTCCCCCAATTGAGCACGCTTAACTTCAGAGTTCTTTTCCTATTCGAACTCTAAAACTGACTAGTCCGAGTTGTTAGTAGTTTGCTGATTTAGTCCATTTAACATATTCTTATATGAGGTGTTATATAGAATCATAGATGATAATAAGAACATGATCTAGATAAATTGTAGTAAGTGTGAGAGCTTAAGATACATTGTGGTGCTAACTTTACTACTCACAAGTGAAATAAAGCAAAAGTTATGACAAGATACAAAATGTTATTTTTTAAGTAAACTTATTTAAAAAATTTAAAAATCTCATCTTAATGAATATAAATGATGTTTTGGAGATGATTTAATTTCTTCTATAAATATTCATAAATATATGATGATTTCATGGGGGGAGAGAGAGAGTAAAATTATATAGCATACAGAATTTGACAAAAAGAGAAAAAAATTGAGATAGAGAGGTGAGAGTTTGGAGGAGTGGTCATCCCTCCCCCCTCATGGGCGGGAGAGCGCGGGTTCGAGGGCATCCCTTGTCTCGCAGCATGCTCTCCCCCGTGCAAAGTGTGCACATGCGTGTGGTTCTCCTTGGGAGCACCCTTTTGTAGAGGGTTCTTTTCAAACCCTTCCCCTATACCTAGCCCTCTCCTCGGTCTCTCTTCCCCTGGCCACTATGCCATAGTGTAAAAAAAAAGAGTTTGGTTGGAAGAAGGAAGAGAAAAAGAGATAGAGATAGAGAGAGAGAATCACAAGGATTGTTGTCATGTAAGATGTCTATTTCTTTAGTTTAAGCTCATACAAGTCAAAGCAATTCTTGGAAGTTGTCTTAGATTTTGGATGGGGACTACATCAAAAAGGGTAAAGACAAGTTATAGTTTCCATAGAGAGATTCATATATAGAGCAATTAGAATTCCACAAACCTACTCACAAAGTACAATTATGCTTATTATCTAATAAAAAATGAAACTTTGTACAAAAACAACGAATGATAATTAATTTTACCTGTTTCACCATATTTATCCTTTTGTGCTCCAACGTCCTCTTTTAATACCTACAAATGGTATATTTTCAAATTGAGCCTCTGTAAATGAAAACATCATTGCCTTTGCCAATAGGATTGGAAGCATTTTGTCAATTGTTCCAATACATCTAGTGTAGTGTACCTGCACCTTTGAATTCAGATAAAGGTTCACAACATACAGAAAATATTTGTCCTCCCTTACTTTCTTTCGCTTGTGAACTTAGGATAAGAGAAAATGTAAGTCTAACTTTTTAACCATTCATTCTATGAAATCAAAACCTTGCAGATAAATTTCTAGATCCAATGCCACTCTTCTGAAGATGCACATGTTTAAAGAGAGTAATTAGAGGTGTTGCCACCCAACTGTCCCTAGTCTTATTTTATGATAACAGTATTCCAAAAAACTAAATTCATATTGCTTAGTCCCAACAACTACAAGGGAAGAGAAGAAATCTAAAGAGAGACATGAAGAGAGCTTGATCAAAAATATGCACACGAGCAAGGAAACTCCAAGTCTAAAGAAAGACTAAGAAGAAAGGGGCTCAATAATGCCATATAATATAGTCACAAATAGGATTCACAATGGATAGAAGTTTGAAGGACTAACAATATATACATGCTAATGGATGAGAAACAAATTAAAGAACCATAATTGTCAAATGTATAGAGAAGTAGGTGACAGATCATTTTGCAATGAGTTGGATTGATTTTCTTACATTATAGTGTCAAATAAAACTTAAATGAGCTCCTACTCTTGCAAACACAGGCTACACATAAAAGATATGTTCCAACAAAAGTTAAGAAATCTTATGGAATATTTCAACATGCGATAAGGTACTTTATGAAATAATGGAAAGCTATAAAAGATAATCACACATGCATATTGTTCAATTAATTGTGACCTCAATTAAATCAATGGTAATATCATCTTGAAGCATTTTTTGTAAAAGGTCAAACTCTATAATTTCTACCATAGAGGTTGGGAAATGGTAAAAAGTCCTAGTAACCACAAAACCACATGAAGTTTTGAGGCAATCACTTCTATATTATAAAGAACATGCATGTGTTCCTCAACATATTAGAACTTCTTACCAAAAGTCTTATGTACATAAATGATAAGAAATCCAATTCAAGTATTGACATGAATATACAAATAAACAAAACATCCTTATGTTAATTAAGGAAAAGCCATGCATATATATAGTATCATTTGTCTTGTGATATTCTATAAAGCGGATCATTTAGTGCAGTTCAAATCATGCTCAACTCTAGTTAAGTTACAAACTCAGTCAAATGGCCATTAGTTAATGAATTCTATGAATCCAAATCCCAAAATAAAATAGATATAACAACTTTATTTTTGTTCACTTATAGAGCTACGAACAGTTTTCTTTAATGCAAGGACAAAATTAATGGATTTTATTGAATCCTAAAAGTTTTATGGTATATTCAAATCCTAGCAATACACAATATATATGCTAAAAGATCCTAGGCAAAATAATGAAACATTAACAATTTAACATTCATATGACTTCCAACTATCTAATCTTATTCAATAGTATATACATCAAAATGAAAAATAACCAAAATTTTTGGACACTATGACTTGGTTGTAGCATTAGCTTTTTGGCATTCTCACATTTACAGTGATTGATTGGTCATAGAATTCATCTCATGTAATAATATTTAATTTTAGGAAAGTGTTCAAAGTAATTTTGTAGTGAATTCGTGTAAGGGCATCTATTAGAAAGATAATAAAGCACTCTGCATAATAAGTTAATCACACAGAACATGGGAAAATCATGAGCCCCAGATGAGCAAATAATATTCATATGCATGTCTAATCTATAACAATAACGAAAAAGTTTTAAGATATATTCTTGCATATAGACAAATTGGGGAGAGAAGGAATCCAACCATGGGTCCCAAATAGGAGCATACGCCGATCTTAAGATCTAGATAGTTAAATTCAAGATCTAGATCCAATAAACAAAGGAAACACATGAGATAGAACAAAATGTAGAGCCCCGCCATTGGCGCGGTGGTCTCCCCCCTGCCAAATGGAGGGGGGGAGACGGGAGGGGCTCTCCTCATTTCTCCCCATCCCCAACCAAATTACCTATAAAAAAAAATAGAACAAAATGTAACTATTTGGAGCCCTCCTCAAGAAGGTAATGAAACCCAAATATCGTGACATAAAGGGTAAAACATCATGTAGAGACAAATGATCAGCAGAAAGAAAGAAATAATGAACTTTGATCAGATGTCTCTCACTTGGCGCAAAAGCACAAGGGCACCATGGGAGGGTGAGTGTCGATACTACTTAAAAAGTAACAAAGACGCTCGACAGCAGTGGGACGAGGGGGGGACTAGGTGTTTTTTGTTCTATGTGGTCTGATGTGAAGAAGATAAGAGGGCAACACCTTGAAAGGTGCATGCATGCCTATGCACAGGGGCCAGGGGGTTTTGCCAAGGCATAAACGAGCATAACAATGTATGTTCATGGTGCTAAGATAGGACGAATATTCCATGAGTCTTGGTGGAAAATCTGTAGGGGGCTAACATGCATCTAGTGGGTGGGTGACGTACATCAACGTACATCACTGGCTTGATTTCTTCGTTGATATGTACAATCCTCTTATAATCCCTGTAGGTGCATGAATGTTCTTCGTGAATATTTACCGATTCTTTGATGATTATCTCTTCCTCACATAGCATAACTGCATATTTAACTTGGATTTGTTTTAGATAATATTTTCTGAAAGAACTTTTAGAAGTTCTTTTTAAAAGAATTTTAAGAGTCGAAAAGATCATTAAGATATGGAGATAAATTAAAATATTTCAATCAAATAAATAAAAAATTTCAATTTTTCGTAGAGAGAGATGGACGGCGAGGGGTTGAGAGAGAGAGAGAGAGAAGATAGTAAACTTCATTAGTCCCATAAGAAAGAGAGAGGAAATAAGTAAGCAAGGGAGAAAGTCCAATTAGCAAAGGGAGTCTAACAGAGAGTCCAATGTGTATGTGTGTGAGTAAGAGAGAGTCTAATAAAGAGTCTGATTGTCTGTGTGTTAGAGAGAGAGAGAGAGAGAGAGAGAGAGAGAGAGAGAGAGAGAGAGGTGAGCCGGTAGGAAGAGGGAGAGGTTGAGAAAGAGGGAGAGCATCTAGATTCATTCATGGGAGAGATAAAGATAGACTTATAAACATTTTATGTAAGAGGGGATGCGACAGAAGAAGAGATTGAGAAGAGAAAAGAGTCCAATAAGAATAGAAATGGAAGAGTCCAATAAAATTAGGAGTGACCAAAATGAGAACAATTTACTTCTATATATAGTTATAGATATCGATTATAGTTCAATGTGTTTCGATTAGAGATTAAAGTGTCACATCGATTATTGAAGAAAGTTTCTACCGGTTAGAGAACAAAAAGAAATTTCTATCGATTAGAGAATAAACCTTCTACCGATTAGAGAACAAGTGTTATACCGATTACTGAAGAAAGTTTCTATCGATTAGTGAAGAAAAGTTTTATACCGATTATTGAAGAAACAGTGTTTTGATTAGTGAACAAAAGTCTATACCGATTACAGTGGAACCTACTCTTGTATTCTTCTGATTATGGAAGAAACACATGCTCCGATTAGTGATATGTTATATCAATAACTGAACGTTCTTTTTTCAGTTACTTAACATCATTCCGATTACTCTTATGTTGTTCCGATTAGAGAACAAATTTATATCGATTGGTGTTATGAACATTCCGATTACTGAACAAATGTTCAACTCATTCTGATTAGTGAACAAATATTCAATATTATATCGATTAGTGTTATGAATGTTCCTATTATTGAATACAAGCTATATGTTATTCCGATTAGTGTTATTCAGATATCGATTAGTAAAAACTTACGTCATATTTTTCTGATTAGTATTGTTCCTATATCGATTATTGAATACAAGTCATACATTGTACTGATTAGTAAATACATGCCTTATAATATTTCGATTGGCGAACAGTTATAATGTATGCGCCGATTAGTGACCAACTTAAATCAAATACATCGATTAGTTATATCTTTAGTTTAAATATTGCTCTATCAATTATCTTGGCGCGTAAATAAGATTTCAAATCCTTTGCACGTCTTTTACTTATTATTTTCTCTCTCTCAAAGCGTGTACTCTGTGGGGCAACTGCTTCTAAGAAATTTGGTCAGACTGCATTCTACCTTTTTTATGTTACATTTTCGTAGTAGGTAAGAAGGGTGTCAGCAGAGCCTACGGACTAAAGGGAAATAAGGTATGGGTTGACTGACATAAGACCTCTCTTGCTTAACCTCCTCTTCTATGCATTTATTGCATGCAGGTCTACGATACTCACGCAAGACCGAAGTGAGACTTGTTAAAAGGAACTTTGGAAATACATACAACTCAAGAGGAAGCAACAAGAAGAAAGAGTCTAACTGCTTCATTCAAATGGTCTTCTTCAATATCTTTAAGATGCAACGGGCAGAAGAAGAAGAGCAGCAACTGGAGAAGATGTAGCCCTAACGATCATCTCAACAGTCTTCTTCATAAGCTCTATAAAGAGTTGAAGGGTTTGAAGCATTCAATAAGGAGGAGCATACCCCAAAAAGCCGGAAACATTTTGCTCAAGATTCAAGCCTTCACTCTTTCTCATCTCTCTGTGTGTCATTGTAAATATGAGAGAGAGTTTGTGAGTCTGAGAGTTTGAGCTTCTTTCTTATCTTTTAGCTCTCAAGTTGATGTCGAGATCAAGAGAGTCAAGTTCATTTTCTCGTGAACTTGATCTCGACTGCTTGCTCTTTATTTTCTTAAGAAAGACAATTTGTTCTTCTTCCTGCAAGAAGAGAAGACTAGCAGTGTGTTGGGTGGTCTAGCTAAGGAACTATACTCAGTGTGCCCCTTGTGGAGAAGGGAAGACCAGCTGTGTGCTGGGTGGTTCAGCTGAGGGATTGTACTAAGTTTTTCCTATGTGTAGAAGGGAGAACCAACGGATTGCTGGGCGTTGTATGTCCATTGGGGGGATTGTACCCTGGTTAGTAAAATCCCAAGAGTTTGCTTGGGAACTGGACATAGGGCTTTCATTAAGGGAGGTGCCAAACCAGGATAAATCATGTGTCTCCTTTGTGTGATTGTCTTGTTTGAATTGCTGCGTATCTTATTAACTGCGCTTATTTTTCTAACTAACTCTTCCGCACAAAAGTTTGTTTCAAGTGTTAACATTGCAGCACTCATTCAACCCCAACCCCCCCCCCTCTGCTGTGTGCCGCGGGCCAATAGTGCCGCCTTGGGCAACAGTGCAAATAAGTTCTCATGCACAAGGACTTTTACAGTTAAATCCCTGTTTAAGGGGAAATTTGCAAAAATTCTATTTCTGAAGTAAATATGATATTTTTCTACACGGAAATTTAAGGTCACAGTTGTATATATGACATGTAAAAAGTTCTTGACATGGTACGAAAGGTGTTCGAGTTTATCTCAATGTAAATTAACACCAATTTTGGTTGGTGAGGAAGGATCTTACTTGAATCCTAAATCGTTTGGTAAATTAATGTGCGGAATATAATACTATGCCAAATTTAAGCATATTTATTTTTTAAAATTTTCCGTGTGTTAAACAAATACAGAGTGTAAAAGAAATCCGTGACATCAACTCTTAATTCAGAAACTGAATAAGATGTCAAACTGTATGAAATAGATCAACTGATCCAAAGGACATTGATGAATGCACATGGGATTTATTCAGAAACTTCAGGGCCAGTTTCATGTTTCCAAGTCTGGTCTTTTTGTCGATTATTCTTCTTTTGTTCCATTGTCCCATGCTGCTCATAACTGCAGGTGGGCCAACTTTTTCTTCCTTTACAGTGCAATGGCCCTGTAATTTATCAGCATATATGGACAATCCACTGTCTTACATCAGTGAATTAGTACTAGTTTTTTCAAAGTAGACCATTCTATCTTTCATTATTTTTTAAAATTTATTTGCAAAGCATCTCATTTATACCCATTTGATGTTAATCTTCTTTGCCCTATATTGATCTCTATCACCAGGACATTTTTCCATGGATACCAATTCATTGCTTATAGAAAATTTGTGCCTAAGTTCTTTCTGTTTCACATGTACCAATACTTGGATAGACAAAAGAAAATGTTGAAGTTGATATTAGAAGTCTACATCATGAATAAGCCCTTTGAGAAAATAGTGAGGAAGAAATGAATCAAGCTAGGGATGAGATTCTAATCTTCCCTTGAATCCATTGGCCAGGATGTCGCAAATGTCTCTATGGATTACATTTCACACGCATTATGTTTTCCCTCTTGTAACTTGTATGCTTACTGGTCTCACTAAATCTAACCTGTTTACATCATGATTCCTGTGAACAAAATTCATTATCTTGTCAGTCCTAGGTGGTTGCTCCATTAACATTTTTCTTAAGAATATCAGCTTCTTGGGACCAATCACCAAGTCATATACTGATTTTGCTGCTTTTATGACAGGCTGTAGCAGAGGAACTGCTGGACCGTTGTGGTCACCACCCTCTCACTGTTGCTGTGATGGGCAAAGCCCTGAGGAAGGAGGCAAGGGCAGAGAAATGGGAAAAGGCCATTGACAACCTTTCCACTTATGCCACATGTGCACCAGGTCCAATTTCCTATGTGAATGAGAAGGAAACTGAGAATACATTAACCATCTTTGGATCGTTCGAATTCAGCTTGCAGGCTATGCCTGAGAACTCTCAGAGGCTTTTCATTACTCTAGCAGCAATATCATGGACAGAACCCGTTCCAGAAGTCTGCCTAGAGGTTCTATGGTCAGTACTTGGGCCTGATAGTGTCTTCCCTCTTGTAGTCTGCAAGCTAGTTGAAGGCTCCCTTCTGATCAAAACTGATACTAATCCAGGATACCTTGTACATGACATGGTTGCTCTGTACCTTGAGAGCAAAACTAGTGATGCCATTGAAATTCTTTTGATAGGGTCTTCCAATGAGGCTGCGGCAGCTGTCGCTCCTTGGCTTCTTGTTTTTGGGGCAGAAAAAATTAAAATTGTTGCTGAGGAGAAGGTGAAATCACTTATCAGTTCATCTCATAAAAGACAGGCTGTGATTGCATTGGAATCCATTAGTCAAGCCCTGATGGCAAGTAAATCCATTTCTGAACTAGAAGCTAGCAGGAAGAGATTTAGTAGCATAGTGGGCCCAAAGGTTACTGAGTTCATTTCAGCTGGTTCTCCGAGTATAATTGCTGCATCTGCTAAACTCGTCACTATCTTATTTTTGAAGGAGGACTACAATGAGTATGCCCTTGAGAACACAGAGGCAATAGATAAACTCTTGGAGTTGTTAAAGAATTGCAACGATCCTCCAACTCAAACAAGCATTTTTGCATTGGTTGGGAAGCTTGCTGAACATGGGAGTTATAGAACCATCAATAAGGTTTTGCCAAACATCCCCATGAATCGACTTCCAGAGTTGCTTTCAGCCAATGCAGATGAATGGTATGACTCTGTATTTATGACTATAATGTCATTGACAAAAGCTGGAAAATTGGAGGCAGTTCAGATGATGGTTTCCTCAGGGGTTGACAGAAGCCTTATTGACCTTCTAGAAAATGGTAACGAGGTTGCTCAACATCATGCTATAGTTATTTTAAAGGCATTCTATGAGATGGGAGGACCACTTGGCTATCTTCAGCGTGGGACACTGAAACTTTTGCCTTGGCATGCAAGGCTTAGCTTAGAGAGATTTGTCTTATCAGATGGAAGCACAATTTTATCACCAAAGCCTCAGACATTTGAAGATTATGTTGATAAGATCCTACATGGAGATACCGAGAGGGTCATGGAAGCCATGCAGGATCTAATACCTATCATCGAAAATGCAGGTGACCCAAGGGTCCGAGACATGATACTGCAGAGTCCCCTGATAGAAAGGTTAGCAGTTATGCTGAATAATGAACGAAATAGGGTGAGATCAGAATCTGCATTCATGTTGATGAAGGTGGCTTGCTCTGGTGGTGAGCCATTCATCAGGAAGTTCTTAGAGTGTAATGTTGTTCCTGAGCTGGTTAAAATGATGCAGTGCCATGTTGCAGAACTGCAGGACTCAGCTTACACGGCACTCCATCAGATGGCACTTGGTGGAGGAGGAAGCCTTGTTTTGGACCAAATCTTTAAGATGGGCCTGGTGGAGAAGCTGGCTTATTCTCTTGATGGTAAATGTGTCAAAACTAAGGAAGTGAACATGCATCTTATTCTGGACCTTGTTGAAATGGGGAGCAAGCGTTGCATAGAACAGACGTTCTCACTGCAAGTAGTTGAGAAGCTTGTTTGCCTTGAGAAAGCTGGTGGCAGTTTCAACAGTGTTCTTGTGAACTTTCTAAAGAGTCTTGACAAGTGTAAAAATCTTTCAGTTGCTGAGAGACGGGTGTTGAAGCAACAGGTTGTTAGAAAAGTAAGGGTTTCTGCGAAGGGTCATAAGCTTGAAGTAAGCATTGTAGCAGCTGTTGAAGAATGTGCTTCAGAGGGATCATGGGGTGCAAGCAGCAGTAAACTAAAGAGGTAGCTTTTTGAGGGCAAATGACTGGAAACATGGTGTAATGTCTGTACATCTCTCAGTTATCTTCTATACTTTACAGAAGCGGGGAGCATTTTATCATCCTGCACACTAGCAGAAGGGGCCCCTGCTTGAAAGATTTATGCTAAGTCTGAGTGGAGATTCATCATTTTCATTGTTGAAATGTCAGATATGTACTAGTCATGCTTGGCGCATGAGGCAAGGATGGTGGATCCATTTGGGAGGTCAGATGCAACATTTGGGCGTGGTGATCTGGTTAGACCGTGAATGAGTGTGACTCCACCGCGAGGCACTAAATATATAGTGGAAGCTCTCATCATCATCATCATCATCAAAATCTTATCCCATTATTTGGAGTTGGCTACATGAATCTTTTTCCATCAAAGATTTGTCTTCCTTAAATCTCACACAATTTTTGGCAACTGGTCCTGATGATGGCTTATAATTGATCAAGTATTGTTTTAGTAAGATATGCAATTGTCCAACACAAATTCCTGTATGTGTGTGATCCAGTTCTCAAAAGATGATCACTGTTTCTACAGTTGCATGTAAATGCTGCAAGATGAGGATAAAAACCCACAACTGATTACCATTCTCAAAGCATGTGGATCAAGTGATCCTCTTTCTTTCATTCTTCTATTCATATGTGCGATGATAGATTATGCATGCGTCTCCATGACATGTGTATGCAGGTCGGAGTTTGCCTTGCAGAATTGCATGATCATGAGCTCCATGATCGATCTTCTTCGTTCTTATATGCGTCTCCATGACATGATGGATTATGCATGCGTCTCCATGGCATGTTGATTCTTGCATCTAGACCAACATAGGTACCGTATGACGTGAGAATACAGGAAAACATCGATTTGGCCGACTATAATGATGAGGTCGAGAGTCTGACCGATCTGAAACTTTAGTTGGCCGATGTCTGGCCGATTTGAGGCTTTAGCTGGAAGTGATGGATATTGGCCAAGAAAAACTTTGTTGGGTGGAGGTTGGTCGAGATGGTTTGATCGATTTGAACTTGGGTTGGCTGAGGTGGATGTTGGTCAAGAAGAGAGACTCAGATGTTGTCATATTGTCGATCGAGGACGATGTGACTTGAAAAGATAACCAATCCTAGAGAGGTGTCCTCAGATTTGGCTGACCGACTTAGTTCTAGCTTGTTTGAGAGAGAGATAGAAGTTGAAGAGGTGGACTAAGTTATGTGTGCCATCTTTCCCCCACTTTTACTTGTGCCCCTTTTGAAGGCAGTCGGTGGGTGAGAAAAGAATATGGTATCTAATATGGGATTAACTTTGTATTTTTCTCCTCTGTCTTCTTCTCCAAGGGACGAGCCTAGGCTTATCCCACTAGGTGATGGACTCAGACCAAAGACCTATTGCATCTTTTTTTGGGTTTTTTCTATATATATCTCTCTTAAAAATCTAATTAGACAATTCGTCTTGTATTTATCTCTCTTATATAATAAAAATATCTTGAGAGGTCTTATCGTCATGTCCAAAATAGAGGAAAAATATTGTTGTCCGCCCCCTTGTGTTTGGCTCTTGTCCGTCCTAGACACACAAAGAACATATGTGTTGGATCGTAATGGAGCTAATATGCCCTAGAGGAGGGTGAATATGATTTTTTTTTTGAAATATCTGCTAAGAGTAAACAGATCTGAAACACACTCAATGTGTTGTTAGTGGTTAGTGTAATGTGCGAATAGATAAGAGTAAGCAGAAGTAATCACGCATAGGGGACAAATGATTTATCTAGGTTCGGACCTCCTTCCAAACAGGAATCCTACGTCTAGTCTCCAAACAACTCTTGGGATTTTCCACTAACCACCAAACAACATTGGTCTTTCCTTCACAGGGGGACATACACCACTTCCTCTTAAGCAAATCTTCCCTTCACAGAGGGGTGTACAAACCTCCTACTTCCAGTAGGTCCTTCCTTAAAAAAAAAGGGGAACCTAGGGAACAAACCCCCTATTGGTTACAAGCACTAATGTTTGCACAAGATGCTGCTTAGAGAATAAGCAAGCACAGACAGAAAGAGAGTTACAAAGATTAAGAATTGGATGCACTCTTCTCTTTTTGGCTATCAATGGACATGATGAATATTCTAAGAGGTTTGTCTACACAATTGAAGACTAGTCGAAGGCTTGAATAGATGAGCTTGGTTTTTTCACAGCTAGAATGTATACTTTTCATGCATGGTATATATCTCTTCATTTTTTTTAATGTTCTTCAAGCCTTCGACTGCTTTATATAGGGTCTTTAGTTTTCACAGTTTTCAGCTAGTTGTTTGAATCTGACCGTTTGAAATATGAATGTTTAGACTGAGAAGAGACTTTTTGAGAGTACCATCTCCAAGGCTTGTGTCTAACGATCATCGTTGATGCTGTTGTGGGATATCCTTCATGCTACTTTAGACAACTGCATTTATTATCTGCATACATCATACCCATGCAAAAGACTTTCTCTTTTTATAGTTAGAATGGTAACAAATAATATATTGGATAATAGGAATAAAAGATAAGACTTTTAAAAGACTCCTTTCTGTCCTAGAGAGAAAGTACACATGTCCTAAAGTATGCAAGAGTAGGTAGATATTAAAGTGAAATGGACATCTGCTTGGCGCGCAATGGAACTACATAAGACTTTTTCTTAAAACATGGAAATCTCTGTCGGTTTGAAAGACATTGGCAGATATCTTTTAAATCAAACAACTGTCAAAGAACATTTAGAATCAAACAACTCAATATATGTTCTCTTTAAAATAATAAACTGAAGTGCAGAGAACATGGGTACGGGATGAAAAATATAATAGTAATAACTTAAACTTCGACTCTTAAGAACTTAAAGGAGTCGAAGTGTAACTTCGACTGTAAAGACATAGGAGTCGATAAGGCACTTCGACTGGTCAAGAGTCGAAGTAGAAATAACAACAATCAGAACATTTTAAACCAATTGGAATGAAAAATGAACATTTGTTCACGAATCAGAATACAACTTAACCATTTGTTCACTGATCGAAAAAATATAACACTAATCAATAGGAAAAGTGAACAAGTGTTCAATAATCGGAATACAACTTAACTTGTTCATTAATCGAAACACAAAAGAGTAATCGATGCATTAAAACACTAATTAGAATGAAAACTCTTTAGTAATTGATTATTTATAACTTTGATTGACACTTCGACTGGTCATGAGTTGAAGTGAGACTTCGACTGGTGACGAGTCAAAGTGGGACTTCGACCGGTGAGCCTTATATAATAGTTGATGTTTCACTTCGGATTCCCAATGAGAGTCGAATCTAATTCTTAAGAGCACAAGTCGACATGTGGTCATCATGTGTCAACATGTCTTCAGAAGGAAGACATCATCTGTCGACATGTGGTGATCATGTGTCGACAGATCTTCAGAGGGGATCATCACAAATCGACATTTACATAATAGTAAAAAAGTCTTTAACATAGAAAAGAAGTATAGACTTCAAGTAATTCTAACAACATTCAATCAGATGGATTTGTCATACTCAAAATAATAAGTAATTGCTTTACTTAATTATTCTCAAACAAAGGCTCAACAATTCTCCTATTTTTTGTTGATGATAAAATCTCATATATTAAAAACTTATATATCAATTTTTTTATATATATTCAGAATGATATGATTTTATGTAAACAAATCAATAAGAAAATAAGTTATGTGAATATGTAGTAGAATTATTTGATGCTCCCCCTGAATATATAATTACCTATATTTTCTAATATTTTCTCCCCCTTTAATATCTGATCTCTCCCTTATTATGAATGCAATATCCTAAGTTTGCTTGATATTTTCTCCCTTTTTTTGTCATCAGTAGGAAGGTGAGATGGAAAGAGAGAGAGAGATAAAAAGGACTGAAGAGATAAAGGGAACTGATGGAAAATCATAAATACAAAGGTGATGAGATTGTTTAAGAGGATGAACTAGGAAGATACAAATTAGGAGGGATTTGATCAAAGTAGGGTTGTAACAGATCCCGAAGTTTCTTTTCATTTTCTTCAAAGTTATGATTGAATAGGGAGCTGTTAATGCTGTAGGAAGGTCCAATGGATGGAAGCTTTCTGTAAGACTTGATGTATCGGCGATGATATCAGTTTAGCTTGTCATGATAGTTCCCATTTCACATTGTTTGCCTTAGAGGAGTGAATTTTCTGTGAGCTGCCTTCTTCAGAAATTCATACACTGTGATGTTTCAATACAGCCCCTTGGAGTGTGCCTCTACGTTAGCCTTATAGTACACTTGATATCTTTTCACCCACTTCAACTCAATGGATTTGCTAAGGGCATCATAATATCTGAGCATAAACGTATAAGGATGAAGCTTACTCTTCTTGCATTCCTTAGCTTTATCAAGATATCTTTGAACCCACTACTATGCTGTCACTCTATCAGATTCTACAAAGCAATCTTGAAACTAGCATAGATATTGCTTGGTATTGGTAGTTTGGAGTAGAGCAAACCTATGAAATGTGAGACATTTTCTATGTTTAATTTGATATCTGACTGCCAATCTAATGTGTCTGTTGAAGACAACTTTGGCAAACTCTTGTTGAAGTGATACTGCTCATATTAGACTTGGATATAAATTTGAAGGCAATCCAATAGTCATAGTTGGAGTGATAGTCCTCTACCCTTTCAATAACATAAACCACTGCCCCGTGATGACATCTGACAAATTCAACTTAAATATTTCTTCATTGAATGCTCTCATTTTGGTGAAGATACCTTGATAGTTCTTGAGAGATTTACCAAATAGGTCATAAAATCTTAAATTCACATGACTTTGGACACTGAGTGGTATTGGTTTATCCTTGTTTGTTTCTATGAACTTAGCTGCTTATCCTGGATAAGCTCTAAGAAATTCTTCAGCAAACATACTCAGACTAGTATTAATGACAACATTTATGGTTGCCATTGGAATTTTCTTAATTCTCAGTAGAATGGGAATCCATTCTTAAAGCTTATAACTAGGTATATCATGAACTTCCAGAAATACTTTTTTCTTCAAAAATTCATCAAATAAGTCAAAGTATCTCTTTGAATGATGGATAAAAACATACAAGAATGGAGGAAACTCTTTTTCTCTGACAATTCTTTTCTTTTTCTGCCCAAGCTGACTGGGGATCTCTTATCTTGGTACCAACTTAGCAATAAGTGGTGCATTCCGGTCCGGATTAGGCTCAAGGGTCCTAGGAAGAGATGAGAAAAATGTAGGTGGACAAAATTGAATTTCTTGTTAGATTTATGGGTCATAGTTCTTGTCTTGGGGTTCATCACTGGAAGATGTAGGTTCTACAGGTTGCTTGCCTACAGGTCTGGAGGAGGTAGGCTCATCAGATGGTTCTAGCTTTATGATAGGTTGAGATGTGAGAACTGTAGTGCTAGGTTGTGTTTGAGGAGTAGAAGGAGAAGCCTGTGATGTTTTGGTTGAGGTTGTAGAGTTGGTGTAGGAGTAGGTGGTGTGGTCTCTTAGTGTACCAGAGGAATAGAAGAAGGTTTAGAAAGAGATACCTTGGACCCATATTTTACCACTCTTTTTTTTTTTGAAATTTGAGTTGAAATACTTGAGTGGGAGTCCTTTGAGGAGAGTCAACATTCCCTGTTGGCCCATAGATTATGGCAACAAGCTTTCTAGAGGGGGGGGGGTGTGAATAGAAAAGCTATAGAAATTCTGAAACTAAAACACAGAAATCACAACTTAAAAACTTTGGTTAGTGAATGTGATAGTGTGTGATAGAGAGTAGCAGTGTGAAAGCAATTATAAACAATCACACAAATGAACACAATGAATTTTATCCTGGTTCAGTACTTCACAGAGGGAAGACCTACATCCAGTCCCCAAGTAAAATCTTGGGATTTCACTAACCGAGGTACAATCCCCCCAAGGATATACAAAACCCCAGCTCCCCGCTGGTTCTCTTCCTTTCCGAGTAGGAATGAAACTCACTTCTATTACAGGGCAAGAAGCCACCCTTCTGGAACAAACCCCAGTGCGGTTCTATTGGAACAAACCCCAACAAGGTTCTGCTAATACTAACCCCAGCTAGGTTCTTCCCTTAACTAAAAGGAAGTGTTAGGAACAGTCCCTTAGCTAGACAGAAACCGCCAGCAACCCCACTGGCTTTCTCTTCACACAGGAAGAGGCTCACTGTATATAGTCCTACAGCTGGACAAAAATCTTTCTTAGAAAAGAAAGAACTGACTGAGAGTTGTATAATATGAACACTAACTTAAAAACTCTCAGCCGAAAGACTCTCCCCAGAATTACAATGCAGCACAGAGAGAGTGAAGAGAGGAGAGGAGCTTGACTAGGAGTATAATAGTCATGCAGACATTTAATGCATGGAAGAGAATGTTAGACTAGGAAAGTCTTCTGACAGATAGCCCATACCTTCTTATGTGTAAGTCCATGATTTCTGCTGACAATATCTCACCTACCCTGAAGGATAGACATGAAGAAGATCTTCAATCATATAGAGAAATAATAAGATAAACATGTGAAGTATATTTGATTTTTCATTTGGGCACCAAAGACATTTTGAAACATTTGAAATGTAGAGGCAGTCAATGTTTAAGTATAAAGACTTCGACTGTAAAGAAGTCGGAGTATGAGATAATCGATGTTTAAACATAATCGATGTTTAAGTATATGTAATCGATGTTTCAGTGAACCGTAATCGATGTGAGAGACAATCGATGTTAAAATAGAGTTGATGTTTAAACGTAATCGATGTTCAAAGAGAGTTGATGTTTGAATGTAATTCATGTTGTGAGTGAATCAATGTTTAAATAAAATCGATGTTTAATGAAATCGATGTTTAATGAAATCGATGTTCAACTGAAGTCGATGATGGAGTCGATGTTTGTATGAAATCGATGTTCATCTGAAGTCGATGTTGGAGTCGATGTTTGTATGAAATCGATGTTCAACTGAAGCCGATGATGGAGTCGATGTTTGAGTGAATTCGATGTTCATATGAAGTCGATGTTGGAGTCGATGTTTGTATGAAATCGATGTTCATCTGAAGTCGATGTTGGAGTCGATATTTGTATGAAATCGATGTTCAACAGAAGTCGATGTTTAATGAAATCGATGTAAAAGCATAATCGATGTTGACTTAAATAGTAATCGATGTGAAAGCATAATCGATGTTCATGTAATCTATGTAGACTTAGAAAAAATCTGAGGAAACCAGCAGTTGTCGACAGACAGGTTGCATTTGTCGACAGCCCAACCTCTGATTCAGAAAAATAGTTCTGGAAGACACATATGTTGCAGTACTTGTCGACAACCAATGAGCATCTGTCGACAGCCGTCGTTCAAACATAGTGTTTATAAAATACATTCTTCTGTGATACTATTATAATGTATTTGAAGATTATATATGCAGATAGTTATGCACTCATTGAATGTTCAAACTTATACATGAAATGCATGAGGTTTTAGATTAATATCAAAACATGATATGACATAAACATAAGATTTATTTAGTCATGAGTTATAGTTATCACCAAAACATGAGGTACACAAAGAGTGGTTCAACAATATCCCCCTTTTTGGTGATGACAAAATTCATGTGAATTTTCTTGAAATGAGAAGTTTGAAACAGAAAATTCATAAATAAAATACTCTCCCCCTTTTTGTCAATAACCAAAAAGTAAGGATCTTACCATTTGTATTTTCTCCCCTTGATATAAATACTTCTTACTAGTATGTTGAAGGAGAGGGGTTCAACAATGTTTGTCATGAACATATAGCTCCCTTTTAGTGTATGCTCCCTCTGAATGTGAGGCTCCCCCTTGATGTGAGGCTCATTCAGATTTTCAGGAATTTTCACTGATTGGTCTTGTTGTTTCTTGACATTTCCACTTGTTGTTTGTCAAGTCTTCAAGATTTTTGTCAACATTGATCTTAAAAATAGAAATACTTGCAAACCATTGTTAGTAGTACTATAAATTTAAATACAAATATGTGATTACTCCCTCTTCAGATATGAGTTGGATGAAGAGCTGACAGTCACCAATGTCTTGAGCATCCTTTGATCCTGGTGCTCCAAGGCTATCCTACAAACAATTTATTCAGAAGTAGGTACCCAAATCCTTTTGGGTCCTTGTTGGTTAGATGCATGAAAATATCCTTTCGGAATCCATACTAGGTGCCTGGTTATGCAGGTGTTTACTGTGTCCTAATTTATTACAATGAAATCAATAATGAATATAATTGTTTTGTAGTTCTTATTGTCTTTGTGATATTTGTTTAGAACATGATTTTTAGAAACCTTTTTCTTTTGATAGAACTTGTTCATTACAAGGGCCTTTTTCTGAGGCATCATGGTTTCTTTTACAAATTTTGGCAATAGATATTTTTTTAGGAATTATGACTTGTTTTCCTTTTTTAGAAAGTTTGTATCTAAGGCCTTGTTTATTGTTGTCAGTTTTAGAGCTTTTTAAACAAAGAGCTAGAGAAGTTTTTCCTTTTGTTAATTTTCTCTTTTAAATAAGGATTTTCTTCAGTTAGAGTTTTCAAATTTTCTTCTAACTCTAATTTTTCATTGTTCTTGCTTTTCAAATCTTCATCCAAAAGATAATTGTTATCTTTACTTTTCTTTAATTATTTTTCTAATTGTTCCATTTCAGATTTAAGATTAGAGTTGGTGTTTTCTAAGCAAGTAATGTTAATTTTTAGATTCCTTAATTCTTTTACAACACCTTTATGCTTTTCATAAAGTTCATTAAAGACTTCTACTAAATCTTCAAACTCTGATCCTGAATCATTGCACGAATTAAAAGATGGGTCAGAATGTACCTCATCTAGTCCTGCCATGAGGGCTAAACTTACCTGCTATATTTCTGAATCTGAGCTTGATGAATCTGAAGTGGTGACTTCTTCATTATCCCAAGCAGCAACCATGACTTTTCTTTTGAATTTATTGTGCTTCTTTTTGGGATTTTCTAGCTGACCAGTCTTCTTGAGTTTTGGACAATCTGGTCTTAGATGTCCAGGTATTCTACAATCATAGCAGACTGGTTCTTTTACCTTTTTCTCCTTCGTTTGGATCCTTCTTGATCCATTCTTCTTCTTCTTAAGAATTCTCTGAAGTTTGGACATTACCTCATCTACATCACTGTCTTCAGAGCCTGCATTTTCTGAACTAGAAGAAGAGGAATTAGGAGGAGCAACGATGACTTTAAGAGCATTAGTAAATTTCTTATTGGATGAGTTTTCAGATAGTCGCTCCATGTTGATCTTATGTGCCATCAATGATCCTATAAGTTTTTCTAATGACATAGTTGTAAGATCATTACCTTCTTCGATGGTTGTGACTTTTGGAGTCCACTGGCTTGGTAGAGATCTGAGAATCTTTCTTACCATATCTCCAGTGTTATACATTTTTCCAAGCTTTGCAAGACCATTAGTTATGTTAGTAAACCTGCTGTAACACCCCAAAATTTAATACCAAAAATAATAATATGATATAAATTATTAGAAAAATTTTGATTTTCATGAAACACATAAATATTTACTAGAAACCTGATTATCTTTACTTTAGAGATATTTCTATATTAGTAAAGTGACTCTGATACTGTCTTCAGATGTGCGCACTCCGACAGGGCGTCACCAGAATTCGATAACATAATTGAAATCCGAAAACATCATAATTCTCAAAAAAATGTGTTGATTCTAGAAACATAAATATCCTGAATTGTTGACGCGCAGATATCAAGATTAAGTCGACACAATAATTTTCTGGGTAATTTTTGCTGGATGAAAAATTAATTCCAAAAATTAAACTAAAATCACCATATTTTGTAAAACCTTTCATTAGCTTATGTTTGAAACTTCAATTTAATTGGACATCATTTGGATACAAAAATATAAGGACAAAGGGGCCAGATGAATTGTAACGTCGCGCGTTTTTCGGATCATCGTGGATCCATGTTTAGTAGGTTTGGTGGCCAATGTGTGGCCCATGAGTTTGAGTTTCAGGTGTCCGCGCACGTTATGTGGATTGGTGGGCTGTCAGATTGGGCCCAAAGCACTCACAGGTTTTCTGCCTGTGAACGCGACAGGGGTGTGCGTCGCGTTGTGAACGCGACAGCTCTGGTGGTCGCGTTCTTGTTACCGCTGTTGAGCGGCGACATTTGTATGCGCGCCAAGTGTCGTGCGCTGGGCGGCCTGCAGACGTCGGGCTTGAGAAGGCGACGGTCGCCTATGTCGCGTTCCCAACCGTTGTGCGTTCTTTTTAAAGGGGTTTCGCCAAACAGAGCAGGGGAAGCTCTGCTCGGCAAGGGGGAGCTGCTGTGGGGTTTTTCCGGGCGGTTCAAGGTTCTGGAGGTGCGTAGGGCGTGCCCTCGCCGCGAGGGAGTTGCGTGGAGCGGGGGAAACGCCGAGGGATCTCCGGTCTTCGCGTTCTTCGCGAAGGTAGGGTGTTCCTTCCTCGTTTGATTGTGTGGATTGCTCGTGGTGTGGATTTGATTCGTTTAAAGCTTAAATAACAATAGATACCATGCTAGGGTATTTATTAAAGCATGAAAAACATGAATTAAGCGTGGTTTGAATGGTTTGGAATAGTGATTCGTGGAGTTTCTTCCGAATTAGGGTTTACGCCTGTGAAGGCGACGACCCATGGTGTCGCGACCTTGTCGCGACAGCCCGATCCGTCACTTTAGGGTTTCTGTTGCGACGTATAGGTGGGTCGCGATATGATGGCGGCCCAGGTTCCTGTCGCGACCTGGTTACGACAAGTGAACCCGTCGCGTTAGAATTTCCTATCGCGACATGTCGAGGTGGCGCGATCTCATTGCGCCGTTGTTCCTTGTCGCGTTAAGGATTATGATCGCGGTATGTCGGGGTGTCGCGACCTGGTTGCGACAGTACCCCATGTCGCGACCTCAGCTGAGAGGTCCGGCTATACATGCTTTCAGTGTTTGGTTATGATAATTATTGTGCATGGCAATGACAGGTGGAGCCAATGCACTTGTTACGCTCATGGAGCGTATTGCTCACGAGGTGGGCGTGTTTTACGTGGTAAATGTGTTATTTACATAATCAGCGAGGTGTTTACGTGATGTGAGTATATGCATGGCATATACTCTACTGTGGGTCAATGTTTAAAGTTTTGTTGTAGTGGTTGGGCAGTGAGGTTCCTGAGTGAGCCTAGCCGTGACTTTGTGGTGTTTTTATGATTTGTGTGTCATGTATCTATGTGCATGGCTAACAGCTCGTTGTTACGATTATTAAAATATAACTTGTGTAGTTACTTTGTGGTGGTTGGGCAATGAAGGTCAAGTGTGGACCTAGCTCTGGTTTGTTGTTGTCTTCCGAAGAATATTATATTGATTTATGCGTTAAGAGGTGTGTGTTGCTATGGAGGTCACGAAGTGACCCATGATAGGCAAGATTATGTTATGTGATTGTGGTTTGTGTGTGTATTGGTGTAGGATAGATTGAGGGTCACATGGTGGCCGGTGTTAAGATAATCCTAACACATGTATACCGTAATTTATAAATAAAGACTATATATTAGATATCGAGGTTTGTGCGTTGCTGAGTTTGGTGGTCCGGCGCCTGTTCCGGAATACCTTTGCAGTCAGGTACCCCAGGTTCTGTGTGAGCCAGACATGTGTGTTTGTTGTGCTCGGAGTTTGTCCCGATACTTGTGTGTACCGTCGAGGTCTGTGTCGTCTTCCTGGACACCCTCACTCCTGTGTTTGAGTTGTACGTCAGGCTGAGGGAAAGACGACAGTAGGGCAACGGCTTGTGTTTGTGGGTGTGCAGTTGCTTGTAGCGCACTCGTAGTTGGGGGTACAGACACCAGTAGTCGACACTGATCCCCAGCTAGTTCTGTTTTCCAGTGCCTCACTTTAGAGAGCTTAGGCCAGAGTCTCTAAAGGTGCCAGGCATGGGCCCGTGGCTGTGTGGTCCGCGAGTGTGGTGTTTGTTGGTCTCCACTGTTCTTTGGCCTGTGTGGCTGTGGAGCGGCAGTTGGACCTTTCGTCCATGACTGCGAGACTGAGAGGTAGTTCTTGTGTTGTGTTGTCCGGGTTGGGTACTGGCGTCATGAACCAGTAGTCCGTTCCTGTGTGGTGGCGTCATGCTTTCCGACTCGTGCTTTGCCTGTGGTATAGGCTTATGAGTGTTGACTCACCGTTGTGATTTTATTAGTTGAGATGTGCCCGTCGTTGGCACATGTGTCAAGGTTTGGTGAAGTGCCTTGTGGTGGCACTAGTTTGATTGTGGTTTCTGTCGTGGTACCTCATGGTGGTAGGTACCTGTACCCTGTGTTGGGTTTTCAATATATCATGTTTTTGATGATCACATTAATATCCTTGAACATTGATTTAATGCAAAATTGATGTGTTAATTAACATGAAAAACACCATGAAAGTGATTATGTTAAACATTGCTAAATCATACAATGTATATCACTAACAATGTATTTACATGTAGGTGCATAAGCATGAAAGATGGAGCATCAAAGAGATGAGCAAACAGACCAAGGCAATGTCAAAGAAGTGTATCTGTCGACAGGCCCAAGGTATGTGTCGACAGATACACACAGACAACCCAAGACAGACTTCAGTTTTTGTATCTCTGAGTGCACCTGTCGACAGATGCAAATTACCTGTCGACAGATACACACAGACAACCCAAGACAGACTTCAGTTTTTGTATCCCTGAGTGCACCTGTCGACAGATGCAAATTACCTGTCGACAGATACACACAGAAGTTCAGATTTCTGAAACCCAGTTCTCAGACCGATCATGGACTGAGTGCATCTGTCGACAGATGCAAGTGCACCTGTCGACAGACGACGGAAACATGAAATTCAGAAATTTTGATTCCGGCCCCATTTGGGTGTCTCCTTCCCTCACGACCCCCACCTTTACCTAACACTATATAAGCATCCTTTTGGAGCCAAATTCGCACAGAGCAGCCCCCTAACCAAGAGCCTCCAAGGGACCAAGAGGAAAAGCCCCAATTTGCTGCCCTGCTTCAATCTTCCGCCCAGATCGTCGTGGAATCACCATCCATGCGGAGTTGAAGCCGGATCGTCGTCAATTCAACCTTCTACATCGATCAGTCTACATCCAATCGAAGTTTGAAGAGCGTCTGGATGATCCACGAGAAGAATTCCAATTGGATTTGTTCCCCAACTCTAAATTCTTCTCCATTTCACAATTTCCATTCTATTGTGTGTGTGTGGTTGTGTTTCAAGCATCCCTTGTGCTTGATCCACGAAATTGTGGTTGTTCTGATCGTGGTTCATCAGACAACATGTGTGTGTGTGAGTTGTTGTATTGAACTCGCTCATAAGCAGTTGTTTCTTCTGCGTGTGTGTGTGGACGGTGGATGTAGGATACACGAGTTGTGTACTCCGAACCACCTTAAATCATCGTGTCCTGTGGTTTGTTCGCGCTTTGCGATAGATGATTGGTAGGCACGTTGTTCATACACACGTTTGATACCCTGTTCTCATTTATATCAACTCAAGCCTATTTATATTCAATCAAATTCTAATCAAGTTTTATTAAGATCGCTGTAGCATCCAAAAGAAGCCATCAATAATTAGAAATTGCCGTAATCTATTCAACCCCCTTCTAGATTACCATATTGTGTTTTTCCGCATAACCCTTCACCCTGAGTGGGTACCTGTTTCTTGTGGTACACTGAGTACTAGTCTTTTTAGGTGTTGAAGTGGACCTGTGTTTCATGGAGGTCGTGTTGTAGGACCTTCCCCCTGCTGTAATATACCCTTGTAAGGGTAGCTTTCCGTTGTATTGTGATTTCAGGGCAAGATGGACTAGCTTCTGGTTAGCAGTCCTGTTACCCTCGTATTTAAGGTTTTAATGTTGATACCTAGTGATAGTAGGTACCTGTGGTACGTTGGGTACCAACTTTTCAAGTGTTGCGTTGAACCGGTGTTTTTGTGGAGGTCGTGAGGTATGACCTTTCACACGTGCTGTTTGAAGTACGTATTCGATTATAATTTCAATGTGTACTAAACTTGGCATGTTGATGCCAGTTTGGTTACCCTGCGTGGGTAATTTGCCTGTGAGGCTTACAGCCGAGGCAATGGTTTGCCTGTGAGACTTGGAGCTTGGGCAGTGGTCTGCCAGTGAAGCTTGAGGTTGAGGTACTCCCAGTGGTTGGGCGGACTAGTGGTGTTGAGCTAGTCCTGTTGTTACCACTTACTTTCCGAGATTTACATTAATTGATGTGTTTGTGTTAATTATTGATTAACCATAATTTAAGTAAGTAGGATGTGGTTTGGCTATTTGTTGTTGCCAGTGAGACACTTTGAGTTTGAGGTCTTTTGTGTTTAGTTGTTGCGGTGGCTTTGGGTGGTCCCCTACTGAGCCTGTGACTTGTTGAGGCTCACTCCCCTACAGTTTCTTTCAGGACTTGCCATGTATTTGGCTTGCAGCAGCGTCGTGGCAAACTCATACCACCAACAGTAGTGTAGTAGTTAGTGCTGTGTGAGCTCGTGCTCCCTCGGGATATGCCCCAGGTAGTTGTACTTTTTTAATTGGACATGTAATAATGTATTGAGACAGTTGTAAATTGTCATATGCAGGTATGAGCACATGTACTTTTCTTGTGTTTTATACTGTGTAGTTGTCTTTTATATTCTTATTGGACACGTGTGTGAGACATCCCTTGCGAGACTTCGGTCCGTTCGCGGGAGACGGATCTGAATATGGAGCCTTATTGAGCATAAATATCCAAGGTCGTCACATGATTATCTCCTATTTACGTAACCTATTTTCTTAGAAATATTTGCTTACGTAACCTTGGCTACGTAAGGCCTTTTCCTCTTTGTTTAAATAGGTTACACGTCCTATGTTACGTTTGGCAGTGAAAACTTCACTGTGAACGTGGCTAAGAAGGGGAGTAGAAGGTTTCTATCCTCAACGCGTGGGTTTTTGCAATGATGGTTGGAGGATTACGTGCCAACCATGCATGTAATCTCAAGGCTTATATATACTCCTCCTTAACCACTCTCGTGAAAGTTTTACCCACTTGCTCATCATCCCATACTTCTGCCTTGCTGCTGTTACGACCATTGTTGGAGCTGTAGCTGCTGCTCCTGTTGTAGCTGCTACTGCTGCGTCTCTTGCTGTTGTTCCTACTGTAGCTACTGCTGCTACAACTTCTGCAATTACAACTCTTGCAATTGCTACTGCTACAACTGATGCTATTGTTGCTATTGCTACTGTTACTACGGATACTGTGCTACCACTGCTATCATTGCATCCTTTTACCTGGAATATAGGAGGATTTGCATTCCTCTTTGGCTAAGTAGGTTCCTCCCTACGATTCTTCTTCCATTTCTTGTTTTCATGCTTGTGGTCTCTCCATTTGTATAAACCCATATTTCCTATTTGTTCCATGTTCTGTAGGATTTCCCTTCCTCTTGTCTCTTTCTTTTGTTAGAACCTTGAGTCTAGGTGTCTACCATGATCTTACTTTGACTTGTGTTCACTAAAAACCTATAGGAATGACTTTCTTTCCTGTGACCATGTTTCTTTTAGCTTATGCCCATGTCTATAGTTGATGTTCATGTGCACTTGACGTGGACTTTCCACTAGATGCAAGGAAGACACTCTTAAAGAAGTTATATCTACAAAACTTCTTAGCATAAGTTTTCCCATGCTATCTTTGCTGTAAAGATATCCTCTTTGATCTATTCTTTTCTCCATGTAAGAGTGTCAAGAATTGTATATAAGATCCACTAGATGTTGTTTGATCCTTCATGGAATAGTAGGAACTCTTAGAAGAGTCTCCTAAGTTGTTAAACCATTTCTGAAAGAATAATCTGCGGCTGTCGATAGACAAAACCTAGTTGTCGACAGATACCTTGCTTCAAGACCCAGAATTCCATAACAACCAGTAAATGTCGATAGATAAAACCCATATGTCGACAAATGACAACCATCTGTCGACAACTATCTATAGCCTGTCTACAGCTAAGGGCCAGATTCCAGAATCCAGTTCTAGATGAACCAATAGTTGTCGATAGCCACCTTATGGCTGTCGACATCCACCAGTCTGTGATTTTAACAAGTACCATTCCTTTCTTAATCAAATGTGACACACTTTTGTGTTGTCCAAACAAGTTGTTTTCATCATTTTCTTGGATTCTAATTATTATACCACTGAGTTGAATCGTTTAATCATCATCTACATCCAACTATGGATTATTTTTGGACACTCCAAGTATGATTGTTCCTACATGGCTACATCTTACTGAAGTCATTAGTATTGACTCCTAGAACCCTATTTCCTGTGATATTGTTTTACTACTGATGAGTGCCCAAGTACCATGTATGTATATTAGAAATGGAAATGGGATGACATACTTTTTGTAACGTCGCGCGTTTTCCGGATCTTTGTGGATCCTGTTTAGTGGGTTTGGTGGCCAATGTGTGGCCCATTAGTACGTGTTTCAGGTGTTTACGCGCGTTGTGAGGCTTGGTGGGCCGTTAGATTGGGCCCAAAGCGCTCACAGGTTTTCTGCCTGTGAACGCGACAGGGGAATGTGTCGCGTTCTAAACGCGACAGCCCTGGGGGTCGCGTTCCTGTTGCCGCCGTTGAGCGTCGACGTCTGCATGCGTGCCAAGTGTCGGGCGCTGGGTGGTCTGCTGACGTCAGGAGTAGGAAGGCGACGGCCTCCTACGTCGAGTTCAGGTCGCGACATAGAGCAGCGTCGCGTTCTTACCGCTGTGCTGTTTTTATGAACCCCGGCCGAACAGAGCTTCCACAGGCTCTGCTCGACCAGGGGAGGGGCTGCTTGCGGGGTTTTTTCGGACGAGGTTTTGGAGGTGCGTGGGGCGTGGAGGTGCGTGGGGCGTGATCTCGCCGTGAGGACGTCGTGTGGAGCGGGGGAAACGCCGAGGGAACTCCGGTCTTCGCGTTCTTCACGAAGGTAGGGTGTTTCTACCTCGTTTGATCATGTGAATTGCTCGTGGTGTGAATCTGATTCATTTAAAGCTTAAAGAACAGTAGATACCATGCTAGGGTATCCATTAAGCATGTAAATTGAGAATTAAATATGGTTTGAATGGTCTGGAATGGTAATCCGTGAAGTCCCTTCCGGATTAGGGTTTTCACCTGTGAAGGCGACGGCCCAGGGTGTCGCGACCTTGTCGCGACAGCCCGATCCGTCGCGTTAGGGTTTCTGATTTGCGACGTTTATGTGGGTCGCGATCTGATGGCGGCCCAGGTTCCTATCGCGGTCTGTCGGGGTGTCGCGATCAGGTAGCGACAGTCCTACCTGTCGCGACAAGATTTCTCGTCGCGCCATGTCGTGGTGTCGCGATTAGAAGGCCGCCCTAGCCTATGTCGCGATCACAGCCGAGAAGGTTATTTTGTATGTTTTTTGGTGATTTGAATATCCGGTTGGTGTTACTTGTTGTGCATGGCAATGACAAGTGGAGCCAGTGCACTTGTTACGCTCATGAAGCGTATTGCTCAGGAGGTGGGCATGTTTTACGTGGTTATTATGTTATGTACGTATCCGGTTTGGTGTTTACGTAGTATGTGTGGTGCATTGGCACCCGTAGTGCTTTTGAAGTATGTTGTCCATGTGTTGGACATGTTGTTCGCGTGAATGATGTGTGGTGCACCTGGTTGGTGTATTATACACGTAGTGTCTACGTGGTTTGAATGCCGTGCATGTGGTTTGTGTGTGTATGGCACATCATACTTATCGTGTTTATTATATACTAATTATTGTGGTTAGTTCGTGGTATTGTGGCGATGAGGTTCACGTCTGAACTTAGCCTTGATCCTTTAGGATCTTTATAAGTTATCCTCGATGGATAATTAGTAAGTGTAAGTATGATTATTATGTGATTATCGTGGTCAGTGTTTAGTGTGACCTTCACTGTCACAAGGTGACCGATGAAAGGTCGTGATGTTATTATTAATATGGTTTATATGTGTTATGGTGTAGGTTAGCTTGTGAGTCACGTGTGACCAGAACAAGCTATTCCTCACATGTGTACCGTGGTTTGTACTAAAGATGGAACATGTAAGTATCGTGATTTGTGCTAGCCGGTGTGGTGGTCCGGCGCCTATTTCGGAATGCCTCTCTAGTCGGGAACCCCAGGTTCTTTGTGAGCCAGGCACGTGTGTTTCTTGTGCTCGGGGTTTGTCCCGGTACTTGTGTTGTACTGTTGAGGTCTGTGTCGTCTTCCTGGACACCCTCACTCCTGAGTTTGAGTTGTACGTCCAGCTGAGGGAAAGACGACAGTGGGACAACGACTTCCCAGAGTTTGTTCTTTCGTCGCTTGTAGCGCGCTCGTAGTTGGGGGTACGGACACCAGTAGACGTCACTGGTCCCCAGCTAGTCCGGTTTTCCAGTGCCTCACTTTAGGGTGCTCTGGCCAGAGACCCTAGAGGTGCCAGGCATGGACCTGCAGTTGTGTGTCTGCAGTGTGGTGTTGGTTGGTCTCCACAGTTGTTTGGCTTTACCTTGTGGAGCGGCAGTTGGACCTTTCGTCCGTGACTGCGAGGCTGAGAGGTTGTTCTTGTGTTCTGTTGTCCGGGTTGGATATTGGCCTGATCAGCCAGTAGTCCGTTCCCATGTGGTGGCGTCGTTCCCTTTCCGACTCGTGCTTTGCCTGCTCTAACTGTGGCTTGACTCGTGCTTTGCCACTGGTTGTGGTTCGTGAGTTTGTGACTTGTGGTCGAGGTTTAACCTGTTTGAGGTGTGCCCTGGTGTTGGCACAGTTGTGACTGAGTTGTGGTTTGTATGACTTGCCGGTTGAGGTTTCACCTGTAATGTTGTGCCTAAGTGAAGGCACAATATTGTTGAGGCTCAGTGTGGTGTTTATCACCTACTTGTACCCTTCGTATGGGTATTTGTGTTGTGGTACCTTAAGATAGCAGGTACTTGTTCCTTTCGTGGGTTACTTTGTAGTTTTGTGGTGGTACATTGTGTACCAACCTTTTCAGGCACTTGCGTGTTGTGGAGGTCTTGTGGTTTGACCTGCCACTTGCTGTAACCTATCCGTTTTAAGTAAATCTTTGTTTATAATTTATTATGGATTAGTTTGTGGTTATCGATTATGTTACCCTTTGTGGGTAATTTGCCGATGAGGCTTATGGCCTAGGCGTACTGTGGTTTGGTGGAGCCGTGCTCCTTGGAGATCGTGTGGTGTGATCTTCCACTCGTTGTATTTTACCTTTCTTTAGGTAAGCTTCCGTTTATGATTTTAGTATGTGATGGATTGGCCTGCTATAGCCGATCCTGTTACCTTGTGTGTAGTTTCTGACGTAGTGTGGTTTGGAGTATTAAGGACCAGCTCTTTGTTAGCAGTCCTGTTACTCAAGTGTTTGAGGTTCGCCTGTGAAGCTTGTAGCCTGGGCAGTGATTTGTGGCTTATAGCTTAGACAACCAGTTGTTGTAGCAATGTGCCAGTGAGATTGTGGTTTAGGCACTTTAGTAGTTGGGCTGACTAATAATATTATTAGTCTTGTAGTTCCACTTTCCTTCCGAGGACTTTATGTTTATTATCATGATTATGTTTAGTTGTTATTTATTGTTATGATGTGAGCATGAAATAGTTTGGCTTACCAGTGAGACCCATTGGGTTGAGGTGTCCGTGGTTACGGTGTTGTTTTGGGTAGCCCCTACTGAGCCTGTGACTCGTTGAGGCTCACTCCCCTACAGTTCTTTTCAGGGCTTGCCGTGTGTTTTGGCTTGCAGCGGTGTTGTGACAGACTTGTACCACCAGCAGTAGTGTAGTAGTTAGTGTTGTGTGAGCTTGTGCTCCCTCGGGGTATGCCCCAGGTAGTTGTACTTGTTATTTGGACATGTATTAATGTAATGAGACAGTTGTAAATTGTTAAATGCAGGTATGAACACATGTACTTTCTTGTGTTTTATACTGTTGTGGTTTGTCTTTTATACTCTTACTGGACACGTGTGTGAGATATCCCTTGCGAGACTTCGGTCCGTTCGTGGGAGGCGGATCTGGATATGGAGCCTTATCAGGCATAAGTACCCCGGTCCGTCACACTTTTGGGTCTTCGAACTCTCATGGATTAATGCCAGTGTAAATGGGGCAGATTTAGTCCCGGAGGAGCACCCGAATTCGTTTAATCTGCGCAGAGCAGTATGGATCTCCAGGGTGTTTGGCATGACACCACTATATTCTAAATTGGTCGACATTTCTATGAATTATGTAGAGACATGAATGTTTATTGCTTGCTTGAGGAGTGGACAGAGCATCTCTACACGTACCCTTTCTTTAATTTCTTTTGAACTATTGTTCATACACTCATGCTTTACTATTTTACTGATGGTCACTATATGTCAGTTCATTGGCATATCATTACATCCTTGTTACTGTTTGATAATCATGGTTCACTTTATGTACGATCTGATTTGTATCATTCTCCATTACTTGCACTCTATACTTATTACATTCTTGTACCACAATTATCTTTGACTCCTGTAAACTGTTATATTCCTTGATTTTGGAGGATAAATCATACTGGGCAAGATTGCTCATACCTACTTTTTCCCAGGTAATCTACAGTTCTAGAAGGTGGGGCATCGGGATTTGTGTGCTGAGAGATCAACCCTTACGGCGTCTACATTGAATTGTAAAATGAGAATCATGTAATACCTAAGAATGACAGTTAATTAATTTTTATTTAGTGAAGCTCTCGAACCATTTTCTGTTTGAAAAGCTCAAATTTTACTCTTGATTTCTTATTCCCTCACATTACGACATTTATAGTTATATTATATAGTACCCCAGAAATTTCATAAATAAGAAATATAGATAAATTGCAAATTTATCAATTAATAAATTCAAACTAGTTAAAGGTATGCACCATTATTGCATGCGTATAAACCCATAAAAATTTGTAAAAATAGTAGTTATACTTTAAATAATGTTCTCTAATGACCCATCAAGAAATTTGGGCATAGAAAATTATTTGAACTAAGTTTAAGAATTTATGCGACATATCATCGTAATTAAGGAATAAGTCGGAAAACCCATTATTTTATGAGCCAAAGTAAATTAAAAATTAAAATAAACATGGGGTAGACTTTAAATAATGTGTATTGATAGCCCATTATGAGAATTGGATCAATGGACAATTTGGCCCATGAATATACTCTCTAATAAAAGGATAATTAAAACCCATTAAGTAAATTAAGTATATTGGTTGTACAATTGAGCCATACACAAGTTATTAGGCCAAAAGGAAGAGCCCAAATGATAAATGTTAGAAATATTGGGATAAATAATATTAAATTGAATTAAAATAAGAAATTAATTGAATAAATATGATAATAGATTTAAATTAGAATAAAGGGTGAATAAATAGGATTAAACTAAAACCCATTAAGCTAAATTAGGAATGAGTTATACTAATAGCCCAAACATGAATGAATGGCCCAATTATGAAGAGCCCATCTTTGGATGGGAGTTAATTAAGCTAAATTCACACCTTAATTAATAATAATGGAAAAGGGTTAAGATAATCATTAATAACCCATAATTATCCTAAAAAGGAGTTCTCATCCCATCCTAACCCCTTGGCCACGAAATTAGACCTCTCATCAATCCTATTAGGTGGATAAATGCTAGAAATAAGGAGATAAATGAGGAAATTCAGAGTTTGGATGGAGGAGAAGAGTTTTATGTAATTAGGACTCTTAAACAACCCAATACAACCCAATTCATCCCTACCAACCCCTAGAACGTTGCTGGAGCTCTGAAGAACGAGGAGAGAAGGCTGAGGATGAGGAGCAAGGAGAGGAAGGGCTTGGAGCAAGAGGATCTCACCTTCTACTTTGTCCAAAACCCTAGGATTTCTTTATAGCGTGAAAAGGTAGGCTGTAACGACCCCGGCGCCCGGGTCCCCGGCTCCCACCAAGGATCCGACCGTCGACACCGCCGCCCACGGGTCCGGAGACCCGGAAGGGCTAACGGATCGGTCTAACGAGATATGTGACGGAAAGTAAATAACGACAACTGTACTAAAAATGTACCAACTATGCAAGAAGAAGTCTAATACAACGTGCAAGTCTAGTACAAGTCCCAAAGTAGTAAAAGTACAAGTGCAGAACAGAAAGAATAACACGTCCCTTAGGGGCATACCCCGAGGGTGAAGTACAGAACTGGGGAAACAATGCTGCTAGAGACGCCGACTACTGCGGGCCCGTCTCCTCGCTACGTCGCGGAGAGAACTGCTGTGAGTCTCACCTGCAAAACAGGAGTGAGCTTCACGAAGAAGCCCAGTAGGGACTACCAATCCCTCACTGGTTCCACAAGCATATAGACTAGTGCAATAATCAAAATAAAGCAGTAAGGTCTAATCTACTAAACAGAGTAAAGTGCGAAAGCGTGAAAGAACTACATAGTCGTCGGTCTAAGCCACTCGGCGGGACCGGAAAACCCGTGTAAACCAAGGCACCACAAGAACCCAACTGTAAACACAGACAGCGAACTGCCTGGACAAGTACACTAGCTACAGTACACTACTCTAGTCAACTGGTCAGGTGCGCCGCGCGTCTTACCCTCGACCAACGTCCATGTCTGACACCTCCAGTCGGAGTGAGACGCGGAACCACAAGTAACCACAACTGCCGTAGTCTTGCCGACTACGGTCCCACGCCTGACGCCTCTAGGTGGTATCGAACAACGTAGAGTGAGGCAGTGAGAACAGACTAGCTGAACTGCGTCGTACGAGTCACACACTACCGGCGTACCAGTCTCAGCTAAGAGAGCTCCACAAACGACCACGTCGTTGTCCCACCGTTTTCCCCCTACTGCTACCAAGTCAACGACTCGAGCAAGTCCCGCCGCCTGGAGCAACACCCTCTGACACAAGCGCGCGGGAACCGGGGGTCCCAGGTAACGGTAACAACCTGTCTCGCGGACAAGCCTCAAGTGCCTAGCACCGGGCGAAGAGAGAGAGAGAGACTAGAAGTAGCACTGTACTAGGAGACAGCACAGGTGCCAAGAAAACCGAGTCGCAGCGGAAGCAAGACACTGAGCAGGTGGCAAAATCCCTTCTCTGACTGAGAAGGCGACAGGCCCCGTGTCGCCATCAAGATGGCAACAACTCAGGTGACGCAACCCTACTGATCTGATAGCGACAAGGCCATTGTCGCTATCAGGTCAGTGCTCCGGAACAGACATAGGAACCGGAACGGAAAAACAGGCAGAAGCGACGGCCCCCATGTCGCCACCAAGGTGGCGACATAGATGCTGTCGCCTTCAGGAGTTCTTGTAGGCGACGCATCGATGTGTCGCCACCTGGGTGGCGACACCAAACGCCTTACCAGGGTGCAACACACCGAGGCTCCCTTCTTCAGAGCCTCAACCACACCACAAACACATTCGCGGGGAGGGAAACATGTAGGCTATTAAACATGGTTCTAAAGAGCTCAAACCACCCTCTAGAAACCCCAACAAGCATGCACAATAACCTACACTCACATGCATCTCACTCAACATGGAGAACCCTCAAACCCAAGCAACCATTGCATGCAAAGCACCACACAAACCACATCCATAACCAAAGCATGAAACACCTAGCATGCAGTTCTAGGCTTGGAAGAGGTGAGGATCCTAGCAAGTGGAACTAGGGGGAAGGTTTGGGTTCCCTACCTCGAGAAGAAGATCCAACCTCAAGGCCCTTCTCGTAGGTTAGCAACCCTCCACCTCCGAGCTCCGACGCTCCACGAACCTCCTCCCACGAGCCGGGTGATTCCCCTTCCTTGAAGAGCATCCAAGCATGCCAAAGAGAGGAGAAGACACAATGAGGGAGGGATCAACCAAAGGGGGACACAAGGGAAAACAAACAAGAACAACCCAACCAACAACAACCAAGAGCAACCTACCTTGCAAGATGGTCAAACAACCTCCTCCCAAGCCTCCACGGAGCTCCCAAGCTTCAGTTCGCCGGAGATAAGGCTTGCACAGAGCAAAGGGGTGAACTGAGGCTTGTGCTCTCGGCCTGAGCACTTAACCCTTTGAACATGAGAAGGCGACATGGGCCCCGTCGCCTTCAGTAAACCTGAAGGCGACATAGGACATGTCGCTATCCCCTGCTCAACGGTCAAGTCGACCTGCGACCTCGCCACGTGTCAGCCATGCAGGCCTGACACCAGAAGGCGACATAGGACCTGTCGCCTCCTTACTGCCAGATGCTGACACCTGTCAACCCTCTTCAGACCACTACATGACAAAGGTGCATGCGGCTGGCAGCAAAGAAAGCGACATAGGGCCAGTCGCCTTCCCAACTGGAAGGTGACAAGCCACCTGTCGTCTTCAGAAGGCGACATACCCTATGTCACCACCCTTGGTGGAGGGCGACTGGTCAGGGTAACACGGGATGTTACATAGGCAATCTCTCAAGCTTACCTAATTAAACTCGACCCTAGGTAGACCTTGATCCCCTCTATCAAGCCCTATGTTTGCCCTAAATTTCGTTGTTCCATGTAAGAGTATTAAATGCTCTAAACTCTGTCATCATCATGTACCCGAACTTTCATGTTTGCTTTAAATCCATGAAGATACTTGATCCTGTTGCCCGGTTGACAATCCCAGAGGGGGGGTGAATGGGTCTTCAAGAAAATATTTGATTAGTACCTGTACTTAAAACATACACACAAAGACGTTCTTTGTTGAAGGTTAGTAATAGTTAGTTCAAAGCGCAATCACACAGATAAGCAACCACACAACACAAGAACTTATCCTGGTTCGGACCTCCTCTCCTTAGGAGTCCTACGTCCAGCCCCTGAGCAACAACTCAGGATTCCACTAACTAGGTACAATCCCCCTAAGGACACTACAACACCCAGCTCAGCTGGTCTTCCTTCACATGAAGGGAAACAACACCCTGGATACCCCAACAGTCTTCCTTCACAGTCAAAGGGAACAGCACCCTGGATCCCACCAGGTCTTCCTTCACATACGAAGGAAAACACCACAAAGATAAGCAATAAGGACAAGCCCCTAGATCAAGCTTCAACAAGCTAAGATCTGAAGCAAGCAGAACTGAGAGTAAAGATCTAGAAACGCAGAAAACTCTCAGAACTACACGAGCTCTCTCTCAAGATTTTCACTACAGTGTGGAGAGCAAAGAGCAACACAGAAAGAATGAGGTTCTAGGCTCTTAGAATTCTATCAGAAGATTTGAATAGCTTGAGCGTTCATCGTATCTTTTCTTCTGAACTTCTGTCTTGTATTTATATCTCCATTTGAGATACGGCCGTTGAAGTAACCGTTGTCTCTTAGATTGGTAGACGTTAGACTGCTTGACATTTGGAAGCTTCAACAATCTTTTATCCAGTTGAGCACGCAAAGAGATAATGTCTTCTGGCGTCTGTATAGTCCAACGTTGTATGACAGAACGTCTTTAGGACCCTGCACAAATTAAATGCTAGAACAGTAGACAGCTAGGCTGTCTCTTGTTGTCAATAAACATTGATATGAGTATTCACCAAAATAGCAATGCCAATAGCTTGTTCTAAAAGATGTTGACAGAAAGTGCACGATAATGAAAAGATATCATCTGCATGCATGCAGAGATACGTTCTGTCTTCATTAAATGCACAGCAGTCAGACAGATAGAAGAAGTCTTTGACTATTCAACGCTTTAAGAGATACGATAAATATCAAGTCATTATAAACTATATAAGTCGTTGTCTATATGACTTATGAAATCGTTATGAATACCAACAAGTCATTATAGAGAGCAAATCGTTGTATCCATCAAAGAAATCGTTATAGTCACTTAACAAGTCGTTATGAAAAGCAAGTCGATGTGTTCAATGAAGAAATTGTTATGAACACTTAACAAATCGTTATGAGCTTTAAAGAAATCATTGCGTGAAGCAAATTGTTATGAGCACTAAAGAAATCGTTGCACGAAGCAAATCGTTATGAGCGCTAAAGAAATCGTTGCGAGAAGCAAATCGTTATGAGCGCTCAGAAATCGTTGCGCGAAGCAAATCGTTATGAGCGCTAAAGAAATCGTTGGGCGAAGAAAATCGTTATGAGCGCTAAAGAAATCGTTGCACGAAGCAAATCGTTATGACGCTAAAGAAATCGTTGCGCGAAGCAAATCGTTATGAGCGCTAAGGAAATCGTTGCAATGAGTAAATCGTTACGATGGGCAAATCGTTATGATGACTTAAGAAATCGTTGCGATGAGCAAATCGTTACGATGGGCAAATCGTTATGATGACTTAATAATCGTTATGAATTCAAATCGTTATAGCACTAAGGAAGTCGTTGTGACTTTCAACAGAAGTCGATGTGGACTTAGAGAATTACGATCTTGACAAGATAAAAGCTTCAGAGAGGTAATGCTTACCACATTGGCTTGTGTGACCTTGGTATATTTCCTGTACTTAAGACTTATGAAATATATGTTAGAGATTATTGAAGGAATTTTGTTAATCACCAAAAATATAATAAAAATAAATAGGTAATTAAAATTACATGGGGACAGACTGATCATCAATCTCCCCCTTTTTGGTGATGACAAAATTTAATAATAAGCATGGATAAAAATATCTGAACATTTGTAGAATGTATTTCAGACATGCGTATTTTCTCCCCCCTTTTTGTCAGTAAGCAAAAAGATAAAATACTCTAAGACAAAGAATGAAGAGAAAAGATGGAAGGGTAGACAACCAGCATACATTTATCAGTTTTGAGGATTTACAGATAAATAATAAGAAGGGGATAACAAGGAGCCAAAACGCCTGAGTACAGGGATTGCCTGGCGTCCCTGCTCTTCAAAGAAGGCTTGAAAGGCCCCAGTTTCAATTTGATAGGAGGGTCCCATGGTGGGAGCCATCCTTTTGATATGCATCTGCCTTTGATCTGAAATGAAGTCCCATACTTAGCATGGCCAAGGGCTAACTTGTAGGTTAAGAAGGACCCAAAGCTGGCAAACTGAAGAAAAGCTTCAATCTTGAGGGGATAGTCAATCTGAAGTGACCTAAGCTCTTGCTTTAAAGCAAAGAAAACCTTGTATCTTTCGACCCAGGTCAGATAGGAGTCCCTGATGAGGTGAAGAGAGTTGGCATCCAAAAATTCACCAGGAGACAAGAGAGGTTGATTTGAACTGGCCTGAGAGGCATTTAGATTGCTGAGCTGCTGAGCAGACAATGGATAAAGCTTCTGCCACTCTTCAGGAGACAACCGCTCGCATTCAGAGAGAATGGGGGCCAGAACATCTGCCTTGATATGCCCCTGAAGATACTGCCTAAAGACGAATCTGGGGAAAGATAAGTCACATCCATCTTGCATAAATAACCTGGCCATTACCCTGGCAACGCGCTCAAAGATAAGTGTTCCCACAGAAGATTCCATAATCAAGGCATGGAGAGGGGGAAGGAACACTATATTAGGAATAACCAAGGTGGCAAAATCAACCTGAAGGGACTCAGTATGAGCTGCGCTTGAACTGAGGGCCCTGATGGCTGCACGAAATTGGCCCAACTGAGATTCGGGGAGGCGATGTACATAGCAGTAGTTACTGTACATCTGATACTGGTGGATAAATTTGATCTCTTTCTGAATGAAAGGGCCAAACATATGTTTGTGGTGGATCTGGAACCATTCAGAAAGGGGAAGAGGGGCTTCCCTAGGTGGATATCTGGCAGCTTGAACTTGACCGAATTGACTGTACAGTTCTTTGTTGCTTCGAGCCCACTACTCTTCAGTTTTGGCTTCAGTCATGGAGAAGACTTTGGACTGTTGAGCCTTGGAGAGATGGGTATAAGGAAAGATGGTGGTAAGATGATCAGAAAGATTTTGGAAGGGAAGGCTAAAAATGTGGACAAAAACTACCTTTTGAAGATATTCTTCATAGATAAGTTTCTGCTTATTGGAGATAGAAAGGGAAACCAAAGGGGAGGATAACAGGGATCAGAGGAGATAGGATGAGTGGAGGTGTGTCTCCTCTTTTTAGAGACAGGACTAGAAGAACCTGCCCTGTGAGTGTGGGTTCCAACAGCCAGGACTGAACGAAGTATTGCTACTTCAAATTCATCCTTGATATCCTAGATTTCCACAAGTGTGAGTTGGGCACCCTCAGGAATAATGGTAATGAAGGAGGGAGGTGTAGGTGGATTGAAAATAGAGTTAAGAGTTACAGTAGGAAGAGCAAAAGTGTTTGATGTAGAAGGGCCAGAAGAAGAAGGCCCAGCAGAAGAGGATGCTGGTGGAAGCTCAGGTGGAGAGGATGGTAGAGGTGAAACAATGGTGGAAGAAACAGGAGATGAAGCAGAAGAGGAGGTGGATTGAGAGGGAAAGGGTGTCGGTGAGGAGATGGGTCTAGGTTGAGGTTTCTTGAATGTCTGTGGAGCAGGAGGTGCAGTGGAGGATGAGGGTGGGGATGGAGGAACTGGTGTTTGGAAAGAAGTGGGAGCTGGAGGCTCAGGAACCAAAACTTCTTCTTCAGCCAAATTCTGCACAGGTTCAAACTCCAATGGCCCTGATGGCCCTGACACCTTCTCAGCAGGCCTTGGAGGCCCTTTATCCTGCTCAGCTGGCCCAGAAGACCCTTGCTCATTGACCTCTGCCTCTGCTGCTGCTGTTGCTGCTGATGGTCCGGACACTGGAACTGATGGCCCTGATGGCCCTAATTCTGGAACTTGAGCTGCAGGAGGTGGATGAGGAGGAGGAACTTGAGCTCCAACCACCTTCAGAATCTCAGAGAGCATTGTCTTCATGCTGCCCATCTCGTTGTTGAACCATTTCATGGCATTTCTGATACTTGAAATCTTCTTGGAAGATGAAGCTTGGCTCATGAAAATGGAATTTACATCTGATTGATGAGAGCATAAAATTGTACCTTGAATATCCAATCTCTCAATAACAGGCTTCAAATTTATGACTATTTTCTGTTTCACCTGCCTCTCAAAAGGAGTATCTGCTAAGAGTGGAACACTGGAAACCACTTTTTTTCCTTTCTGCCTTGCCTATGAAGCTGGAGGCTGCTGATCATCATCTGATTCTGAGGAGCTGGATGTCTCCCCATCTCTAGCATCATTACCTGGGGAATTGTCATGTTCCTCCCCCTGAGTGCCATCACCCTGTGAACTTGCAAAGACTCCTTCAGCAGGCACACTGCCCATAGGCATATCAGTGTGTGCTGCTTCTTTTGTGACCTCTTGTCTTTCACAAGGCTGCTCCCCCTGAATAGGAGCATCTTCCATCAAGACATCTTCTGGAGCACCTGATTGCTCCTCCTGAACTGGTGCAGCTGCTACTGATTCTGCAATGTGGTCTGATGCCACAACTTCCTCTACTGAAAAACCACCAGTCTCTGATGTGACTGGGGTGGAGAGAATAGAGTCCACTACCCCTCTAAGTATAGAGGCTACAATAGAGGTGGGTAGATGGTCTGCTGTTGTAGGCACAATGGGGATAATCTCCTCAGGAGAGATGTCCTCAATTCTTTCATTAGAACTCTCCACAGCTACTCTTGCTGATTTTTCTGGAAATTCTTCTACAAATTGAGAGTATACAGCTGCTGCTGACTCTTCTACTGCTGATTCCAAGACAAGGGTTGCTGCAGATGCTAATTCTTCTTGCTCTGGCACAGCTGGGGCTACAGCTGCTGGTTCTGCTATTGCTGCTTGCACTTCTTCCTGAACTTCTTCCGTAATCGCCTCTCCCTCAGCCATGGAGGTCTTAGACCAAACGCCATTTACAAATGAGAAACCACTTTTCCTTAGATTTCTGGACCTAATAGCTTGGCCCATTTTTCAACGACTGCTCCTGACAAATCAACACCAAAAACTTGAAAATCTTGGTAAGCAGGTGAGCATACGGCAGAGAAACATTGAGCTTGCTCTTGGTATCCCAATCTGATCACTAGCAAATTTCATCCTTTCTAACATTACTGCGGCCATGTTTATCTCCTTGTTCTGTATGACCCAGAACATCATATCTGAATCTGCCTTTGTACATGTTGAAATGTTGCACTTCTGGAGCGATTATCTGACAGACTATAAAGTGAAGGAGACAGTTGAAAGCATTCATTTGATTTATATCTAGTTTTCCATCTCTCAGACGATACTCAGGTCCAATAATTCCGAGACCCTTTACCTTTGTATCCATAGTGTGGACTCCGCTGTGACCGGTTGTGCTCACATCAAACAACATCTTCAGAAGATCATGATCAATCTTTATGGGGATTCCTTTGACTGAAGATGTCACAGATCCATCTGTCTCTGATTTCAAGCAAACATAGAATGCCTTCACGAGGTCTGGATAGCTTACCTCAGAGAAGGTTGAAATAACTGACCACTTCATCCTACTTATGGCTGCCACAACACTGTGCATCCCGTTCTTCTCAAGATCAGCAACATCTACTGCTTTATTTCCAAACAGCTTGGTCTTCACAAAGGTGAACCTTCCCTACTGCTCAGGGGAGAGAAACTCGGCACTGTAACCACCCAGACTGCCGAAAATGACAGATGCGGCCATGGATTCGGGTGAAAAAGTTTTATAGAGGATTGAGGTGGAAGAAGGAGTGAAAGCCCTCAAGAAATTTGTCGCGGGAAGGAGGGAAGAGCTTCAAACTTGCAGAGAGTCGATGTCCGAATCGTTAGGGCATCGGCTCAGGCAACCAGACTGTTGCCCAGTTGACGAGCCCAGAGGGGGGGTGAATGGGTCTTTTTAAAAAATAATCTAGAAGATACATGTAACTAAAAACATTCACACAAACGTTCTTCGAAGGAGGTTAGTGACTGTTAGTTTAAATATCAAACACACAAAGAAGACAATCACACAACACAAGGATTATCCTGGTTCGAACCTCCTCTCCTTAGGAGTCCTACATCCAGTCCCTGAGCAACAACTCAAGATTTCACTAACTAGGGTACAGTCCCCCTAAGGACGCAACAGCACCCAGCTCAGCTGGTCTTCCTTCACACCCGAAGGGAACAACACACCCTGGATACCCCACCAGGTCTTCCTTCACAACCGAAGGGAAAACAACACCCTGGATACCCCACCAGGTCTTCCTTCACAACCGAAGGGAAAACAACACCCTGGATGCCACCAGGTTTCCTTCACAACCGAAGGGAAAAACTCCTTAAAGAGAATTGAATGAAATTCAAGCCCCTAGATCAAGCTTTTGACAAGCAAGATCTGAAGCCACTAGCACTGAGAGCAAAGAATCTAAGCTAAGTGCACTCTCAGAACTACACAAGCTCTCTCAAGATTTTCACTACAGAGTGGAGAGCAAAGAGCAACACAAGAAGGAATGAACTTGTTGGCTCTTAGAATTCTAGCAGAAGATTTTTGATCACTTGAACGAGTTTTCTCAGCTTCAGTCATATTTGATCTTCTCTTCTGTCTTGAATTTATATCTTCTTTTGAAATTCGCCCGTTGAAGTAACCGTTGTCTCTCTTTGAGTAGTCGTTAGACTAAATGACACCTGGAGTCTTGGAAGCTTCCAGTCAACAGTCTTTTGATCACTTGAGCACGCAAAGAGATGAGATCTTCAGAGATATCCTTTGGCTTCTATTTTGTTTAACGTTGTAACGTGGAGCTAGATCAGAGGTCTGCACAAATGTTAATCTCAAATAGCAGACAGCTAAGCTGTCTCTGATGTCAGTCAACGTTAGTAGCAATAGACATGAAAATAGTAATGCCAAATAGCTAGGTCTAAAAGACGTAATCAGAGAAAGCACGATAATGGACGATATCGTCTGCATGCATGCAGAGATACGTTCAAATCTCATAAATGCAGAAGCGTCAGAGAGATATCTACGTGGACTTTGACTAGTCAACGCTTTTAAGATGAATAAGATATCAAGTCGATATTAGATATGAAATTGATGGCTATATGACTTATGAAGTCGTTATGAATAAGTCAGATTGACCAAGTCGTTATGAGATATAGCAAATCGTTGTGAAACACTTATCAAATCGTTATAGAAAGAAAATCGTTGTGTTCACTGAAGAAATCGTTGTGAAACACTTAGCAAATCGTTATAAAAAGCAAATCATTGTGTTCACTGAAGAAATCATTGTGAAATACTTATCGAATCGTTATAGAAAGCAAATCGTTGTGTTCACTGAAGAAATCGTTGTGAAATACTTATCGAATCGTTATAGAAAGTAAATCGTTGTGTTCACTGAAGAAATCATTGTGAAACACTTAGCAAATCGTTATAGAAAGCAAATTGTTGTGTTCACTGAAGAAATCGTTGTGAAACACTTATCGAATCGTTATAGAAAGCAAATCGTTACGCTTTCTAAAGAAATCGTTGCGATGACTTATAGAATCGTTATGACAGGCAAGTCGTTACGCTTTCTAAAGAAATCGTTGCGATGACTTATAGAATCGTTATGATGGCAAGTCGTTATGCTTTCTAAAGAAATCGTTGCGATGACTTATAGAATCGTTATGATAGGCAAGTTGTTATGCTTTCTAAAGAAATCGTTGCGATGATTTATAGAATCGTTATGATAGGCAAGTCGTTACGCTTTCTAAAGAAATCGTTGCGATGACATAGAATCGTTATGACAGGCAAGTCGTTATGCTTTCTAAAGAAATCGTTGCGATGACATAGAATCGTTATGACATGCAAGTCGTTATGCTTTCTAAAGAAATCGTTGCGATGACTTATAGAATCGTTATACTTACAAAGAAATCGTTATGATCTTCAACAGAAATCGATATGGACTGAGAAATATCATGTTGAAAAGATTAAGGCTTCAGAGAAGTAATGCATACCTTTATTGGCTTGTTTGACCTTGGTATTTTTCCTGTACTTAAGACTTATGAAATATTCATTAGATATTATTGATAAAATCTAGTTTAGTTTTGTTAATCACCAAAATACATATGTAATTAATTAAAATTACATGGGGACAGACTGATCATCAATCTCCCCCTTTTTGGTGATGACAAAACTGAACAATAAGCATGGATGAAAAATATCTGAAATCAGTCTGAAGATATGACATGCTAATTTTCTTCCTTAAAAATTATTGGAATGTATTTCAGACATGCTAATTTTCTCCCCCTTTTTGTCATTGAGCAAAAAGACAATCTGAGACAAAGAAAGAAGAGAGAAAGAAAATAGGAGTACACAAAGAAGGAGATTTCATTAACTTTGCGGAGGTACAGGTAAATAGAAGGCAGGAGACAAAAGAGAGGCAAAATGGGAGATGGTTTCCCATGCCTGTGCTTCCTGCTCTTCAAAAAAAGTTTTAAAGACTCCAAAAGACAAAGAGTAGGTTGGTCCCATGGAGGAAGCCATCCTTTTGAGATGAAGATCTAGGTGCTTGTAGAGAAGATCAGCATAAGCATCCTTGTCCATAGTCATCTTTCGGAAATGACGAGTCCCAAAGCTGGCACAGGTAAGAAACTGATCCATGGATACAGGATAGTGATTGTGATTATCTCTGAGAGCTTTATGAAGAGCTACATATACTTTGTATCTTTCCTCCCAGACTTTGAAAGGGTCATTAACAAGATGTATAGAATTCATATCCAGGAAAGTAGCTGGAGAGATAGCTGGTTTGCCTTCCCTGGCCTGAGCTTCATTGAGTGCAGACAACTGCTGAGCTGACAAAGGGTAGAACTTGGACCATTCTGAGGATGTCAGCCTTTCACATTCAGACAGAATGGGGGCTAGAACTTCAGCACTTACATGCCCCTGGTGATATTCCCTAAATAGGAATCTAGGAAAAGCAACCAGGCAGCCTTTCTGTACTCTAATTCTGCCCATTACTCTGGCAAAACGCTCAAAGATGATGGATCCTACAGAGGATTCCATAACTAGAAAATGGATTTGAGGAAGGGCTATCTCTTCAGGCACTTGGAGGGTAGCAAAATCTACCTGAACATCTGAAGTATGTGAGATATCCGGAGACAGAGCTGAAATGGCCTTTCTGAATTGGCTAAGCTGAACTTCTGGAAGTCTATGGACATATCTGTAATTGTTGAATAGCATGAAATGTCTGATCATTTTGATTTCCTTTTGAATGAAGGGTGCCCAAAGTTCTCTATGATATATCCTGAACCATTCTGATAAGGTCAGGGAGTGGTCCCTTGGAGGGAATCTAGCAGATTTGGCAAGAATAAATTTCTTGAAGAGATCCTTGTGACCTTTGCCCCATTGGTCTTCTGATTTGGAGTGGGCAAGAGAGAATATTCTGGATTTTTCTGATTTTGTAAGAGAAGTGTAGGGTAGAATGGTGTGCAAATGATCTGTGAGATTAAGGGAAGGTTAATGATAGTTGCAAGAACAACCTTTGAGAGATATTCTCTGTACAGTGGATTATGTTTGTTGTCTATTGTGAGAGAAAACCACAAAGGTGGGTATTTAGGTTCAGAGGAAATGGAGGAAGTAGAAGTAAGTTTCCTCTTCTTGGGGGCAGGACTAGAAGAGTCTGCCCTATGGACATGTTCTCCAACCTTCAACACAGACCTGAGGATCCCTTCCTCAAACTCATCCTTTATCTTTTCCATAAAGGGAGAGTTAAGTTGGGCTCTTTCAGGTATGATAGTGATGAAAGAGGGTGGAGGAGAGGATGAAGAAAAGAATGTGAAGTAGTTGGGAGGTCATCAACTGGTCCAAGGGAGGGACCAGAGGAGGAGGAGGAGGCTCCAGCTGAGGATGCTGGAGGGGCCTCAAAAATAGGAGAAGGAGATGAGGTGGAATGAGGAGGAAATGGAGTGGGAGAGGAAATTGGTCTGGATTGAGGCTTCTTGAATGTTTGTGGAGCAGGAGGAGCTGTAGGAGCTGATGGGTGGAGTTGGAGGAATAGGTGTGTGAGAGGGAGAAGAAGGAGCTGGGGGCTTGGTTGTCAAGGACTCTTCTTCAGCCTCTTCCTGCACTGATTCACACTCCACTGGCCCTGATGGCCCTGACCCTTGCTCAGATGGCCCTGGAGGCCCTTCAACCTGATCAGCTGGCCCAGATGGCCCTTGCACATTTACTGCTGCCTCTGCTGGTGCTGCTGCTGCTTCTGGCCCTGTTGGCCCTGCCTCTTGAGCTGATGGCCCTGAAGGCCCTGACTCCGGAACCTGGGCTGCAGGAGGTGGAGGAGGAGAAATTTGAGCTCCAACCACCTTGAGAATTTCTCCCAGCAAATTTTTCATGGAGCCCATTTTCTGGTTAAACCATTTCATGGCATTTCTTATGTTGGAAATTTCCCTTGTAGCTGATGCTTGGCTCATGAAGATTGAATTAACATCTGATTGGAGAGAGCACAAGATTGTGCCTTGAGCATCAAGCCTCTCAATCACAGGCTTCAAATTAATCATAATTTTCTGCTTCATTTGCCTTTCAAAAGGAGTGTCTGCTAACAATGGGACTTTGGATTCTACTTCTTTCCCTTTTTGCCTAGCCTCTGAAACTGGAGGAGGCTGATCATCATCTGAATCAGAGGAGCTGGCTGTCTCCCCTTCTCTGACATCATCCTGATCACGAGGTAGGTCTTCATCAACTGGTACATCACCCATTGGCTCATCATGGTGAGCTGCTTCTTCTGCTTGACCTTCCTTGGATTGCTCCCCCTGAGCAGGAGCATCTTCCAAAACAACATTTGTTGGAGCACTGGACTGCTCCTCTTGAACTGATGCTGCCACTGATTCCTCAATGTGGCCTGATGCCACAACTTCTTCTGCAATTCCACCAGTCTCTGAGGTGACTGGAGTGGTGAGAACTGAATCTACTACATCTCTGAGAATGGAGGCAATAATGGAGGTGGGCAGATTATCTGCTGCACCTTCCACTGCTTCTTCTACAGGTCCTTCTGGAGATTGAGAAACTATTTGGACAAGAGGTGACCCTACAGCCTCAACTGCTGCTTCTGTTTCTGCTACTAATTCTGCTGGAAGTGAAGGTACTGCTGGCTCAATCTCTATTCTCTGTTCTACTGCTGCTTGGACTGCTGTTGGTTGCTCTACTGCTGGTTCTGCTGCTTCTTCCTGAACATCAGGAATATCAGGAATATCACCTATGATGGCCTCTCCCTCGGCCACTGTGGTCTTAGACCAAACACCATCTATAACTGAAAAACCACTTTTCCTGAGATTTCTGGACCTAATTGATTGGCCCATTTTCTCAACAACTGCTCCTGCCAGATCAATACCAAAGTGTTTGAAAACTTTGGTGAGCAGATGTGCATACGGCAAGGAAACATTGAGCTTGGATTTTGTGTCCCAAATCTGATCTCTGGCAAAAGTCATTCTTTCCATCATCACTGCGGCCATGTTGATTTCCTTGTTCTGTATGGCCCAATACATCATGTCAGAATCTGCCTTTGTACAGGTGGAGAATGTGGCGCTTCTTGGAACCAAAATCTGACACACTATGAAGTGAAGGAGGCGGTTGAACGCATTCAGTTGGTTGATGTCCAATTTACCATCTCTTAATCTGTATCTAGGCCCTACAATGCCAAGACCCTTGACCTGGGCGTTCACGGAGTGAACCCCACTGTGCCCTGATGTTGTTACTCCAAACAACTCATGCAATAGCTCACTATCTATCTTAATCTGGGTTCCCTTGACATATGAGACTAGGGACCCATCTTCTTGAGTCTTCAAGCATACATAGAAGGCCTTCACGAGGTCTGGATAACTTACCTCAGAGAAGGTTGTCACTCCCATCCATTGCATCCTGATCAAGGCTTCAACAACACTGTGCATACCATTCTTTTCAAGATCAGCAACGTCCACTGCCTTGTTCCCGCACACTTTGGTCTTCACGAACTTGAACCTCTCCTGCTGCTCAGGAGTGAGGAACTCGGCACTATAGCCACCCAAACTCCCGGAAACGGCTGATGCGGCCATGGAATCAAGTGTGGAGGTTTTCTGGAGGATTGAGAAGGAAGGAGGAGAGAGATCCCTCAAGAAATTTCGCGGGAAGAGGAGAGAAGCTTCAAAAACTAGCAGAGAGTCGATGTCGAAATCGCTAGGGCATCGGCTTGAGCGTCCAGACGAAAGAGGGAAAAAGGTTGAAGACGAGATATGAATCGTTATCTCATTCAAAAATTTTTTTTTGGAATAAATTAATGCGTTGTGGAAAGTGAGGTGCCAAAAGGCGGCAGAAGAAGACAAAAGAGTTTGACTATTCAAACCGACTTCAATGAGAGAGCGGTTACAAAGGATAATTTGAATTTCTTTTGCTTAAAGCCATGGAGGGAAAAACTACTTAATTCTGAAATTTAATGTGCCAGTTTTAAACAGAACCTTTTTCACAAATTGCACATGCCTAATTCCCTTCTAAGAGATGTGAATCTCTCCTCGGGTAAGGCTTTTGTGAAAATGTCTGCTAACTGACCATTTGTATCAATAAAAGATATTTCAATATTACCATTTGCTACATGATCACGAATAAAATGATATCTAACCTCAATATGCTTGGTCCTTGAATGTTGAACTGGATTCTTGGTGAGATTAATGGCACTGGTGTTGTCACACAACAGTGGGATGGATTTGATGTTTAATCCGAAATCTTCAAGTTGTTGCTTTATCCATAAGAGTTGTGTACAACAACTTCCAGCAGCTACGTATTCAGCTTCAGCTGTAGATAGTGCCACTGAATTTTGTTTCTTTGAAGACCAAGATATCAAACATCCTGCAAGAAATTGACAACAACCACTGGTGCTTTTTCTATCTAATTTGCATCCAGCATAGTCAGCATCAGAATAACCTACTAAGTTAATTTCACAACATTTTGGATACCACAGACCTAAGTCATGAGTTCTTGCTAAATATCTAAATATTCTTTTCACAGAAATTAAATGTGATTCTCTAGGATCGGCCTGATACCTAGCACACATGCATACACTAAATAGAATATCGGGTCTACTAGCTGTTAAGTAAAGTAATGACCCAATCATACCTCTGTAGATCTTTTGATCTACTTTCTTACCATCTTTATCACTGTCCATCCTTGTTGATGTACTCATTGGTGTTGACAGTGGTTTGGCATTATCGAATCCAAATTTCTTCAAGAGTTCTTTTGTGTACTTTGCTTGACAGATGTGAGTTCCTTCCTTTCCTTGTTTGATTTGTAGTCCAAGGAAATAATTAAGTTCTCCCATCATGCTCATTTCAAATTCTCCCTGCATCAACTTTTCAAAGTACTTGCAAAGGGATTCATCAGTAGAACCAAAAATAATATCATCTACATAAATTTGAACTAGTAGAATGTGTTTGACCTTTGACTTTATGAAAAGAGTACTATCTACTTGACCTCTACTGAAACCATGGTTTAAAAGAAAAGAACTAAGCCTTTCATACCAGGCTCTAGGTGCTTGCTTTAAACCATATAATGCCTTGTGAAGTTTGAAAACATGATTAGGAAATTCTGTGTCATCAAAACCCGGGGGTTGTTCCACATAAACTTCCTCTTTTATAAAACCATTTAAGAATGCAGATTTAACATCCATTTGAAATAGTTTTAAGTCTAATGCTGATGCATATGCTAATAATATTCTAATGGCCTCAAGTCTAGCCACAGGTGCATAGGTTTCATCGAAATCTATGCCTTCCTCTTGAGAATAGCCTTGAGCTACCAATCTGGCCTTGTTTCTTAAGATTACACCAGTTTCATCCAATTTATTTCTGAACACCCATTTGGTGCCAATGACTGGATGGTCTGATGGTCTAGGAACAAGTGACCATACTTGGTTTCTCTTGAACTGATTTAGTTCATCTTGCATGGCTAATATCCAAGATTCATCACAAAGAGCTTCATTGACTGTCCTCGGCTCTATTTGAGAAACAAATGCTAGGTAATCACAGGGAATTACATTACCTCTTGTTCTTACCCCTACAGATGGATCACCAATAATATTTTCGAGTGGGTGATCTTTCTTGTGTCTCCATTCCTTTGGAAGATTTTCATGTGTAATTTCCTTTTGTTGCATGTCTTCCAGAGGTGGATCATCCTTGTCCTCAATTGATGTATTCTTTAGTTTCTTGGACAGCTCATCTGTATCATCATTATCACTATCTTCTTCCTTTCTCAAGGAAGGGTTAGTTTCATCAAAAATAATATGTACAGACTGTTCAATTAATAAAGTGCGTTTATTAAATACTCTATAGCCTTTGGGTTTAGAGGTGTACCCCATGAAGATGCCTTCATCTGATTTGGCATCCAACTTACCAATGTCCCTTTTTCCATTGTTGTGGATGAAACAAGGACATCCAAAAGTCCTGAAGTGGCTGATCTTTGGCTTCTTTCCTTTGAACAGTTCATATGCAGTCTTCTTCAGGATTGGCCTGATCATTACTCGGTTGATAATGTAGCTTGCTGTGTTGACTGCTTCAGCCCAGAAGTATCTTGGCAGATCATATTCTGAGAGCATAGTTCTTGCCATATCCAATAGGGTTCTATTCTTTCTCTCAGCGATACCATTTTGCTGTGGTGTTCTTGGTGCTGAGAAATTATGCTCAATTCCCTGATCATCACAGAATCTAGCAAACTTTTCATTCTGAAATTCACCACCATGATCTGATCGGATAGACACAATGCTGAACTTCTGATCTTTCTGGACTTTCTTGCTGAAACTGACAAAGTTTTCGAAAGTGTCATCTTTATGCTCTAGGAATGATACCCATGTGAATCTTGAGTAGTCATCGACTATGACAAATCCAAAGTTCTTTCCTCCAAGACTGGTAGTCCTCATTGGCCCAAATAGATCCATATGAAGGAGCTCTAAGGGTTTTGAGGTGGTCACCACCGTCTTTGACTTGAAGGAGCTCTTGGTGTGCTTTCCCTTAGCACAAGGTCTACAGACACCATCCATTTTTGCACTGACCTTAGGTAGACCTTCCACAAGATTCTTCTTCAGCAATTTTCTCATGCCATCTATGCTGCAATGACCTAGTCGTCTGTGCCATAATTCAGTAGATTTATCCTTATTTGCTGCCAGACAGACGTTTTGTTCCTTGAGTTCCTCAAGATAGAGCACATACAAATTCTTTTCTCTATTAGCTTCAAAGATGACTGCTCCATCCTTCAGTATGCTGCACTTTGACTCTTGAAACTTGATCTGATGGCCTCTGTCACACAGCTGGCTGATGCTAATGAGATTGTGCTTCAATCCCTTGACTAATAACACATCTTCTATGACTGTTTTTCCTTTGTTATTCACAGAGCCACTGCCTATCACTGTTCCTTTCCCATTATCTCCATAAGTGACTATTCCTTCTTCAGCTTGGAGATGAGAGAATAACTTCTGGTTTCCTGACATGTGCCTTGAGCACCCACTATCCAAATACCATTTGGATGCTCGAGGGATAACCTGAAATAAAAACATCAAGTTTTAGGTACCCAAATTCTTTTGGGTCCTGATGGGTTAGTATCATTGATTTTACTTTTTATTATCCATTTCTTATGTCTTGTTGGGCATGTCGTTATGATATGTCCTAACTTGTTGCAGTGACTACAGCAGGATAATTTGGTTACTTTTTCTATATATTTGAAATCAGCTTTGTATGCTATATCTTGTTCAGGTACAAATTTTGGTGTTGGATATGTTTTAGGATAAACTATGGTTTCTTCATTATCTGGGGGTGTATATCCTAATCCATTTTTCTTCTTACCTGATCTTCTAGCACCTTTTAATATGAGGGAGTTTTTACCATTTGTGAATTTTTCTAACGTGCTAGATAAATTTATGTTTTCTTCTGTTAGAGTCTTGATTTCAGTTCTTAGTTTATCTACATTTTCCTGTTTTACTAATTCTGTTATTTGTTTATTTTTATCTTTTAAGTCTTCACATAATAATTCATTTCTTCTTTTAAGTTCAGTTATTTGTTTTTCTAATTCTTCATTTTCTATTTTCAAATCAGAATTAGTGTTTTCTAAACATGTATTATTTTTCTTACTAGCTTTTAATAATTTAGTTACTTCTTTGTATTTATTATACAGTTCATTGAATGCTTCCTCTAAGTTATCTGAATCAGAATCATTACATGAATCGAAAGAGGAGTCAGAGGTTACCTTTTCATCAATATTGGCCATGAACGCCAGATTGGCTTCTTCTTCATCGCTGCAGGAGCTTGACTCACTGTCTGAGTCACTACTGTTCCCCCATGCTGCTGCCATCGCCTTCTTCTTGTACCTTCTGAACTTCTTGGAGCTCTCTTTCTTTCCGAACTCCGGCTTCTTGAATTTTGGACACTCAGCTTTAATGTGTCCTGGCTTCTTACATTCATAGCAGATGGGTTCTCCTTTCTTCATCTCTTTTCCATCTGGCTTCTTGAAGTCCTTATTCCTTTTGAAGTGCCTTCTACCAGATTGGAACTTCTTCTTCTTAGCCAAAATCCGCTGCAATCTTCTAGATAGCATTGCTTCCTCATTCTCGCTGTCCACATCACTTTCACTCTCATCTGAACTTGCTTCTGGTGAATCTTCTTCAGCTTTTAAGGCGTTGGAGTGCTTCTTTCTGCTAGAGGACTCTCCTAGCATTTCCATGTTGATCTCATGGGCCATGAGGGGCCCAATGAGCTTTTCTACTGACATTCTCTTCAGGTCATTAGCTTCTTCTATTGCTGTGACCTTTGGGTCCATGAGGACGGTAAGGATCTAAGTATTTTCCTCACCATGTCTCCAATCTCATAGGTTTTCCCCAGACCAGCTAGTCCATTTGTGATGTCAGTGAACCGACTGAACATTTGAGTTATGGATTCACCTGATTGCATCTGAAATCTCTCATACTGAGTGACAAGAATGTCGATTCTTGTTTCCTTTACCTTGTCTGTGCCTTCATATGTGATCCTGAGCTTTTCCCACATTTCCATTGAGGATTTGCAGGCTGAAACTCTGTTGAACTCCTTCTTACTTAGAGCACAGCATAAGATGCTCTTTGCTTTGCAATTCAAGGAGATCTTCTTTCTGTCATCATCTGTCCATTGAGCTTTCTCATTTGTGACTAGGAGATCACCTTCTTCTATTATGGACCAAATCTGATAATCGTGGCCTTGCAGAAAATACTCCATTCTGGTTTTCCAATATGTGTAATCTTTCCATCGAACAATGGTGGTCGGTTGACAGACTGACCTTCGTTGTGACTTTGGGCTGCCATGGATCTTTACTCTTCAGATCGTTGGATCCTTTCTTTGTCGAAGAGACTCGCTCTGATACCACTTGTTGCCCAGTTGACGAGCCCAGAGGGGGGGTGAATGGGTCTTTTTAAAAATAATCTAGAAGATACCTGTAACTAAAAACATTCACACAAACGTTCTTCGAAGGAGGTTAGTGACTGTTAGTTTAAATATCAAACACACAAAGAAGACAATCACACAACACAAGGATTATCCTGGTTCGGACCTCCTCTCCTTAGGAGTCCTACGTCCAGTCCCTGAGCAACAACTCAGGATTTCACTAACTAGGGTACAGTCCCCTAAGGACGCAACAACACCCAGCTCAGCTGGTCTTCCTTCACACCCGAAGGGAACAACAACACCCTGGATACCCCACCAGGTCTTCCTTCACAACCGAAGGGAAAACAACACCCTGGATGCCACCAGGTCTTCCTTCACAACCGAAGGGAAAAACTCCTCAAAGAGAATTGAATGAAATTCAAGCCCTAGATCAAGCTTTTGACAAGCAAGATCTGAAGCCACTAGCACTGAGAGCAAAGAATCTAAGCTAAGCGCACTCTCAGAACTACACAAGCTCTCTCAAGATTTTCACTACAGAGAGGAGAGCAAAGAGCAACACAAGAAGGAATGAACTTGTTGGCTCTTAGAATTCTAGCAGAGGATTTTTGATCACTTGAACGAGTTTTCTCAGCTTTAGTCATATTTTGATCTTCTCTTCTGTCTTGAATTTATATCTTCTTTTGAAATTCGCCCGTTGAAGTAACCGTTGTCTCTCTTTGAGTAGTCGTTAGACTAAATGACACCTGGAGTCTTGGAAGCTTCCAGTCAACAGTCTTTTGATCACTTGAGCACGCAAAGAGATGAGATCTTCAGAGATATCCTTTGGCTTCTATTTGTTTAACGTTGTAACGTGGAGCTAGATCAGAGGTCTGCACAAATGTTAATCTCAAATAGCAGACAGCTAAGCTGTCTCTGATGTCAGTCAACGTTAGTAGCAATAGACATGAAAATAGTAATGCCAAATAGCTAGGTCTAAAAGACGTAATCAGAGAAAGCACGATAATGGACGATATCGTCTGCATGCATGCAGAGATACGTTCAGATCTCATAAATGCAGAAGCGTCAGAGATATATCTACGTGGACTTTGACTAGTCAACGCTTTTAAGATGAATAAGATATCAAGTCGATATTAGATATGAAATTGATGGCTATATGACTTATGAAATCGTTATGAATAAGTCAGATTGACCAAGTCATTATGAGATATAGCAAATCGTTGTGAAACACTTATCAAATCGTTATAGAAAGCAAATCGTTGTGTTCACTGAAGAAATCGTTGTGAAACACTTAGCAAATCGTTATAGAAAGCAAATCATTGTGTTCACTGAAGAAATCGTTGTGAAATACTTATCGAATCGTTATCGAAATTAAATCGTTGTGTTCACTGAAGAAATCGTTGTGAAATACTTATCGAATCGTTATAGAAAGCAAATCGTTGTGTTCACTGAAGAAATCGTTGTGAAACATTAACAAATCGTTATAGAAAGCAAATCATTGTGTTCACTGAAGAAATCGTTGTGAAACACTTAGCAAATCATTATAGAAAGCAAATCGTTGTGTTCACTGAAGAAATCGTTGTGAAACACTTATCGAATCGTTATAGAAAGCAATCGTTACGCTTTCTAAAGAAATCGTTGCGATGACTTATAGAATCGTTATGACAGACAAGTCGTTACGCTTTCTAAAGAAATCATTGCGATGACTTATAGAATCGTTATGATAGGCAAGTCGTTACACTTTCTAAAGAAATCGTTGCGATGACTTATAGAATCGTTATGATAGGCAAGTCGTTACGCTTTCTAAAGAAATCGTTGCGATGACTTATAGAATCGTTATGATAGGCAAGTCATTACGCTTTCTAAAAAAATCATTGCGATGACTTATAGAATCGTTATGATAGGCAAGTCATTACGCTTTCTAAAGAAATCGTTGCGATGACATAGAATCGTTATGACAGGCAAGTCGTTATGCTTTCTAAAGAAATCGTTGCGATGACATAGAATCGTTATGACAGGCAAGTGGTTATGCTTTCTAAAGAAATCGTTGCGATGACTTATATAATCGTTATACTTACAAAGAAATCGTTATGATCTTCATCAGAAATCTATTTGGACTCTGAGAAATATCATGTTGAAAAGATTAAGGCTTCAGAGAAGTAATGCATACCTTTATTGGCTTGTTTGACCTTGGTATTTTTCCTGTACTTAAGACTTATGAAATATTCATTAGATATTATTGATAAAATCTAGTTTAGTTTTGTTAATCACCAAATACATATGTAATTAATTAAAATTACATGGGGACAGACTGATCATCACAGACGAGAGAGGGAAAAAGGTAGAAGATGGGAGATGAATCGTTCCCACATCGATTTTTGTAAATAAATAAATGCTTTGTGGAAAGTGAGGCGCCAAAAGGCGACAGAAAACGACAAAAGAGTTTGACTATTCAAACCGACTTTAATAAAAGAGCTGGCAGGAAAGATAATTTGAATTTCTTTTGCTTAAGTCCATGGAGGGAAAAATTTACTTAATTCTAAAAATTTATATGCCAGTTTTAAACAGAAATCTTTTCACCACTTACATATGCCCAATTCCCTTCTAAGAGATGTGAATCTCTCTTCAGGTAAGACTTTTGTGGAAATGTTTGCTAACTGACCGTTTGTATCAATAAATGATATTTCAATGTTACCATTTGCAACATGATCGCGAATGAAATAATATCTAACCTTAATATGCTTGGTCCTTGAATGTTGGACTGGATTTTTGGTGAGATTGATAGCACTGATATTGTCACACAATAGTGGAATCGATTTGATTTTTAATCCGAAATCTTCAAGTTGTTGCTTATCCATAGGAGTTGTGTACAGCAACTTCCAGCAGCCACGTACTCAACTTCAGCTGTAGACAATGCCACTGAATTTTGTTTCTTTGATGACCAGGATATCAAACACCCTGCAAGAAATTGACAACAACCACTGGTACTTTTTCTATCTACTTTGCATCCAGCATAGTCAGCATCAGAGTATCCTACTAAGTTAATTTCACAAGATTTTGGATACCACAGACCTAAATCATGAGTTCTAGCTAAATATCTAAATATTCTTTTCACAGAAATTAAATGTGATTCTCTAGGATCTGCTTGATACCTATCACACATGCATACACTAAATAGGATATCGGGTCTACTAGCTGTTAAATAAAGCAGTGAACCTATCATACCTCTGTAGACCTTTTGATCTACTTTCTTACCATCTTTGTCACTGTCCATCCTTATTGATGTACTCATTGGTGTTGACAGTGGCTTGGCATTATCGAATCTAAATTTCTTCAAGAGTTCTTTTGTGTACTTTGCTTGGCAGATGTGAGTTCCTTCTTTTCCCTGCTTGATTTGTAGTCCAAGGAAATAATTGAGCTCTCCCATCATGCTCATCTCAAATTCTCCCTGCATCAGCTTTTTAAAATACTTGCAAAGGGATTCATCAGTAGATCCAAAGATAATGTCATCTACATAAATCTGTACAAGTAGTATGCTTTTAACTTTTGATTTTACAAATAGAGTGCTATCTACTTGACCTCTATTGAAACCATGGTTTAGAAGAAAAGAACTAAGCCTTTCATACCAGGCCCTAGGCGCTTGCTTTAATCCATATAAAGTTTTATGAAGTTTGAAAACATGATTAGGAAATTCTGTGTCATCAAAACCCGGGGGTTGTTCCACATAAACTTCCTCTTTTATAAAACCATTTAAGAATGCAGATTTGACATCCATTTGTAATAGTTTTAAATCTAATGCTGATGCATATGCAAGTAATATTCTAATAGCCTTAAGTCTAGCTACATGTGCATAGGTTTCATCGAAATCTATGCCTTCCTCTTGGGAATAGCCTTGAGCTACCAGTCTGTCCTTGTTTCTTAAGATCACACCAGCCTCATTCAATTTGTTTCTGAACACCCATTTGGTGCCAATAACTGGATGGTCTGATGGTCTAGGAACAAGTGACCATACTTGGTTTCTCTTGAGCTGATTTAGTTCATCTTGCATGGCCAAGATCCAAGATTCATCACCAAGAGCTTCATTGACTGTCCTCGGTTCTATTTTAGAAACAAATGCTAAATAATCACAGGGTATCATGTTACCTCTTGTTCTTACCCCAACAGATGAATCGCCAATAATATTCTCAGGTGGGTGATCTTTCTTGTATCTCCACTCCTTTGGAAGATTTTCATGAGTAATTTTCTTTTGTTGCATGTCTTCCAGAGGTGGATCATCCTTGTCCTCAATTGATGTATTCTTTAGTTTCTTGGACAGTTCATCTGCATCATCATTGTCACTATCTTCTTCCTTTCTCAAGGAAGGGTTAGTTTCATAAAAAATAATATGTACAGACTGTTCAATTAATAAAGTGCGTTTATTAAATACTCTATAGCCTTTGGGTTTAGAGGTGTACCCCATGAAGATGCCTTCATCTGATTTGGCATCCAACTTACCAATGTCCCTTTTTCCATTGTTGTGGATGAAACAAGGACATCCAAATGTCCTGAAGTGGTTGATCTTGGGTTTCTTTCCTTTAAACAGTTCATATGCAGTCTTCTTTAGGATTGGCCTGATCATTACTCTGTTGATAATGTAGCTTGCTGTGTTGACTGCTTCAGCCCAAAAGTACCTTGGCAGATCATATTCTGATAACATTGTTCTTGCCATATCCAATAGAGTTCTATTCTTTCTCTCAGCAATTCCATTTTGCTGTGGTGTCCTTGGTGCTGAGAAGTTATGCTCAATCCCCTGATCATCATAGAATTTAGCAAAATTTTCACTCTGAAATTCACCACCATGATCTGATCGGATAGAAACATTGCTGAATTTCTGATTCTTCTGGACTTTCTTGCTGAAACTAACAAAGTTTTCAAATGTGTCATCTTTATGCTCTAGGAATGATACCCATGTGAATCTTGAGTAATCATCGACTATGACAAATCCAAAGTTCTTTCCTCCAAGACTGGTAGTCCTCATTGGCCCAAATAGATCCATATGAAGGAGCTCTAAGGGTTTTGAGGTGGTTGCCACTGTTTTTGACTTGAAGGAGCTCTTGGTGTGCTTTCCCTTAGCACAAGATCTACAGACACCTTCTATTTTTGCACTGACCTTTGGCAGACCTTCCACAAGATTTTCTTTAGCAATTTTCTCATGCCATCTATGCTACAATGTCCTAGTCTTTTGTGCCATAACTCAGTAGATTTATCCTTATTTGCCACCAGACAGACATTTTGATCTTTGAGTTCCTCAAGATAGAGCACATATAAGTTCTTTTCTCTATTTGCTTCAAATATAACTGCTCCATCCTTCAATATGCTGCATTTTGATCTTGAAACTGGATCTGATGGCCTCTATCACATAGCTGGCTGATGCTAATGAGATTATGCTTCAACCCTTTGACAAGCAATACATCTTCAATAACTATTTTTTCTTTGTTGTTCACAGAGCCACTGCCTATCACTGTTCCCTTTCCATTATCACCATATGTGACGGTTCCTTCTTTAGCTTGAAGATGAGTGAATAGCTTCTGGTTTCCAGACATGTGCCTTGAGCACCCACTGTCCAAATACCATTTGGATCTTCGAGTGTTAACCTGAAATAAAACCATCAAGTTTTAGGTACCCAAATTTTTTTGGGTCCTTATGGGTTAGTATCATCAACTTTTCCTTTTATTACCCATTTCTTATGTCTTGTTGGACACGTGGTTTTTATATGACCTAACTTATTGCAATGACTACAACAAGATGTTTTAGTTATTTTTTCAATATATTTGAAATTGGCTTTATATGATATGTCTTGTTCAGGTACAAAATTTGGAGTTGGGTATATTTTAGGATAGATTACGGTTTCTTCATTATCTGGAGGTGTATATCCTAATCCTTGTATTTTCTTTCCTGATCTTCTGGCACCTTTTAATATTAATGGGTTTTTACCATTTGTAAATTTTTCCAATGTGTTGGATAACTTAATGTTTTCTTATGTTAGTGTCTTAATTTCGGTTTTCAGTTCATCTGAGCTTGCTTGTTTTTCTAGTTTAATTATTTATTCATTTTTAGTTTTTAGATCCTCACACAACAGTTCATTTCTCCTTTTAAGTTCAGTTATTTGGCTTTCTAATTGTTCATTTTCTGATTTTAGATCTGAATTTGTGTTTTCTAGACAAGCATTATTTTTCTTGCTTATTTTTAATAGTTTGGTTGCTTCTTTATATTTACAGTATAATTCGTTGAAGGCTTCTTCTAGACTATCGGAATCTGAACCATTACAAGAATCAAATGATGAGTCAGAGGTTACCTTTTCCTCGATATTTGCCATGAAGGCCAAGTTGGCTTCTTCCTCATCACTGGTTGAACTTGACTCACTGTCTGAGTCGCTGCTGTTGCTCCATGCAGCTGCCATAGCCTTCTTCTTATACTTCCTGAATATCTTAGAGCTCTCTCTCTTCCTGAATTCAGGCTTCTTGAGCTTTGGATATTCAGCTTTGATATGTCTTGGTTTTTTGCACTCGTAGCATATGGGCTCACTCTTCTTTTGATCCTTTCCATCTGGTTTCTTGAAGTCTTTATTTCTCTTGAAGTGTCTTCTACCAGATTGGAACTTCTTTTTCTTTGCTAGAATGTGTTGCAATCTTTTTGACAGCATAGCTTCTTCATCTTCGCAACCACTTGAGTTCTCATCTTTAGCTGATAACTCATCTGACTTGTCTTGTTCTGCTTTAAGAGCATTTGAATGCTTCTTTCTGCTAGAAGACTCTCCTAGCCTTTCCATGTTGATCTCATGGGCCATAAGGGACCCAATGAGCATTTCCAAAGACATCCTTTTCAGATCATTAGCTTCTTCAATAGCTGTGACCTTTGGGGTCCATGAGGATGGTAAGGATCTAAGAATTTTCCTCACCATGTCTCCAATCTCATAGGTTTTTCCTAGTCCGGCTAACCCATTTGTGATATCTGTAAATCTGTTGAACATCTGGGTTATGGATTCACCTGATTGCATCTGAAATCTTTCATATTGTGTAACAAGAATATCAATTCTTGTCTCCTTCACCTTGTCTGTGCCTTCATAGGTAATTCTAAGCTTTTCCCACATCTCCATTGTGGATTTGTAGGCTGAAACTATGTTGAATTCCTTTTTTCTTAGTGCACAGCACAGAATACTCTTAGCCTTACAGTTCAAGGAGATCTTTTTCCTGTCATCATCTGTCCACTGAGCTTTCTCATTTGTGACCAGGAGATCACCTTCTTCTACTATTGACCATATCTGATAGTCGTGACCTTGGAGAAAGTACTCCATTCTAGTCTTCCAATAAGCATAATCTTCACCATCAAAGAGAGGGGGTCGATTGACAGACTGACCTTCAATGTTACCTTGGGCTGCCATGGATCTTTACTCTTCAGATTGTTGGATCTTCTTCTTTGTTGAAGAGACTCGCTCTGATACCACTTGTTGTCCGATTAACAAGCCCAGAGAGGGGGGTGAATGGGTCTTTAAAAAAATATTTGATTAGTACCTGTACTTAAAACATACACATAAAGACGTTCTTTGTTGAAGGTTAGTAACAGTTAGTTCAAAGCGCAATCACACAAGATAAACAACCACACAACACAAGAACTTATCCTAGTTCGGACCTCCTCTCCTTAGGAGTCCTACGTCCAGCCCCTGAGCAACAACTCAGGATTCCACTAACTAGGGTACAGTCCCCTTAAGGACACTACAACACCCAGCTCAGCTGGTCTTTCTTCACATGAAGGGAAACAACACCCTAGATACCCCACCAGGTCTTCCTTCACAGCCGAAGGGAAACAACACCCTGGATTCCACCAGGTCTTCCTTCACATACGAAGGGAAACACCACAAAGATAAGCAATAAGGACAAGACCCTAGATCAAGCTTCAACAAGCTAAGATCTGAAGCAAGTAGAACTGAGAGTAAAAGATCTAGAAACGCAAAAGACTCTTAGAACTACACGAGCTCTCTCTCAAGATTTTCACTACAGTGTGGAGAGCAAAGAGCAACACAGAAAAGAATGAGGTTCTAGGCTCTTAGAATTCTATCAGAAGATTTGAATAGCTTGAGCGTTCGTCGTATCTTTTCTTCTGAACTTCTGTCTTGTATTTATATCTCCATTTAAGATATGGCCGTTGAAGTAACCGTTGTCTCTTAGATTGGTAGATGTTATATTGCTTGACATTTGGAAGCTTCAACAATCTTTTATCCAGTTGAGCACGCAAAGAGATAATGTCTTCTGGCGTCTGTATGGTCTAACGTTGTATGACAGAACGTCTTTAGGACCCTACACAAATTAAATGCTAAAACAGTAGACAGCTAGGCTGTCTCTTGTTGTCAGTAAACGTTGATATGAGTATTCACCAAAATAGCAATGCCAAATAGCTTGTTCTAAAAGTTGTTGACAGAAAATGCACGATAATGAAAAGATATCATCTGCATGCATGCAGAGATACGTTCTGTCTTCATTAAATGCACAGCAGTCAGACAGATAGAAGAAGTCTTTGACTATTCAACGCTTTAAGAGATAAGATAAATATCAAGTCGTTATAAACTATATAAAGTCGTTGTCTATATGACTTATGAAATCGTTATGAATACCAACAAGTCATTATAGAGAGAAAATCGTTGTATCCATCAAAGAAATCGTTATAGTCACTTAACAAGTCATTATGAAAAGCAAGTCGATGTGTTCAATGAAGAAATTGTTATGAACACTTAACAAATCATTATGAGCTTTAAAGAAATCATTGCGTGAAACAAATTGTTACGAGCGCTAAAGAAATCGTTGCGTGAAGCAAATCGTTATGAGCGCTAAAGAAATCGTTGCGCGAAGCAAATCGTTATGAGCGCTAAAGAAATCGTTGCGTGAAGCAAATCGTTATGAGCGCTAAAGAAATCGTTGCGCGAAGCAAATCGTTATGAGCGCTAAAGAAATCGTTGCGCGAAGCAAATCGTTACGATGGGCAAATCGTTATGATGACTTAAGAAATTGTTGCGATAAGCAAATCGTTATGATGGGCAAATCGTTATGATGACTTAAGAAATCATTATGAATTCAAATCGTTATAGCACTAAAGGAAGTCGTTGTGACTTTCAACAGAAGTCGATGTGGACTTAGAGAAATACGATCCTGACAAGATAAAAGCTTTAGAGAGGTAATGCTTACCAACATTGGCTCGTGTGACCTTGGCATATTTCCTGTACTTAAGACTTATGAAATATATGTTAGAGATTATTGAAGGAATTTTGTTAATCACCAAAAAATAATAATAAAAATAAATAGGTAATTAAAATTACATAGGGACAGACTGATCCTCAGATCCCATACCATGAAACTTTTATCTAGATACTACATGATGTTAGGGTTCTAATGATCATATTTCCCCCAATTTTCATCATGCATCCTATGCGAATTAAATCGTTTTCCATGGCTGTGCACGTTTTAGGTCACCGAAATGTAACCTGATTAAAGCATGCCCAATACCTATTTATTTTCTAATTCCTCGTGCATGTTGGTACATCTACGTGTCTACTATCATTCAAAACTAATTTCATGATTTTTGGATGTTCCTATGATTTTATACGGATTTTAGATCAACCCTGTGTCATGCTTGGAAGGAAGGACCGACCTAAAAAGGGTTGTTTTTCCCCCTTTCTGGGTCGGGCTGCCCTTCTGAAATCGCGACGGCCCGACCCATCGCGATCTCAGAAGGGTCGCGATAGGCCGATCCACCGCGTCATGAACGCGACGGCCCGACCCGTTGTGATTTTCGACGGCTCACCCCAACCGGCCCGGTTCAAGCAGAACGCGACCGGCCGCTTTGTCGCGACATGAAACCCGTCGCGATTTCAAAATGTCGCCAGAAACCCTTATTTTCTCTTATACCCCTGCTATTTACACCATTTGACCCTTGTTTGAACTTAATTAAGCACAGTTATGCATAGTAATGATTTGAATATTTATATTTTGAAATAATTACATAAATTCAATTAAATAAAAGCCATGTGCACAATTTTTCATACTCTCTTGATTTCTTTACACTTGCACACACCAAATATTAATATTTGCCATGAGACCCTTTTAAACTAATCGATAATATATCTGGTAATTAAGAGTAATTATTCACTTAATTTCCCAATTATTTAAATGATACTTGTCTTCGTTTTATTAGCGTGAATTGTACACCGTTATCGCATCCCTCTACTGTAGACACGCGAATTTGACTCCACCGTGGGCAAATTTCATATTGCGCCATAATGCCACAAATGACTCTCTTTTTGCCTTGCAAGAGTATTTTCCCGATATTTCTGGATCTCACCCATTTCTTCCTGGTGCTTCCCCGTTCTTCCCCGGTGCTTCCCCTCCATTTCCAAGGCTCATCGGAGGTCGTGGGCAGAAATCCTTGTTGCGATGGGTCTGGTGGTCGCATCTGAAACGCGTCCGGCATGGTCGACGTGACTCCATCAAGTCACGCCCGGCATGTTGGGCGTGACCAGGCCGACTGGCCCTTGTCGAGACGGGTCTGGGGGACGCGTTTTGAAACGCGTCTGGCATGGCGGACGCGATTCTATCGATTCCCATTATTACGCCGGGTATGCTGGGCGCGACTAAGCCAAAGGGTCCTTATCGCGGCAGCCTTCTGTGACGCGACAAGGCATTTGCTTATTTTATTTACAGAGATTGCCCATTGCCACTTCATGAACGCGTCCGCTATAGGCGACGCGATTCTAATGTCGGTTTTGGCAGGATTTTTCATAAATAAAAATATGGAAATACTTTTTCGCGTCCTGTCTTGCCGCCGCATTTCAAATCAGAGACGCGTCAGAACATGCCGACGCGATTAGGCCCTAGGCCCCAAAAGTCGTCACACTCAAGTGCTCGTACCTCGAATCCCGAGGAATCTTTGAATCGCGTCTGTCCGTGCCGACGCGATTAGGTCCTGCACCCGTACCCCTAGACCCAGAAGTCGCCGCATTTATGGTAGGTCGACGCGTTTCAAGAATGCGGCAGTCGTCCCCGAAGCGACTTTGAACCATAGCCCATACCCTCGATTGTCAAATCAAGCGGGAAATGCGGGCTTCTGAATCGCGGCGTCCAGACTGGACGCGACTCAACCTCATAGTCATGTCCGCTGTTGCCGACGCGATTCAAAGCTGTGTTGCCTATAAATAGACCCCCGAGGGTCATTTGTAGGTAGGGGTCCATTCACTGCGGCGAAGCCCTACCGAATTCCCGCCTGGACTTCCGGCCCAAGGGGACCATCTACTTCAAGCCACTCATTCCCTCCTTGGAGCTCGGAGCCGGCGTCCCCGTCGTCTTCCTCATACGAACCAGAACGAGGCGGGAGGAAGCTTCTTCCTTGTCTTCCTCCGTCCATCCAGTCAGCAGCACCGCCGCGCCGTTCAAAATCTGGGGAAGCACCCCCCTTCCCCCTCTTTTCTTCATTCATATCCATCTCCTCCGGGCCCCATGTGGCTCCTATACTCCTTTTCTTACACACACACATGCATGCATTACACACACCACATTTTTAGGGGTTTAAAAGCCATTACATGGTAAGTCGTCCCCCATGTTCTTTATTCATTTCATTTCATTCTTTTGGATTCGATACTACACATTATTTGGCTAATCCCCTTTTCCTTTCTTTGTCTTTTTTCTTTGTCAGGGTAATCAACACGAGGAAAACGCCCTCTACCACGGTCGGTCGTGCTCGTAGAGGAAGAGGAACCCACATCCCCTACGCAATCTCCCCACGCTCCAACAGGTATTATCCTCGATCACTTCTTCCACCCGCACCCCTTCGCACGTGCATTCTCCGTTCAACACCCTCGCGTGCCTGACGATCACGTTCTTTCCATCTCACCCCATATCCCTCTTTCTGGACGCTTGGAGTTCCCGACGAACTCAAAGTGGTATCCACAAATTGACGATCACGGTGGGACATCTTTTTGCATTTCCTCGTGATTACCCCCTCCTTCGTTCCCCATGTGGCACTCTTCTTTCTTTTCCTACTTATACCCTACTGCATCTGTGTTTAATTTTCTATTTTTTTACACATCTCCCGCTTTCCTGCACTTTTTTCTGCCTCCGGGTGGCCTTTTGGAATCACATCCAACACAGAGGACGCGTTTATAATGCGTCCACTAAACCGGACGCGTTTCATTTGTTGTCGCGGTGACTAAAGCCGACGCGTTCAGCTTCTTTGTCGCGGCGGCTAAGACCGACGCGTCTCTGTATATCCTGTATTTTATTTCCTATACATCTTCCCTGTTTACTACTTGTTTACTACTTTCTTTTTTGTTCTCGGGTGCCTTCTGGAATCGCGTCCAATACAGAGGACGAGTTTATAACGCGTCTACTGAACGGGACGCGTTTCACTTTGTGTCACGGCGGCAAAGTCCGATGGTTCTTGTCGCGGCGGCTAAGGCCGACGCGTTTCTGTCTGATAGACCGTCCACAGGGACCGACCGTGGCGCTGACAACCTTCTGTGGCTCTCAGATCCGCGGCCAGGTGACTGGACGCGATTAAGTCAAATAGCGACCGCTGTATCGGACGCGATTTGACTGACTGACAGAAACACGCCCTTTTGCTGTCATTTTGTTATAAACTGTTGCATACAGGGCATTTTGCATCGGTCGGGGGACCTCCTTCCCTCATATCCTAGGCTCCACACACCCTTCCGGTGAAGGCAAGCTCTCCATCAGGCATTCCGTCTCTTTGGACTAGCGAACCTTCTCCCGGAACCCTGTAAGTCTCCGTACCCCGTGGATTCCCTCACGGCAGACCGAGCTGGGCGGTACCACTCCGTTGACCCGGGTATAGATATCCATTGCGTGGTGAGAGGTGATTCTTGTTGTACCCGAATTTCCATACTCTACCCAACTAGGATCTCACCTGGAGTGACACAATAATTTTCCAATCCATTAATTAAATTGTGAAACTCCCAAAAACAAGCGCTAAGCATCATAACTTGTTTGAGCCATCTTGCTTGACTTAAATCTTTGTTCAACTTGCTTGTTTGCTTGCTTGATTAAAAATGGACCCACACCATCATGCTAAGTTTTATAAGGACTATGAGGATAGTGTTAAATCTCCATCCTTTCAATCCCATGTCTGTCCATCTCACCACCGTGAGGGGGATACTTTTACTTCCTATAGTATGTGCGCACACCGCGCACTAACCAATTGATGTCCCTCACATATACCTCCAATCAAAACCTGGCGAGAGCCTTCCCCCGCCATGATTCCAAAGTCCAGACTATCCTGCATGCACTCGATCAGCTCACCCCTCAACAACTCAACCTGATTCAATCCTTGGTTGAGGGTGTGACCCTTCTCCCTCTCCTTCTCCCAGTCACCCACCTTTGTACCTTCGGTGACTTCGCCACATACCCTTGTACATTCTTCATCATCTCGGCACCCTGGCCATTTGCACTCCCATGCTCCGGTCCACACGGACCAACCCTTGGGAAGGCCCCATCAATTCAAGGCCACCCCCATGTACTCCCTCATATGCCCAGCAGCAACCCACTCCACTCCAAAATGCTCTTCTCCACAAATTGAACGATTTGGAGAACCATATAAATAAGCTGTCCATCCCATGGGTGACCCCGTCGCCGCCATGCCGGTCTCCCTCAAATTTATATACATCCTTCGAAGATGCCGTCGTACTGACTGTACAATGGCATGGGTAATCCCTACCTTCATGTCAATGAATTTCTCTATGAGTCCTCTCGTTGGCAACGAGACCCCATCACCTTGGCATTTTTATTCAGAAAATCTCTTGACGGCCCTGCACTCGAATGGTTCTACTCTTTAGAGCCAAGTGAGGTAGGAGACTTCCGCCCCCTGCATAAAAAATTCCTTCAAAGGTACAAAGACCACGTCAGACCCTATCTCTCTATCACGGATCTAGCATCCGAGAAGATGAGGGCCAATGAGGAATTTGTACAATTTGCTGACCGTTGGAGGTCAATGGCCCTTAGAATGCAAAATGTGCTCTCGAAGTCGGAGCAAGTCAAAATCATTATTTCCAACTCCACTCCGAGGTTCAAGCACATTATGTCCATGAACCAGATCACTTCCATGGAAGAGCTCTACGAGTGGGGACATTACATCCAGACACATCTGATGGACTCCCTGATCGTAGACTTGCTTGATCAAATTAATCCGAGAAAGAACGGATCAGTGGACACCATCCACCATCCACCTCACCACTATACAACAACCACATCGTATGCCCCTTCGCATACGCCACCCATCTACCACAACATACCTCCACCCAAGCGTCCACTAATTCGTTCTCCTCGGACACAACATCCTCCAACCGGGCCATACGACACCCCTATCATTCAAGAAGAAGCTCTCGTGCCCTACGTTGCACCTGCTCCGGTACCCATACCAGCTCCAGCTACCATACCTCCACCACAGCCTGTTGCTCGGGCTGAGGTTGCCAGCGCCCAACCCATCTATGAAACCACTTGGTGTTACGACGATGAACCTTCCGAGGTCCTGTTCGTACTCCATTTACCTACCCCTCCCACATTGCCATCCATTATCATCAAACCCTCCACTACTAAACCTCCACCAACCATTCCATCCACTATTACACCAACCGTTACACCCCCCGTTGTGCAACACCCTTGGCAACTGAACCCGAGCAAAGCCTCCCTGTCATACTTACTACACCTCCATCGTCCATACAACCTCCCATTACACCCACCATATCCACCCCCATTCGACGGAGCGGGTGCAAGTTTTTAAGGAGCAACAAGCAAGTACAACAGAAGAAGGAAGACCCGGGACCGGGCATGCTATTCAAAATCCAAGATCATATCCCTCGCATGCCGGTCATTGTTTCCATACTAGGCATATTCACTGAGCGGAAGTCCCCCCCCTCCATTCATGGCTGTCAAGAGGCCTTTTAAAAATATGCCAATCATTCCGGTTGCCAACTGGGCACATTTTAGAATACTCATAGGGAATCAAACCCTCCAAGCTCTCATGACCCTCACACCATTGTTGTGAACCTTCCCACTCTAGTGAAGGGTCAACCATTCAGATTGTGCTAACTCATTCCAGAGCCAAACCCTTAGCACAATCAATACTCAAGGGGGTCGTGCCCCCTTCTATATTCAACGCCTTACAATCTTCGGGCACGGTCCCCACATTGTTGCTTCCAACTCTACAAGTGGAACTCCCCACTATTTCCCTCAACTATGTTCCAAGGGAGTTGCCACTGTCATTTGACACTCCGGCGGAAGTCAACAATCCTCCCCCAATCATTGAGAGCCATTCAATCCCTCCGAGAAGAGCAAGGCCATCCACCCACTGGGCCAAACATGTGAGGAAGTACTTGAGGGTCAGAATGCCAACTCCCAAGCAGAACCGCAATAGCCGGGCAAGGCAAAAGACCAAGGGGCCTCCGCCACCTTCTCCTTTTCATTCCAATCATCTTTTGTGCTCCTTAGCCCCTTCCCGTGGGTTCTCACACATCCCTCCCCACGAGAGGCCTTTTCTTTCATCTTTTTTATGATCCATTCTTCTGCACTGATTATTGCGCCCCTTTTTGTAATCCTTACTCTCCCCTCCGTGCACCGCGTGGCACAACTTCTTTTGTGCCCCACAAGGCACTTCCCTCATCGTGCCCCACGTGGCACAACCCCTTTTCGTGCCCCAAGAGGCACATCCCATCCCGTGCCCCACGCGGCACATCTCCTTCTTGTGTCCCACGCGGCACTTTCCCTCTGCGCCCCCACTAGCGCACCCCTATTTGGCCCCTTGCGCCCACTTGTTCCCTTCTCCCCTCCGGATTCTTCTCTTTTTGCTGGGCACCGCACCCTCCTTCTTCTCCAAATCCCTCCGGCCCCGCCGGAGTCTTCAAAGTCCTTCCGCAATTCTCTCCTTGCCATTTTCAATCAGATCATTCGACCTTTCTCCCACTGTTTTTGGGCTTTTTAGTCCCCATGTATCTCTTTAATTTCTAAATAAAATTGTAAATTCTTCTAGACCTCTGAGTCTTGCTATACGTCATGAATTTTTTCGGATCCATGTGGATCCTGTGTTTGGCGTTTGTGGTGGCCAGTGTGTGGCTAATGTGGTGTGTTCCAAGTTTTTTCGCAGGTTTTGGGGCTTACTGGGCCGGTTGTTTCGGCCCATAATACCCCGCGGTTCACTGTCTGTGAATGCGACAAGGAGGGACGTCGTGATCTGATCATGACGGTCCTGCATGTCGCGTTCCTGTTGCCGCCCAGAGGCAACAGACGTCTGCATGTGTGCCGTGTGTCGCGCGCCGGATGACCTGCAGACGTCAGCCCTAGGAAGGTGACGCTCAGGTCCGTCGCGATCAGGTCGCGACGGAGGATTTGGTCGCGTTCTGAACCGCAGCAGGCTCTTAAACCCTTGCTGGCCGACAGAGCTGAATACGCTCTGTTTGACCAGGGGGAGAGGTGCTGCGGGTTCTGGTTGCGACTGGGCGTTGGAGAGAGGTTTTGGGCGTCTTCTCGCCGCGAGGACCACTGTGGACAGGGGAAACGCTGGATGATTGATGTTCTTCGTGTTCTTCGAGGAGGTAGGGTAATCCTCCCATTTTTGGGCTGTAGATTGCTAGTTACAATTGTATAATGTGTTATTTGCTTTAATAACACTAGATAACATGCTAGGACCTACATTAAAGCATGAAAAACATGAATTAATGGTGGTTTGCAAGGTGTGGGGTGGTAATCCGGAGGTGTGTTCCCGGATTAGGGTTCCTACTATGAAGGCGACGGAACCCCCTGTCGCGACAGGCCTACTCGTCGCGATAAGGTTTTCCATTGCGACATGTTGGGGCGTCGCGATCTGATGGCGACAGAGCCCCAGGTTGCGACCTCAGCCGAGAGGTCAGTTTGTACATGGTTTCAGTGGTGTATACGATTATCATTATTTGATGTGAATGGACATGGCAAACGATGCATCGACACCTGTGACGCTCTGGGAGCGTGTTGTTTCCGAGGCTAGCGTACTGTTTTACGTAGCTAGCGAGTTGTTTACGTGTTGACGTGTTGTTCACGCGGTGTGTGTGCTGTTCACTTGTTGTGGTCAGCTATACACGAGGTTGTCGTGAGGTTTCACGTGGTTTGTGCGGTGTGCACGTGGTTTTTGTGTGCGTGGCGAGTAGTACGACGCCTGCCGTGGTTACCTTCTCAGTTGGGTGCTCCAGGTTCTTTGTGAGCCAGGCTGTTAACTCGGGGATTGTCTCGGTACTTGTGTTGTACCGTCGAAGGTCTGTGTCGTCTGACCTAGACCCCTCACTCCTGTGTTTGAGTTGTACGTCCAGCTGAGGGAAAGACGACAGTAGGACAGCGACTTGTGAGTCTATTGTTTGTCGCTTGTAGAGCGCTCTTAGTTGGGGGTACGGACACCAGTAGACGTCACTGGTCCCCAGCTAGTCCTGTTTCCAGTGCCTCACTCTAGGGAGCTTAGGCCAGAGTCCCTAAAGGTGCCAGGCATGGGCCTGTGGCTGTGTGGTCCATAGGTTGTGGTGTTGGTTGGTCTCCACAGTGTTGTTTTGTTCTGGTGGAGCGGCAGCTGGACCTTTCGTCCGTGGCTGCGAGGCTGAGAGGTAGACCTGGGTAGTTTGGTCCGAGTCAGTAGTTGGTTGTCGCGAACTAGTCTACATGCTCGGTGTGGCGGTCTCTACTTAGCACGTACACATATTGTGGTTTGCTGGTTATTTATTAATATTGTTTTATGTTGCAGCAAACGCGTAAGTGGTATTACAGTTTTAATAGCTTGTTAGCCTGTGCTATATAAACTACTAGCATCATAGCCTTCGTTTACCGCTTGTGTTGGTTTGCTCGATTTTTGGGGGAGTTCCCTACTGAGCCAGTGACTTGCGAGGCTCACCCCTAATCCCAACAGGTGAAGGAGAAGAGGAGGTTTCACTTCCGTCTTCCAGTTCGGAGCCGCGTCGCGGCGGCATTGGGCCAGCACCTCTAGCAGTGTAGTTTTTTTCTTTATTGTACTCGGGGTATGCCCTAGGCTCTTGTACTTTTATTTGACTTTTGTTGAAACAGGCTATGTAAATTTAGTATTAATATATGTGAGTTTGTGAATCATCTATGTGAATCAATGTGTTCCTTGTGTTTCAACAGACTTGTGTGTGCTATCCCTTGCGAGGCTACGACTCGATCGCGGGAGGCGGAGTCGAGGTCAAGCTCGTTAATGGTTTAACGGTTGAACGACGCGTTCCGTCACAGTTGGTATCAGTGCAAGTTCGTTGTAAATATGGAGGAACCGGGAAGTTACATAGCCTTATTTCTACACTAGTCCATTGCTGGTAGTGACCCTGGTTTTGTATGTTTTGTTGGTTGTATATGGTTGGAATGTTATCTGTGCTGGAATTGAAATGGATGATAGGAGAGACTGGGGTGGTGGAGGAGACGAGCCTGAGGAGTCGACTCAGTGTATGATAGAAAGGATATGGGAAAGCTTGAACGATATTCGGGTGAGACTGGACTAGCAGGTACAATATCACCAGCAGCAACACCGATACTGACATTACCAGTGGGTAGTGGTGGTTTTGTGATTTATACAGATGCGTCCAAGAGAGGACTTGGAGCAGTGCTTATGCAATATGGGGAAATGATAGCTTATACATCTCGGCAGTTAAAACCAGCGGAAGAAAATTACCCAACTCATGATTTGGAGTTAGAAGCAGTTGTATTGGCCTTAAAGATATAGAGACATTATCTATATGGTGAAAGGTTTGAAATTTTTATAGATCATAAAAGTTTGAAATATATCTTTTCTCAGAAATATTTAAATCTTCGTTAGCGAAGGTGGGTTGAATATATGAATGATTATGATTTCAGTTTGGCTTACATCCAGGTAAGGCCAATGTTGTTGCTGATGCATTAAGTAGAAAGGCATATATGAGTCAAATGATGATAAAGGAAGGAAATTATATGAAGAAGTAGCAGAAATTCATTATATATTCCAAGTAGTCAACGGCGGGCAGTGTTAGCAGTAGTGCTGTGGAGGCATCATTGTATTGGCAAATTATTGAAGCCCAAAGAGCAGATGTAAATTTTAGAAAAAAATGTAAAGATGGAAGGAGTTACTATTGAGATAACTGTGTGATTAGACTCAGAGGTAGGTTGTTTGTGCCAGCAGACAGAGAAGTGAAGCAGAGGGTGCTAGAAGAAGCCCATAAATAAAGGTACACAATTCACCTAGGCAGCATGTCACGCCCCGATATTTAGCATCAGAATAAATACCGGGGGACGTGAACGATACAAACAGGCTTATCACAGTTGAATAGCACAGAGTCACAATTGAATATAATAACACATTCGAGACTATAATATGATCACCAAAAGTATACTTATTTTCATTCCATTCAACTAGATACAACCTTACACAAGAAGAATCGACTGAAAAGGGTTTATTAATCAAATAACACGTTTCTCTAATACATAGACTACTTAAATTTCTATTTCTAAGCTGACAACTATTCATATGACAGGTGCTCGTCACTCTTGCCCGGTCCCATCTGACTCCACTGGTTCCTCATCACTACCTGAAAAGGGCAGGATGATAGGGGTGAGCGAACTAGCTCAGTAGGATTTACATCTCAATATTGTGCGGGCACTAATATACATGATTAGCATTTTAAATAGGCAGATATGCACATGAATACGATGACAATGCATGCTTTTCTAAAAAGTTGTACAGAGGAATAGAACGGATGACAAATCAAACAAATATCGAATTGCATATACAATGGACAGATATTTCAAGAGTAGAATCATATCAAAAGAGATTGGCCATATTCAGACGGATATCATGCATTCACATGACCAGACGTATTATATCAAATCATATCATATCAGATCAAATCAGACTTATCATATCAAATAAAGGCACATTCACACTAATCTTGCTTATTTGTTTGTGCTATGCCAAGCACCAGAAGTCCATACTCCCGCGGTTAATAAGTACGTTGGGGCGCTCCTCCCCAGGACCGGACCAAGCCCCTATTGCACATGCATTAGATCAAATTTTGGACCGGAGTCCCACATTGTGCCGAACAAACAGATTCGTATTATGGCCACAGAGTTTCAATAACAAGCTCATAGTAAAAGGAACATGATCATTCATAGAGTCGAGGAATGACTAACAGCTCAAAAGAACAAGGCAGGATAATAACGTATCTTATGTTTCATAGTTCATTAATGTCTTGACATGAGGTGTTTCTAAAGACAAATCTTATGTAGAACATGTGCTCTCAATTTCCCCAAGAAGGATGTGCCTATTCGTGCAAATATGTAAGTGACGAGTTACAGATTTTCCTATCATGTATGCAATGACAAATATTTTTTGAACATCGGAAAACATAAAACTATTGAAACTCATATGCAAATTATGACATTAACTCCACTAGCAAGCCATACCAACATGTATTCATCCCCACATTCATATCATATTCTTTATCTATCAATTGACAATAAGCAAGATCACAAGATAATCAATGGAATAAGATCAGTCACAATTACATATTAGTAATCATATTCATATCATTACTATTTTCAATGGGTTGATGTATTTTAGGTCCATGCATACCATATAACATCATGCACATGCTAGTAGACATCATGAAATGATCAGACCCAAATTATGTAAATTTTTTTGTAAGGGTAGTGTTGACCACCCCTTAATGGTGTCGACACAATGCTTCAATCACAAGACAAAGTAATGCAAAACTGGTCAAGTAGTGTCGACACTAGTTCAGGTAGTGTCGACACAGTGCTTCAAATACAAGGCAAAAAGGTCAAGTAGTGTCGACACTAGTTCAGGTAGTGTCGACACTAGAGACAGCTCCCAGAACAACCTTCTGGCCAATCTGGGACAGTGTGTCGACACTAGATCAAGTAGTGTCGACACTAGAGGCCTTCCCAGAACACCTTTTGGGCTGTTTTGGGACAGTGTGTCGACACTAGCTAAGTAGTGTTGACACTAGTGCCCTTCCAGAACAAA